>CM031239.1:342417561-343017561 GCA_018340775.1 Taxus wallichiana var. yunnanensis
TTCAAATTATGATTTTCAATGAATAAATTAACATAGATTTGTAGAAGGTTTTATTAGAAATTACCATTTTGGAGATACTTCAAATTGGTAGCTCATCCGCTTGACAATCTTAATTTTGGCTATGTTAAGTCTTCTTAGAATTATAAATAGAGAGGAGTGAATAAGATGCAGTAGCAATTCCCAACAAGACAACAGTGGAGATGGGGGTACAGAGGCCTCAGGAAAGTACAGATTAGTACATCTTTCTAGATATTGCGGGGGCGCTCAAGTTGTATGCGAATTTATCATCTCCACACTCTACCATTTCATTAACTCAAAAATTATTGATTATGGTAATAAACGAGGAACTTGGCATCTGGCTATCTAATTATATATATATTATATATATATATATATATATTATATATATATGAATCACCATTGCTTTTAGTTTTGCATCACAAGCTTCCTATATAAAATGGTGTAGTTTGGTTAGGATAAGTTGTACGAACATTAAAGTAATGGCTTCGGTCTTACCCTCAATGCATCTCTCAAATTTGATTTCAATTTGAAGAGTTCTTTATTACATCATTTCATCCTCATAGTGTCATCCTTATCATAATAATTCACCTGAGAGGAAGAACGCACGCAGTCGGAGATTGTCTATGTGAATATGTCTGTGATATGTTTTGGAGGTAATTCAGATAGCAGAGATCACCCGTTCAGCAACTTTATTAAAATCAATCCAAAGCACTAAAGAATCTACTAAGTATTCCTGAAGAAAAGCATATATATAATGTGGAGCATCCTCTACTCCAACAACCGTAAGTAACGAAGAACTAAACCAAGTCAAATATTCTATATTCCTACATTTCCAAGCATATAAAGCTATAGAAAGATCTTATAGTCATGTCTTTGTCGAGAGTATTCTCTCCATGGATTTTTAATGCATATTATTATTAAATGTCACTCTAAGTGGGTGAATTGGTAAATTGGAGGACCAAAGGAATAATTGTCAAATGTCCTTAAGGGGAAATGGTTTAGTGTCACCTGAAAAGGGACTTTTGGACCTTGCAAAGGACTAAGTAGGATAACTTCACACTACTACTACACTAAGTAAATTCTCTAGTATATAGTGATCCCATTAAATTTGTGTCAAGAGAGACACGAGGGAACTCATAGGGTGTTAATTTACATCATACTCACAGCGACATATGCACCTAGAGAAGTACACAAGGCTTGATCTTACTCAAGGAATCATAGTAAAACAATTAGATTAGTTTAGTAGGTGTTGACCACCAAGGGTAGTATAGTTCACCACACACATGGTTTCTCATTTTGTTATCTAATGCTTTGATGAAGGGTATTATGGTGGTGTGTAGGATTCCCACTTTTCTCACGGTCATTATAGGTTGTCCAAAGAAGAGTGAAATATAGTGAATAACATTTCTAGACAAGTGAAATGTAGAAAAGTTATGGAAAATGATTGCAGAAGGTTCCAAGACCATACAAATTTACATCAAGACCATACAATCATTATGCGGTCCAACACTAGATCATTTTATAGCTCCAATCTTAGGAACAAATTATCTACTGAGTAGGCCTCTAATCAACATTTTTCACCTGTATGCACACCCAAATCTCCGTTGACCCAAAATATACAACTAATAATTTTCCTCCTCTAGTCTATTTGAGCTATCGTAATATCATTCATCATTGTTGCAAGTATCAATGTCCTAACTATACTTGATTAATTGTGAATTAATTAGATTAGAATAATCTCTATAACGAACACTTACATCCTATATATTATTTATTCACTTCACATTTACATCACACACACACACACACACACACACACACACACACACACACACACACACACACACACACACACACACACACACACATGTCACAAACACATAGTAATGAAAAATGAGACAAAGTGTGGTTCGGTGCTTCCAAGGAGTGGCCATTTATTACAATAATCCATGTTTAAATAACAAGTGTTCATAAATAGGTTATGTAAAATAAGATTTTGATTCACGTATACACTATATAAAATACAATAGATCATAAAGTTTTGATTCCAATACAATTGATAGTTGGAAAATGGAGCTATTGGGATCAAGCTTATATCATGGTTTTCATGCTTAGGGAACATAACTATAGAACACCATAATTTTGTAAAGTTATGTATGAGTATATATAAGTTGGATTTTCTATTTTTAGTAACTCATTTGTACTTTTGTGATTTAAAATTTTCATCTCTAAGCTGGTGATCAGTTTGCACAATGTATTACCATTATGCCCCAAATCACACAAATTCAAGAGCATTTGGTAGGTGAGAGACTACAATCCTAATGATGAATTGTAGAAAAGAAAAAGTTATATAAAAACTTGTAGAAAATATTATACTAGTAAGTATCAAAATATGAATTTTCTTTTGTTAGAGAGTACTTATTATTATTTTATTATAAATTGTTTGGACGCCCTTTGGTGTGTTTTAGATTAGGTAAATTTTTTGTTTTGAGGTGACCAAAAAAACCTTGTATACAACGGAGAAAGGATAAAGCAATAGATATCACATCTGGAAGCCTCTACCAACAACTAACATCACCAACAAACAAGCGAGGTCACAAGTGTTTATGAAAAAAGGGTTTTTGTAAACCATGGTGAGAGTCGAACCTGAGACGTAGCACTGGGATCATAAGTCTAACACTATGGTTCACAACACACCTTTGTCACTACCTCAACTATCCTCCACCCTTTTAAATGGTTTTGGTAAACTATGGTGAGATTCGAACTAGAGACATAGCACAGGGATCATAAGCCTAACTGATGCACCAAAATTGGCAGGAACTTGACAAGGTCATAACTTGAGCTCCGAGTGTCTGTTTGAGCACATTTTTAAAACCACATGTTTCAATGAGAAAAGCGCACTGGAAATTCACCCTATTGGTTGGGAAAAGTTTTGAAACATTTTTGGGCCCTAAATCCGCCATCTTGAGGCCAAAAATTAGGATTTAAGCCGTAGTTTAGTTTTTTCCTATTTTTGGGCATTAGTTAATTTTAGTCTATTAGTTGGATTATGAGTTAGAAAGTTGGAAATTCCTCTACTTAAGGAATGTAGAAAATACATGGCAATTTTTGTGCATGTACGAATAAGCATGCGAAATTTCTAAGAATAACAAGTTCTAGTAAACTGTTAAAAATATAGTAAATTTCACCACCTAGAGTAAATTTAGTAAAAGTTAGTTAGGGTTTTCTTGGAAACTAGAGTTGGGAGTTGTTTTCCTAATTAGAAAAAATTGTAATTGATTATTCAATAATGAAGAAGGAGATCTATTTTCTTTTAGAGTTCATATTATTTACGGTATATCAAGTTTGTTTAGAATTTGGCTACATTATCAGTCAAATGAGAGAAGGTTCGAGTATTTTTTTTTAAATGGTAGGAAGAGGAAGAGGAGGTGGTATTACTCGGATGAATAGAACTATGCAAGATCTACAAAGGCAAGTTGTTGCGCTCACTGCAATGATAACCTAGAGAGGAAATCAAGGTGGATATGACAAAGATGAAGAAGAAGTTTGTGAAGAGGAGGAAATGCAAGAGCCACCATTAGCTTTTGAAGAAAGGATGCTTGAGAATTAGAAGGAAATAATGATGGGATAAGAGTTGATGTTTTAGAGTATGGTGGTAGTCTAAAACCAGAGGAGTTGATAGACTAGTTGACTATCATGGGGAAATTTTTTTGAGTGGAAGGCTATGTCAGAAGAAAGGAAGGTAAAATTTACATGCACGAAATTGAAAGGTCATGCTTGTATGTTATGGTGGGATCACCTACGTAAAGAGCGATCAAGAAATGGGAAAGAAAGAATTAGGACATGGAGCAAGATGGAGAAGAAGCCAAAAGGTAAATTTTTCCCTTTAGATTATGCACAAAACCTTTACTGGGAGGTTTCAAAATCTCGCAGAACTTACAAACAATGCAAGAATACACAGATGAGTTCTATAAGTTGTCCATTCATGTAGAGCATGAAGGCGAGAACAAATGGCTGCAAGGTATGTAAATGGATTAAAATTTTCTATTCAAGATGAGATAAGTATGCATAGGATTAAGAGCATGGAGGATGCCTATCGATTAGCCTTAAAGTCTCGAGGAAAAAAAAATCACCAAAGTTTATGGAGATCACCTGGAATGAATAGGGGGCCTCATCTTCCTTTCGGGAATGAGCTAGTTTCAGACCAACGTAGAAGAGAATCATCTCATGGATTGGAAAAGCAAGAAGATACGAGACAAGAATTACAAAATCAACAAGAGGCGAGTATTTTCTAAGGGCATAGGATATTGGTGATAGAGGATGGGAGGCTCCACGAAGACCATTCATTTGTTACAAATGTGGAGAAGAGGGCGTGGGAATTTGAATGCCCACATTCTAATACACATGACAAGAGGCAAGGAGATGCTCCAAGAGTAAATATGGTTGAAGTGAATAAGTAGAAGATGAAAAGCGAAGTAGAAATTCCACCAGATGTTAGAGAAAATATGATGATCAAGAGGATGATGATTGCTCCAAGAAAGGGAATCAAGGGGGATGCATGGCTGCACACAAATATTTTCAGAACAAGATGTACTTCAGGAGGAAAGTTATGTAATGTTATTATTGATGGTGGTAGTTGTGAGAACATGGTTTTAAATGAGATGGTCGAGAAATTGGGTCTTCATTGTTAAAAGAATCCTAACCCTTACCGTATTGCATGGTTTAAGAAGGGTAATGAAGTTACTATTGATAAGAGATGTGTAGTAAGTTTTTCTATTGGGAACAGTTACAAGGATGAGATTTGGTGTGATGTTATTCCTATGGATGTTTTTCATATATTGTTAGGAAGACCATGGCAATTTGATAGAAAAATATTCATGATGGGGGAAAGAATACTTATACTTTCTGGAAGGATGGCACAAAAATAGTTTTGCTACCTCTTAAGGAAGAGGGGAAGGCTAAAAATATGCTTTCTGCAAAGGAATTTGTGAAGGAGGAAAAGGCAACTAGTTTTTTTTATGCACTAGTCGCAAATAAGGATGAACCTACAAGTGCACAAATACTAGTAGAAATAGTAGAATTAATAGAATAATTTTCTGATGTTATTCCTAATGAGCTACAGATGGATTACCGCCCAAAAGAGATATTAAACACCATATTGATTTGATTCTAGGGTCTTGACTCCCAAATCAAGTGGCTTATAGGATGAGCTTGACATTGCATGCAGAGTTGAATAGGCAAGTGGAAGAGATCGTGAGAAAGGGGGTCATAAGGGAGAGCATGAGTTCGTGTGCAACCCCAACTTTATTAACACTAAAGAAGGATGGAACATGAATAATGTGAATGGATAACAGAGCAATCAATAAAATTACAATCAAGTATAGGTTCCCAATACCTCGCCTTGATGATATGATGGATGTGCTTGCTGGATCTAGGTATTTTACCAAGATTGATCTTTGAAGTGGTTACCATCGGAGTTCGGATCGAGAGGGAGACAGTGGAAAACAACATTCAAGATAGGAAATAGATTATATGAGTGTTTGGTGATGCCATTCGGGTTATCCAATGCACCTAGTACTTTTATGAGCTGATGAACACCGTCTTTGTGGGAGTATAATGGTAAGTTTGTTGTGGTTTATTTTGATGATATCTTGATCTTTAGTAAAACTAAAGAAAAAAATTTGAGGCATCTAAGGGTGATATTTGAAGTGTTAAGGAAAGAGAAATTCTATGCAAATATGAAGAAGTGCACATTTATGCAAGAGAGTTTAGTATTCTTGGGCTTTATTATTTCAGCAAATGGGTGCACGGATCGAATCGGAAAAGATAAAGGAAATTATTGAATGGCCTACTCACGAGTATAACAAAGGTAAGAAGCTTTCAAGGTCTAGAAACATTTTATAGAAAGTTTATTTAAAAAATTAGCGATGTGTAGCACCTATAACATATTGCGAGAAAAAGAAGGGAGTTTTGAACAAAGGTAGCTAAGGATAGATTTCAATTCTTGAAGAAGAAGGTAACAAAGGCACCCATTTTGGCACTACCATATTTTGATAAAATGTTTGAGGTTGATTGTGATGCCTCACATGTGGGTATTGGCATTGTTCTAAGTCAAGGTGGAAAGCTAATAGCTTTCTTTAATGAGAATCTAAATGAGGTAAGAAAGAACTACTCTACTTACAATGTGAAATTTTATGCAATTGTACAAGCATTAAGGCATTGGAGGAATTACTTAGTGCCTAAGTAGTTTATGTTATTTATAGAGCACACATAGCTCTGAAGTATGTGAATACCCAAAAGAAGTTGAATAGTAGGCATGCAAAGTGGGTATCCTTTTTGTAGGTTTATACTTTTTCTCTAAAACATAAATCAAGAAAATAGAATCAAGTTACAGATGCTTTGAGTAGGCGTGTGACTTTGTTTACCACTATACAAAATGAGGTGGTGGGTTTTGAAGCAATAAAGGGTTTGTATTCTTCTTATTCTAATTTCAAGAATATTGTTGAAAGGTTAATTTTTCCATTTTCAGACAATATAGGAGATGTCCAGGATAAGTACATTTTATAGGATGGCTACCTATTCAAGGGACGCCAACTATGTATTCGATTGGGTCTATGAGAGATAATATAGTGAGCAGTTGCATAGTGGAGGATTGGTGGGAATTTTGGTAAAGATAAGACAATAGCCTTGGTAGTAGAGAAATACTATTGGCCAAAGCTAAAAATAGATGTGGTAAGATATGTGGAGAGGTGTCAAATTTTACAAGTCTCGAAAGGCCATATGAGAATACGGGGTTGTACATGTCGTTTCCTATTCCTATAGGGTCGTGGAAAGATCTGAGTATGGATTTTGTTTTGGGATTAATAAAAACACAACAAGGTAATGACTCAATTTTCGTGGTTGTTGATAGGTTTTCTAACATGGTTCATTTTATTGCTTGCAAGAAAACCAGTGATGCAATAGGTGTAAAGCAGATTTGTTTTTAAGAGAAGTTGTTCATTTGCATGGTATTCCAAAAACTAATACGTCGAGATAGAGACACAAGGTTCTTAAGTCACTACGGAGGACTTTATGGAATAAATTGGGAAATCAACTACTGGTCCAACAATGCCTATCATCCTCATACCGATGGTAAAACAAAGGTGGTCAATTAAATTTTGGGAAACCTGTTAAGGTGCATCGTTGGGGAAAATATGAAACAATGGGGCTTAGCATTACCATAAGCTAAGTTTGCATATAAAAGTTCCATAAATAGATCCACAGGAAAGTATCCATTTTCAATTGTGTATGGGAGTAATCCAAATGGGTTGTTATATTTGGTATAGCTACCGGTTTATGGTATAGTCAGTGAAGATGTAGAAGTATTTTCCAAACATATCCAACAATTACGGGAAGAAGTGCAGGAAGAAAGCGCGTAGAATAGTAATGATAAGTAAAAGGAAATAGCAGATGTGCACATGATTGAGAGAAACGTATTTATAGTTGGTTATTTTGTTATGGTATATCGGCGGAAGGAGAGGTTCCCTAAAGGAACCTATAAAAATTTGAAGTATAAGAATATTAGTCCCTCAAAATCGTGAAAAAATAAATGATAATGCTTATGAGGAAGAATTGCCAGAGAGAATTTTTTTATTTCTCCTGTGTTTATTGTTTCATATTTGTATTATTTTCATGGGGATGGTTCGAGAAGGGGATGTTATTAATGAAGTAGTAGATTGGAGGCAGCGAGGTTCGGTGGAGAAGAAAGAAGAAGTGGATCAAATTCTAGATAAGAAAACAATGGACACATGACATGGGAATATAACAAATATTTGGTACATTGGAAAGGACTGCAACAAGAGAAAAATATTTGGGTAATAGAGTGGGAGATTAAGAAGTTAGATGTAGATAAATGGAAGCAGTTTGAAGAAGACAACTTGTAGGAGCTGTGCTTTTTTCAATTAGGGGAGAATGATGTGCCAAAATTGATAGGAACTTGAAAAGGTCATAACTTGAGCTCAAAGTGTCCGTTTGAGTCCGTTTGTTTTTTAAAACCATATGTTTCAATGAGAAGAATGCACTAGCAATAATCCATACCATTGGAGAAAGTTTTGACATATTTTTAGGCCCTAAATCTGCCATCTTGAGGCCAAAAATTAGGGAATAAGTTGTTGGTTTTTTCCTATTTTTGGGCATTAGTTAATTTTAGTCTATTAGTTGCATTATGAGTTAGAAAGTTGGAAATTCCTCTAATTTAGGAATGTAGAAGATGCGTGGTAATTTATGTGCCCATACGAATAAGCATGCAAACTTACTAAGAATAGTAGGTTCTAGTAAACTACTAAAAATAGTAAATTCCGCCACCTAGAGTAGATTTAATCAAAGTTAGTTAGGGTTTTCTTGGAAACTCGAGTTAGGATTTATTTTCCTCAACAACAAACTAACAATCTATTAACAAAAAAATTAATGCGCTAACACTCCCCCCCTTAATACTTTCTCTTACAAATGTACCCCCTAAACAAATCAAACTTCACTTTTCTGAGAGGCTTGGTGAGAATATTTGCAACCTAAAAATCGTAAGTAGGGCAATCTTTGGAGCTGAAATTGGTGGTTTAAGACACTGTTCACGAATGTAGTGACATTTGACATCAATATGCTTTGTTATTTCATGAAAAAAAAGATTCTTCACAAGCTTCAACACACCTTGATTTTCGCAGTGAATGATGGGAGGTTTCTCTTCAAGAATCCCTATATCTATAAGAATGCGACGTAACCAAATCACTTCGCACACAGCTCCTCATGTGGCATAGTATTCAACCTCAGTGGATGAGAGAGCAACAATAGTTTTCTTCTTGCTAATCCATGAGATAAGCACCAGATCCGAGATGAAAAATATACCCTAAAGTGGATTTCCTATCATCAACAGATCCTGCATAGTCTGAGTTTGTATATCCCTGTAAGAATAACTGAGTGTTCTTTTGATACTCCAGACCAAAGTCAACTGTACCTGAGATATCTCAACACATTCTTTGTTGCTATCCAATGACATTTCTTCGACTCTGCATAAATCTAGTGAGATAGCTCATTGCAAAGCAAAGATCTGGCCTGGTATAAGTCAAGTAAATGAGACTCCCCACAAGCTTCCTATAGTGAGTGCCATCTACCTGTGGTGAATCCTAGAATCTAGATAATTGCAAACCTTTTTCCATAGGTGTGGACATTGGTTTACAATCTGACATTCCATACTTCTCAAGAGAGTCTTGGCATATTTCATCTGGGAGACGAAGATATGATTCTTCTTCTACCATATCTCTAAGCCAAGATAGTAGTGAAGTAGCCCTAAATCAGTCATGTTGAAGGATTTCTTCAGATCATTCTTTACATCATCCACAAGATTGTCAAAACTTCTTGTGATCACAAGATCATCTACGTACAAAAATAGAATAACAATCTTTGTTTCTACCTTCTCTATATACAAATTTGTATCTGAGGGGCTACGAGTGAATCCATGCTACAATAGGTGATCCTCAATTTTTATATACCATGCCGTAGGTGCTTGTTTGAGTCCTTAAAGTGATTTTATCAGACAACATACCTTGTGTGGTTGATGCTCGTCTACAAACCCTTTAGGTTGGGTCATGTATACTTCTTATTTGAGATCCTTTGTTAGAAAAGCACTCTTGACATCCATCTACTAAAGTTTCCATCCATTTTTTGATGCTAGTGCATAGACAACTCTGATGGTTTTGATCTTCGCAGTGGGTGTAAAGGTCTCATCATAATCAATTCCTTCTTGTTGAGCATAACCCTTTGCAACAAGTCATGCTTTGTGTTTGTCAATTGAACCATTTGCCTTATATTTTGTTTTGAAAATCCATTTGCAGCCAATGGATTTCTTACCTAGAGGCAGATCAACAAGTTCCCACGTCTAATTCTGAATTAGGGAATCATATTCAGCATTCATAGCCTATTTCCACTATGGTTGGTCTAATGCCTCACGAACAATGTCAGGTTCGGTGCTATCAACAATTGAACTCATGAGTGTAAAATTTACCTCATGTCTAGCTTGACTTCGTGTTCTGACTCCCGTAGAAGTGCCTAGAAGTGAGTTCAGGTGTGCATCCCTAATAGTATTCTGGACCCATTTCAGATGTTGGTGCTGCTGCTGTTGATGTGAAGATGTGTTTTCCAGTGTGCCTAGATCAATGAACAAGTCTCCACTCAGCTCTTCTTCTCTCTGAGAAGAATCATCTTGCCCATCATCTGGATGTGTGAGCAATCTATGTGATGAGGTTGGTACTGGATCTCCATTGTGTGGTAGGGAGTCAAAGGATGACTCATCACACACCACATCTTGACTCTCGTAGATCTTCTTCATCTCAGGATCCATGAGACGATATGCCTTTGAGGTAGTACTATACCCCAAGAAAATACATGGCAGTGTCTTTGGATTGATCTTCTTCCTTTTCTCATCTGGAACATGCATATATGCAGTACAACCAAAAACTCTCAAATGATGAATAGAAGGTTTACGACTAGTCCATACCTCTTCTAGTGTCTTGTTCTACAAGATCTTCATGGGTGCCTGGTTGAGTAGATACACTACTATCTAGACTGCTTTTGCCCAAAACTGATCCTCCAACTTGGCAGTGGAGAGCATACAACGAGCCATCTCCATGACAGTCCTGTTGTGTCACTTGGAAATCCCATTCTGTTGGGGAGTGTAGGGTGCAATCAGATGTTGTTGAATGCCATGCTACTTCAGGTATGCTAAGAAATTCTTTGATACAAATTCCCCCTCGATCTGAGTGGAGGAGAAGGAGAGGCTTCCCAGACTTCTGGTGGCTTGCTAGTAAAAGGTTTGGAAATTGGAAAATGCCTCACTCTTCTTCTAGAGAAAATATACCCACATTTTCCATGTGAGTAATCATCAATGATGAGCTG
The DNA here is from genome assembly GCA_018340775.1 of Taxus wallichiana var. yunnanensis. Taxonomy (NCBI): domain Eukaryota; kingdom Viridiplantae; phylum Streptophyta; class Pinopsida; order Cupressales; family Taxaceae; genus Taxus; species Taxus wallichiana. The sequence continues at coordinate 342,428,506 of CM031239.1, forward strand.
GAAGTACTCAAAACCTTGGAAGCTAGCTGGTAGGGGTCCGCACAGATCAGTGTGTACAACCTGAAGATGCTCGTAGAATGATAAGAGCTCTGTTTGAATGGACCTCTATGTTGTTTACCCGCAAGACAACTCCGAGCAAACAGGTAAGGAATGGGAGAGTGGAGGAAGCCCTCTTACCATTTCCTTAGCATTGAGTGATCATCGAGCCCTGGCAAGAGAAAGATGACCATATCGAAAGTGCCCTAGTGTAGTGGACTCCTGCCATTAAAGTAGAGAGAGCAATGTTAGATGAAGTGGCTGCATCCAGTGTAAATAGACGGCTCTTTAGAAATGCTTGAGCAATTACTAAGTCTCCCTAGTAAATGATGTAGGACTTGACCCTTTCTCAACAAAGAATTCAACCTGCATTCGATGGTTAAGAAGTTGACTCACAGACAAGAGATTTGAGGTCAAACTTGGAACATATAGCACCTTCGTGAGTGTACATCTTCATGTCCCAAGAGGAATGATGACATCACCAATCCCCACCACAATATACTCTTGATTATCTGCGATGGTGATTCGATCTCCAGTGGGCTGATCACTCAAGGTATGGAACAACTTCTTATTGCCAGTCATGTGTTTATTGGTTCGAATCAATCAACCAGACACTTTCTAATGGCTGCAAAGTTTGCGAGACTAGGAAAATGTCTGGATGAGTTGTGTCTGGAACCTCTTCATCAGAGGTGGCATCCTGCTAAGCAGCAATATGACCCTTCTACCTCTGATTATGAGCATGCCATTAGGATTTCTTGGAATATCCTTAGCCAGAAGTTCTCTCTTCGCTAGAGTTTCCATACTTGCGACCATTGTAATAACATTTCACATTCGTGTGCGTATCCGTGGAGCAAATGTGGCACCATCAATCTGCCTTGTTGTTCTATTCCTTCTGGGGTGGCCGCTATGGTGGCTGTTGAGAAGGTTGTTGCTGTGGATTCTGGGGCTGACTATCCTTTCCAAGGCTTATGATTTTTCCTCATGATGAGAGCCTTGTCTTTGAAGGCTTCTTGAACATTCTGAATGGCTTCTTCCTATTGGAGATAATTCACTAGTGTGGCAAAACTCACCTCCTGTTGAGTGATGGTCAATGTGGTGATTAGTGTTTGAAATCGGGAAGGAAGAGCTCGCAAGGTGAGCGGGACTAGCAACTTGTCATCCATCGGTTCACCGAGAGTAGAGAGTTCTGTACATAACTTGGCCACATGCTGCAAGAAGGCTTCTATTGATTCACCATCATGCATACTCATCGTGTGAAGCTTTAGTCTGAAGATGTAACTTCATCATTAGATTCTTGGCTTCATAGATGGTACACAACATGGTCCATGCCTAAGAGGAAGTGGTTGCTTCCCGAATGTAAGGTTGAACCTCATTAGAAAGGCTCAGAGTGATAAGCATTAATGCTTTGCATCAGCCTTTTCATACTTATCCAATCAGATCAGCGTATGTGGGAGGGGTGTCTTTACAAAAATGATCCCCCAAAGATCTTCAAACTGAAGAATCGTCCACATCTTGGTTTTCCATGCGGTGAAATTTGGCCCTTTGAGCAACTGGGCATCCAACAATAGAATGCGAGGTGCAGACATTTTCAAAAACTCAAAATTGTATTTTATTTATTTATTTTTCAAAAATGGCTACAATGCTTACTGAAGGAACCTATCCGAAGATGGGCTCTATAGGCTTGTACAGTGAGACATGGACGCTCTTATGGGTGTTCTACTTCATGTTCATCATCTACATCATAGCCACGTTCAAGTTTTGCATGAATCCGCCATGCTTGACATCGAACGTCGAACCAAAAATACTCCAATAGTCCTTGGCACACAATCTTGTCAAAGAGAATATTCCCAGTGTTGTGGAGCTTGTTGAACAAGGAAAAGAATAGTCTAGTGGTGTCTTCATTGTCACTCAATGCCCAAATATTTGGTGTATTACTCATGGTGCGTTTTGCATCTGAAATTTGTGACATATGCACACGCACGGTTCTACAATTTCTAGGCTTTTTGCTAGTGTTGGCTTGAATAATGGCCACATCTAGACAAAAATAGTAGCTCCAATGAAAAGTTTGGAAAAATAGGTCTCATCAAACGGTTGCACAAATATGCCATGAGGGCATAACCGACCTCTTTCCTGATTTTATTGTGGCTTGGACTAGTCTTCTCTTTCTACGGTCCTTCTTCACGTAGACTTAAAGAAAACTGCTAAAACAAGGAAAGTTTGTTATAGGCCACTTCCTTTGTTTGTAATTTTCCTTAAATGACAAACTAGAGTCAAAGCTGCCACGTCCAAGATCCACACATAGGCTGGTGCACCAAAAGTTCTTCAAACTTCAACACAGGTTGAAATATGCCACTCAGATCCTCAATTAACTTTTTCAAATGCCAATAGGTTTACAAATTGGTCACTCCACTTTGCAGGTGTCAATCACCACTCTCACTCACTCGCCAAGGAATTACAGTCTCCACAGGCCACTTCCTCCAAATTTGCACGCAGGTCTCCTCCTTGGAGGGTTTCTTCCAAATGCACAGCACAAGACAATGATGGCACAAGAAAGGAAAGGAAAGCAGGTCGATTGGATCTCCACGCAGGCTCTGATACCAATGAAGGAAAGGATTGAATGTCTTATTCAATGCCTATTTTACAAACAATAGATCAAGCCAATATATGGGCTGTGGGAGGAGATCTACAAGAGAGGACAGTTACATAACTGTCAACAAACTAACAATGTATTAACAACAAAATTAATGCGCTAACACTTTTGGAGTTCATATTATTTTGTAGTATATCAAGTTTGTTTAGAATTTGGCTACATTATCTAGTATCAGAGCAGGTTCAAGTCTTTAAAAAAATGGCAGGAAGAGGAATAGGAAGAGGATGTGGTATTGCTCAAATAAATAGAAATATGCAAGATCTAGAGAGGCAAGTTTTTGTGCTTGCTGCAATGATAACCTAGAGAGAAAATCAAGGTGGAGATGACACAGATGAAGAATAAATTTGTGAAGAGGAGGAAACACAAGTGCCACCATTAGATTTTGAAGAAAGGATGCTTCGTGAATTAGAAGGAAAGAATGATGGGATAAGAGTTGATGTTTCAAAGTATCGTGGTAGTCTAAAACAAGAGGAGCTGATAGACTGGTTGACTAGCATGGGGAAATTTTTTGAGTGGAAGGCTATGTCAGAAGAAAAGAAGGTAAAATTTTCATGCATGAAATTGAAAGGTCATGTTATGTTATGGTGGGATCACCTACAGAAAGAGCGGTCAAGAAAGGGAAAAGAAAGAATTAGGACATAGAGTAAGATGGAGAAGAAGCTGAAAGATAAATTTCTCCTGTGGATTATGCACAAACCCTTTATAAGAGGTTTTAGAATCTTAGACAGAACTTACAAATAGTGCAAGAATACATAGATGAGTTCTACAAGTTGTCCATTCGTGTAGAGCATGATGAAAATGAGGAACAAATGGCTACAACGTATGTAAATGCATTAAAATTTTCTATTCAAGATGAGATAAGTATGCATAGGATTAAGAGCATAGAGGATGCCTATCAATTATCCTTAAAGTCCAAGGAAAAACAAAATCATCAATGTTTTAAGAGATCACCTGGAATGAATAGGGGGCATTATCTTCCTTTCAGGGATGAGTTGGTTTCAGCGAAGGTAGGGGAGAATCATCTTGTGGATTAGAAAAGCAAGAAGATATGAGATAATATTTCCATAATCAAAGAAAGAGGCGACGATTTTCTAGTGGCAAAGGATATCTTGGTGATAGAGGATGGGAGAATCCATCAAGACCATTAACTTGTTACGGATGTGGAGAAGAGGGGCATCGGGCTTTTGAATGCCCGCATTCTTATACACATGACAAGAGGCAAGGAGATTCTCTAAGAGTAAATCTTGTTGAAGATGAACAAGTAGAAGATGAACACAACCTAGAAATTCCACTAGATGTTGGAGAAAATATGATGATCAAGAGGACGATGATTGCTCCAAGAAAGGGAATCAAGGGGGATGCATGGCTGCGTACAAATATTTTCAGAACAAGATGCACTTCAGGAGGAAAGGTATGTAATGTTATTATTGATGGTGGTAGTTGTGAGAACATGGTTTCAAATGAGATGGTCGAGAAATTGGGTCTTCATTGTGAGAAGAATCCTAACCCTTACCGTATTGCATGGTTTAAGAAGGGTAATGAAGTTATTGTTGATAAGAGATGTTTAATAAGTTTTTCTATTGGAGCGAATTTACAAGGATGAGATTTGGTGTGATGTTATTCCTATGGATGCATGTCATATGCTGCTAGGAAGACCATGGAAATTTGATAGAAAAGTTATTCATGATGGGGAAAGAATACTTATACTTTCTAGAAGGATGGCACAAAAATAGTTTTTCTACCTCTTAAGGAAGAGGGGAAGGCTGAAAATATGCTTTCTCCATAGGAATTTGAGGAGGCAAGGGAAAGCTGGTTTTTATGAACTAGTCACAAATAAGGATGAACCTACAAGTGCACAAATACCAGTAGAAACAACATAATTAATAGAATAATTTTTTGATGTTATTCCTGATGAGCTACCAGATGGATTACCACCCAAAAGAGATATTCAACACCATATTGATTTGATTCTAGGGTCTTCACTCCCAAATCAAGTGGCTTATAGGATGAGCCCAACATTGCATGCAGAGTTGAATAGGCAAGTGGCGAGCTCGTGAGAAAGGGGGTCATAAGGGAGAGCATGAGTCCGTGTGCAACCCTAGCTTTATTAACACAAAATAAGGATGGAACATGGAGAATGTGCATGGATAGTAGAGAAATCAATAAATTTACAATCAAGTATAGGTTCCCAATACCTCACCTAGATGTTATGATGGATGTGCTTGTTGGATCTAGTTATTTCACCAAGATTGATCTTCTAAGTGGTTACCATAATATTTGGATCACATAAGGATACGAGTGGAAAAAACATTCAAGGAGGAAATAGATTATATGAGTGGTTGGTGATGCCATTCGGGTTATCAATGCACATACTACTTTTATGAGACCGATGAACACCGTCTTTGTGGGAGTATAATGGTAAGTTTTTGGTGGTTTATTTTGATGATATCTTGATCTTTAGTAAAAGTAAAGAATAACATTTGTGAAATATAAGGGTGATATTTGAAGTGTTAAGGAAAGAGAAACTCTATGCAAATATGAAGAAGTGCACATTTATGCAAGAGAGTTTGGTATTCTTGGGCTTTATTAATTTAGCAAATGGGGTACAGATCCACTCAGAAAAGATAAAGGAAATTATTGAATGGCCTACTCCATGGAGTATAATAGAGGTATGAAGCTTTCATGGTCTAGCAACATATTACAGAAAGTTTATTAAAAAATTTACCAGTATTGTAGCACCTATAACAAATTGCACAAAAGGAAGGGATTTTTTGTGGACAAAAGCAAGCGACGATAGTTTTAGTTCTTGAAGAAGAAGGTGATAGAGGCACCCATTTTGGCACTACCAAATTTTGATAAAGTGTTTGATGTTGATTGTGACGCCTCACATTTGGGTATTGGTGTTGTTCTAAGTCAAGGTGGAAAGCCAGTAGCTTTCTTTAGTGAGAAGCTGAATAAGGTAAGAAATAAGTATTCTACTTATGATGTGGAATTTTATGTAATTGTACAAGCATTAAGGCATTGGAGGAATTACTTAGTGCCTAAGGATTTTGTGTTATTCACAGACCACATAGCTCTGAAGTATGTGAATACCCAAAAGAAGTTGAATAGTAGGCATGCAAAGTGGGTATCCTTTTTGCAGGGTTATACTTTTTCTCTAAAACATAAATTAGGAAAATAGAATCAAGTTGCAGATGCATTGAATAGGTGTGTGAATTTGTTTACCACTATGGAAAATGAGGTGGTGGGTTTTGAAGGAATAAAGGGTTTGTATTCTTCTGATTCGATTTTAAAGATATTGTTGAAAGGTTAATTCGTCCATTGTCAGACAATGTAGGAGATGTCCAAGATGAGTACATTTTATAGGATGGCTACCTATTCAAGGGACGCCAACTATGTATTCTAGTTGGGTCTATGAGAGAGAATATAGTGAAAGAGTTGCATAGTGGAGGATTGGTTGGGAATTTTAGTAAAAATAAGACGATAGCCTTGGTAGAAGAGAAATAATATTGGCCAAATCTAAAAAGAGATGTGGTAAGATATGTGGACAGGTTTTGAATTTTCCAAGTCTCAAAAGGCCATGCACAAAATACGGGGTTGTACATTTCGTTGCCTGTTCCTAAAGGGTCAGGGACAAATCTGAGTATGGATTTTGTTTTGGGATTACCAAAAACACAATGAGGTAATGACTCAATTTTTGTGGTTATTGATAGGTTTTCTAAGATGGTTCATTTTATTGCTTGTAAGAAAACAAGTGATGCAACATGCGTAGCAAATTTATTTTTCAGAGAAGTTATTTGTTTGCATGGTGTTCAAAAAACCATTACTTCAGATAGGGATACAAGGTTCTTAAGTCACTTCTGGAGGACTTTATGGAAGAAATTGGGAACTCAAATACAATTTAGTAGTTCCTATCATCCTCAAACTGATGGGTAAATAGAGGTGGTCAATTGAAGTTTGGGAAACCTATTAAGATGCCTCGTTGGGGAGAAGCCGAAATAATGGGACTTAGCATTACCACAAGCTAAGTTTGCATATAATAGATCCACATGAAAGTTTACATTTTCAATTGTGTATGGGAGTAATCCAAATGGGGTGTTATATTTGGTACTGACTACTAGTTGATGGTAGAGTTAGTGATGATGCGAAGCATTTTGCCATACATATCAACCAATTGCAAGAAGAAGTGAGGAAGAAGATGTAGAATAGTAATGATAAGTATGCGGAAATAACAGATGTGCATTCTCGAAGAAAGGTATTTTCAGTTGGTGAGTTAGCTATGATATATCTCGGAAAGAAAGGTTTCCAAAAGGAACCTATAACAAGCCGAGGTACAAGAAGATTGGTCCCTGCAAAATTGTGAAAAAAATAAATGATAATTCTTATGAGGTAGAATTGCCTGGGAATTTTGATATTTCTCTAGTGTTTAATGTTTCAAATTTGTATTCTTTTCATGGGGATGGTGAAGAAGGGGATGTTATTGATGAAGTAGTAGATTGGAGGTAGCAGGTTCCGGTGAAGATAAAATAAGAAGTGGATTAGATTCTAGATAAGAAAACAATGGACATGCAACATGGGAAATACAACAAATATTTGGTACATTGGAAAGGAATTGAACAAGAGGAAAATACTTGGGTCATAGAGTGGGAGATTAAGAAGTTGGATGCAGATAAATGGAAGTAGTTTGAAGAATACAACTTGCAGGAGCTGCATTTTTTTCAAGTAGGGTAGAATGATGCGCCAAAATTGACAGGAACTTGATAAGGTCATAACTTGAGCTCCAGGTGTCCGTTTGATTCCATTTGTTTTTGAAACCACATGTTTTGATGAGGGGAATGCACCAGAAACTATCCCTACCAGTTGGGGAAAGTTTTGGCACATTTTTGGGCTATAAATCCGCCATCTTGAGGACGAAAAATTAGGATTTAAGTTGTAGTTCAATTTTTTCCTATTTTTGGTCATTAGTTAATTTTAGTTTATTAGTTGCATTATGAGTTAGAAAGTTGGAAATTCCTCTAATTTAGGAATGTAGAAGATGTGTGGAAATTTCTGTGCCCATACAAATAAGCATGCAAACTTACTAAGAATAGCAGGTTCTAGTAAACTACTAAAAATAGTAAATTTCGCCACCTAGAGTAGATTTAGTCAAAGTTAGTTAGGGTTTTCTTGGAAACTCGAGTTGGGAGTTGTTTTCCTATTTAGGAAACATTGTAATTGATTATTCAATAATGAAGAAGGAGATCTATTTTCTTTTGGAGTTCATATTATTTGCAGTATATCAAGTTTGTTTAGAATTTGGCTACATTATCTGGTATCATAGCAGGCTAGAGTCCTTAAAAAAATGGCAGGAAGAGGAAGAGGAGGCGGTATTGCTCATATGAATAGAAATATGCAAGATATGCAAAGTCATGTTGTTGTCTTTACTACTGCAATGATAACCTAGAGAGGAAATCAAGGTGGAGATGAAACAAATGAAGAAGAAGTTTGTGAAGAGGAGGAAACACAAGTGCCACCATTAGATTTTGAAGAAAGGATGCTTTGAGCATTAGAAGGAAAGAATGATGGGATAAGAGTTGATGTTTTAGAGTATGGTGGTAGTCTAAAACTAGAGGAGCTGATAGACTGGTTGACTAGCATGGGAATTTTTTTGAGTGGAAGGCTATGTCAGAAGAAAAGAAGGTAAAATTTGCATGCACGAAATTGAACGGTCATGCTATGTTATGGTGGGCTCACCTATAGAAAAAAGCGAGAAGAAAGGGGAAATAATGAATTAGGACGTGGAGTAAGATGGAGAAGAAGCTGAAAGATTAATTTCTCCCTGTGGATTATGCACAAACCCTTTACAGGAGGTTTCAAAATCTTAGACAGAACTTACAAACAGTGCAAGAATACATAGATGATTTCTACAAGTTGTCCATTTGTGTACAACATGAAGAAATAGAGCAAAAAAAGGGGCTGTAAGGTATGTAAATGGATTAAAATTTTCTATTCAAGATGAGATAAATATGCATATGATTAAGAGCATTGATGATGCCTATCAATTATCCTTAAAGGTAGAGGAAAAAAAAATCATCAAAGTTTTAGGAGATAACCTAGAATGAATAGAGGGGCCTCATCTTCCTTTCGGGAGGAGCTGGTTTCAACCAAGGTAGGGAGAATCATCTTGTGGATAGGAAAATCAAGAAGATACGAGACAAGATTTCTAGAATCAAAGCATAGATGCGAGAAGATTTTCTAAAGGGCGAGAGGATATGTTGGCAATAGAGGATGGGAGGCTCCATGAAGATGATTCGTTTGTTACATATGTGGAGAAGAAGGAAATCGGGATTTTGAATGCCCGCATTCGATACACATGACAAGAGGCGAGGAGATGATCAAGAGTAAATTTGGTTGAAGTGAACAAGTAGAAGATGAAGACAACCTACAAATTCCACCGGATGTTGGAGAAAATCATATGATTAAGAGGACGATGATTACTCCAACAAAGGGAATCAAGGGGGTGCATGGTTGCGTACAAATATTTTCGGAAAAGATGCACTTTAAGAGGAAAGGTATGTAATGTTATTATTGATGGTGGTAGTTGTGAGAATATCATTTTAAATGAGATGGTTGAGAAATTGGGTCTTCATTGTTAGAAGAATCCTAAACCTTATCGTATTGCATGGTTTAAGAAGGGTAATGAAGTTCTTGTTGATAAGAGATGTTTAATAAGTTTTCTATTTGGAGCGATTACAAGGATGAGATTTGGTGTGATGTTATTCCTATGGATGCATGGCATATGCTGCTAGGAAGACCATGGCAATTTGATAGAAAAATTATTCATGATGGGGGAAATAATACTTATACTTTCTGGAAGGATGGCACAAAAATAGTTTTTCTACCTCTTAAGGAAGAGGGGAAGGCTGAAAATATGCTTTCTGCAAAGGAATTTGTGAAGGAGGCAAAGGCAACTAGTTTTTGTTATGCACTAGTCGTAAATAAAGATGAACCTGCAAGTGCACAAATACAAGTAGAAACTACGTAATTTATAGATGAATTTTTCTGATGAAATTCCTGATGAGCTACCAAATGGACTACCATCCAAAAGAGATATTCAACACCATATTGATTTGATTCCAGGGTCTTCACTCCCAAATCAAGTGGCTTATAGGATGAGCTTGACATTGCATGCAAAATTGAATAGGCAAGTGGTAGAGCTCGTGAGAAAGGGGGTCGTAAGGGAGAGCATGAGTCCATGTGTAACCCCAACTTTATTAACACCAAAGAAGGATGGAACATGGATAATGTGCACGGATAGCAGAGCAATCAATAAAATTACAATCAAGTATAGGTTCCCAATACCTCACCTTGATGATATGATGGATGTGCTTGTTGGATCTAGGTATTTAACCAAGATTGATCTTCGAATTGGTTACCATCGGACTCGGATCGAGAGAAGGAGATGAGTGGAAAACAAAATTCAAGCCAACAAATGGATTATATGAGTGGTTGGTGATGCCATTTGGGTTATCCAATGCACCTAGTAATTTTATGAGGACCGATGAACACCGAAGGCTGCAGGAGTGTAATGGTAAGTTTTTGTGGTTTATTTCGATGATATCTTGATCTTAAGTAAAACTAAAGAAGAACATTTGAGGCATCTAAGGGTGATATTTGATGTGTTAAGGAAAGATAAACTCTATGCAAATATGAAGTAGTGCACATTTATGCAAGAGAGTTTGGTATTCTTGGGCTTTATTATTTCAGCGAGATGGGGTGCAGATGGAATCAAAAAGATAAAGGTACTTATTGAATGGCCTACTCACGGAGTATAACGAGAGGTAAGAAGATTTCATGGTCTAGCAACATTTTACAAAAAATTTATCTAAATATTTAGTAGTATTGTAGCACCTATAACATATTACACAAGAGGGAGGATTTGTGGACAAAGGCGATTGAGGATAGTTTTCGGTTCTTGAAGAAGAAGGTGACAGTGGCACCCATTTTGGCACTACGAGAATTTGATAAAGTGTTTGAGGTTGATTGCGACACCTCACATGTGGGTATCGGTTCTATTCTAAGAGTGCTAAAAGCTTTCTTTAGTGAGAAGATGAATGAGGTAAGAAAGAGCACTCTACTTATGATGTGGAATTTTATGCAATTTTACAAGCATTAAGGCATTTGAGGCATTGCTTAGTGCCTAAGGAGTTTGTGTTATTCTGAGACCACATAGCTCGAAGTATGTGAATACCCAAAGAAGTTAAATAGTAGGCATGAAAAGTGGGTATCCTTTTTGCGGGGTCATACTTTTTCTCTAAAACATAAATCAAGAAAACAAAATCAAGTTGCAGATGCATTGAGTAGGCGTGTGACTTTGTTTACCACTATGGAAAATGAGGTGGTTGGTTTTGAAAAAATAAAGGGTTTATATTCTTTTGATTCTGATTTCAAGGATATTGTTGAAAGGTTAATTTGTCCATTGTTAGAAAATGTAGGAGATGTCTAGGATGAGTACATTTTATAGGATGGCTACCTATTCAAGGGACGCCAACTATGTATTCCAGTTGGGTCTATGAGAGAAAATATAATGAAAGATTTGCATAGCGGAGGATTGGCTGGGCATTTTGGTAAATATAATATGATAGCCTTGGTAGAAAATAAATACTATTGGCCAAATCTAAAAAGAGATGTGGTAAGATATGTGGAGAGGTGTCAAATTTTCCAAGTCTCGAAAGGCCATGCACAAAATATAGGATTCTACATGCCGTTTCCTGTTCCTAAAGGGTTGTGGACAGATCTGAGTATGGATTTTGTTTTAGGTTTATCAAAAATACAATGAGGCAATAACTCAATTTTTATCGTTGTTGATAGGTTTTCTAAGATGGTTCATTTTATACTGCGGAAAAAAAAGTGATGCGGAGCACATAGCAAATTTATTTTTCAGAGAAGTTGTTTGTTTGCATGGTGTTCCAAAAACTATTACTTCAGATAGGAACACAAGGTTATTAAGTCACTTCTGAAGGAATTTATGGAAGAAATTGGGAACTCAACTACAGTTCAATAGTGCCTATCATCCTCAGGTGATGGGAAAAAAAGAGGTGGCAATCGAAGTTTTGGAAACCTTTTAAGGTGCATCATTGTGGAAAATCCAAAATAATGGGACTTAGCATTACCACAAGCTGATTTTGCATATAACAGTTCCATAAATAGATCCAAAGGAAAGTATCCATTTTCAATTATGTATGGGAGTAATCCAAATGGGGTGTTAGATTTGGTATAGCTACAAGTTAAAGGGAGAGTAATTGATGATGCAGATCATTTTTCGAACATATCCAACAATTACGGGAAGAAGTGTGGAAGAAGCTGCATAATAGTAATGATAAGTATAAGGAAATAGTGAATGTGCTGAGACAGAGAAAGGTATTTACAGTTATTGGGTTGGTTATGGTATATCTACGAAAAGGAAAGGTTTCCGAAAGGAACCTATAACAAGTTGAATTTCAAGAAGATTGGTCCCTGCAAAATCGTGAAAAAAAAATGATAATGCTTATGAGGTAGAATTACCAGGGAATTTTTTATATTTCTCTAGTTTTTAATGTTTCATATTTTTATTATTTTCATGGGGATGGTGCAAAAGAGGATGTTATTGATGAAGTAGTAGATTGGAGGCACCAGGTTCTGGTGAAGAAAAAGAAGAAGTGGATCAGATTCTAGATAAGAAAACAATGGACACGCGACATGGGAAATACAACAAATATTTGGTACATTGGAAAGGAATGGAACAAGAGGAAAATACTTGGGTCTCAGAGTGGTAGATTAAGAAGTTGGATGTAGATAAATGAAATCGGTTTGAAGAAAATAACTCAGGAGTTGCGTTTTTTCAAGCAAGGGAGAATGATGCTCCAAAATTGGTAGGAACTTGACAAGGTCATAACTTGAGCTCCGGGTGTCCGTTTGAGTCTGTTTTTTTTTATTCCACATTTTTCGATGAGATGAACACACCAGCAACCAGCTGTACCTACAGTTGGGGAAATTTTTAGCACATTTTTAGGCTCTAAATCTGCCATCTTGAGGCCAAAAATTAGGATTTAAGTTGTAGTTTGGTTTTTCCTATTTTTGGGCATTAGTTAATTTTAGTCTATTAGTTGCATTATGAGTTAGAAAGTTTTCAATTCCTCTAATTTAGGAATGTAGAAGATGCGTGAAAATTTCTATGCCCATATGAATAAGCATGTGAACTTACTAAGAATAACAGGTTCTAGTGAATTGCTAAAATAGTAAAGTCTGCACACCTAAAGTAGATTTAGTCAAAGTTAATTAGGGTTTTCTTGGCAAATCAAGTTGGGAGTTGTTTTCCTATTTAGAAAACATTATAATTGGTTATTTAATAATGAAGAAGGAGATCTATTTTCTTTTGGAGTTCATATTATTTGCAGTATATCAAGTTTGTTTAGAATTTGGCTACATTACTAACACTACACCTCACAACACACCTTCATCACCAACTCATCTATCCTCCACCCTTTAACCTAAATTACTTTTAATATGAGGTGTCAAGTACATTTTAAAATATATTTTGTAATTTTTCTCATAATGTATTTCCTTGGTCTACAATCAAAGACAATTTTTCATTAAATAATGGAGATTCTAAGTTAATATCTAAGATTCAAAACATCGTCGGCTAAAGAGCATCTCCATTGGGATTAACTACATGATTGAAACAATGGAATTGACCGGTTGAAATCCCCCTTATGCATGTATAACTTTGTCTTGGTTATAAAATTTTCTTCCCTCACTAATTTTCTCCCCTCGCTAATTTGTGCAAAGTCAATCTTGGACCGAAAAAACACAAGCATGTGGTGTATTATGTATTAAGGGTTACCTTTGGGGATGAGGTTGATTCAAATGAAAGTTTCAAATATAAATTCCCTAGCTTATCACTAAACTAAGATGATCAATAATTTATTTTGGTTTTTCCCTCATTCCTTATGTGTCTAGATATGGATACGGACAATTTTTAGAATTTCAATACACAATTATTTACTTATAAAATTTTTCTTGAAAGGTACTTGGTAATACCACCTATAACATATGATAAACTTTGGTGTATTTATTTTGTTTAGATTTTATTTCTAATATGGATACATTAAAATCGTGTTATTTTCATTCTTGTTTCTATAAATAAATATCTCTTTCTTTGCTAAAAAAATTGGTTGTCATTTCAAATTTTATGCTCCATTGTTTTCGATTGTTATAGTTGTTCTTGATTGTTTTTATAAAGTCAATATGAATTCTAGGTTTGATGAAATGCCATGAATTTTTATATGAATAACATAGTATATTATTTATGATTAATAAAAATACTCTTTTCAATAAAAATAATAATTTAAAAATATGTGAATAATTGACTATTTTAGTAATATTTAATTACTAAAAAAATAAAAATAAACTTGCCTTCTCTTCCACTAGCGAGAAATGACACTTTACCACTCCTTTTCAACTTCTTTTGTCCTCTCCCATAATTAAAAATTACACATCCATAGTAAAAATGACACTCAAATATTGATTTGTTTAGACATATTGTTATCAATTTTTCCCCTTAGGAACAATTGGAAAAACATGACCTCATACTGAGAGAAAATAGTAGGATTAATTTGGCTATGGGAGTTCACATTTTGGGCTCGAGCCGAGTGAGTTGAAGTGGAAAGGCATTGGGAGTTGGCGGGATGCATGTTGAAAAGACACTTCGGAGTATGAAGAGTTTGGACATTGGATGTGGAAGCATTTGGATTCGGCAGGAAAATTTTCCTTATCGGCGAGCTCAAAAGGTCTGAAAGACATCAAAGTATGAAGTCCAAATTTTAAACTTCGGATATTCGGGAGTTCGAGTTGTCGGGAAATCGAGCAATGAATAGTGCCATGTGGAGAGGGGAGAAAGGTCCAAAATCCTAAGTCCAAAATTTGGACTTTGGGTTTTGGGTTTCAAAGAAATGCATCGTGAGATGAAGAAAACCAAACCCTCGACATCCCAAACCCTAAACCACGAAACACCGAAACCCGAAAACCCTGAAAAGTTTGAAATTTGAATTTCTAACTTCAAGGTTTTAGCATTTCGGAACATTGAATCCCCAGTGCATGCAAGTCATAACTTGAGGTCTGAAACCTGAAGTCCAAATTTCAGACTTCAAGAGTTAGGCATTTTGGATATTTCATGAACTTAAGGTAGATGAATAGTGGTAGCGATATCCGAAGCCATAAATTTGAAGCTAGAAGTATGAAACCCAAAGTCTGAAATTTTAGATTATGGAGGGTGTGATGCATGATCAGAGTCTAAAAAAGAAGATCAACGACCTGCATTTATTGCATAATGGTACCCTAATCTTCAGATGGACATAACTTTTGACTGGGAGCTCGAATTTACACAAAATAGGACTTTTTTGAAAGCTCTAAGTATCTTTTGGAAAGCTCTCAAGTTTTAGTAAGATTAAGTATATCAAAATGAGGAAATACAGTTTTCCATTTCGAGGAATGTTTCCATATTTCTCACTTACCCAAATAATGAAGGTATGGGTTTCCTTTCTTCCCCAACAAGGAAAATTACATGGACATATGGGTTTGGCAGTGGCACCCATCATTGTTGCAAGTGATTTTAATGCATTTTAGGGTGGTTTAAGAAATATTTTGAATTCCTACTCTCTCCCTTTCTCTCATTCTTCTTATATATTGTATGGAGGGGTTCATTTAAAAAAATTGGACACCTTTTATATGCCCCTCCCTTCTTCTTCTTTTCGTAAGAGATTTTGTGGAGATTCCAAACCTCCCTACTAGACATTGTAATGCAAAATATGTGCCTTTGAGCTTGAGTGTGGTGTATTGTATCAATTTCAGGAGAAATATAAACATATTTGTGGATGTTCTAAAAACCCTTTTGTGTTTTTTTACAGCTCTTCTAGTCTTTCATCACATGAAAATTATTTTGCCATTGTTGTGTTTTCATTACAAGATTCTAGTTGTGTTGTGTTTATTGTGCAAGGTTTTTTAACACTCCTTCTTGGTGCATCACCTTCCCTTAGAGTAGGTTTTAATTTTCATGCATTTTCTCTTACTCGACTCCTTAGGAAAACATTAGATTAGTGTTAGATATGCAACTCTCTACACTTTGGATTAGTTGGCACTAGGATAGGATAGGAAGTCAGCCTTCTCCAGAGAGTTATCTCGATTGCAAATTCCCATGCTTTGGGATAACTCCATGTTTAACGAATCATACTTGATTGCCTCAACCATTTACTAGCAAGTAATCAAGGGTGTTGTGATTCCTCTTTAACACATACCATTGGGCCTCATGTACAAAACAAGAATGTAAACTTATTAAAATTCACACTTGCCATTAACATCAAGTTTATACTATGTTTGTGTCAAAAGAGGTAAATTATGGGTGACATTAATTTGACCCAAAAAATAATGTTAAAATTTCATATCATGTAGTACTATATCTAAATATGTATGAATACAAAAATTACGGTGGGACATTATGTAGATAGATAATTTTAGCTTGGGACTAGTTAACTACTACGATACTTGTGTATTTATGTGTTTATTAAATATTAGTCCAAATTAGGTTTTTCTTGAAGTGTTCCTCACATTGTTTGGTGTTTGGCATGTTTCTACTCTTTTATATGAATGTTAACACTTTCAACTCTCTATTACTCCTAGAGTTCTTTTCTTTGTTGTCATCTTCTTATTCCTCTTTGATTGACCACGTATACTTCCCTCTACTTCCTTATTTTCCTATTTTATCTCTCCTACATTTTTCTCTTTCTTCCTATTTCCCTACTTTTCAATTCATTTTTATAAATTTTTAGCATTATAGTTCTTATTTTCAAAAATGTATACCTATGGTTATGGATTCCTTTTAATGAGTTGACAATGAATTGGATGACCCAAGATTTGGCTCATGTTTTTGAAATTTCCTTCATTTAAAGGGGTGATTAATCCCTAAGAAAACTAGAAAATTGCTTAGGGAACTAAGAAATAGGGTATTCCTAGATACAAAACGTTCCCTTATTGTAACTTACTTTAAGAATCTATCATTTTAAAAAATTACTTAAAGATTTAATATTAATTGACTCAATTAATGATATTATTAAATAGTAACATAAATTTCACACACACACACATGTGTGTGTGTGTGTGTGTGTGTGTGTGTGTGTGTGTGTGTGTGTGTGTGTGTGTGTGTGTGTGCGTGCAAGTAAACAAAATAGTATGATGCAATTTAGAAATTCAATATTGCTAATCCAATAGCTTGTAAAATGGCTAAGGAAAATATTCCTCCTTGCTTTATCATATTGAAAAAGTACATATTTGTTGATACAAGCTATTGAAAATTTTATTTCTTCTTATTGAGGAGTTTACAAAGTGGTGGAAAATAGTACACAACAAGAAAAAACCTTTTCTCAAGAAAATTGTTTCTCCTTCTTAGTTGTATCTTCGCTATTAAGAAGCTTGTTTCTTTTTACTTCCCCATGTGTCAATGATGTTGTATCTGGTCTCTTAGGCCTCTTTGTTCTTGGGTAGGATCCCTATCAAAAAACCTTTACCTTTAATAAAAAAAAGAGTATTTTTCTAAGCTCATACAATTTTATTGGTATTGTTATCCATTAGATGATGTATCTTTACATTATATAGATGTGTAATTTTCTCTAAAGAGGTTCATGAAAATGTTATAATGTCATTGGTGTAGCTAGTAGAGGTGAGTATAATTGAAGGAAAGAAATATTAAATTTTTATTCCTATTATTTTGGGAGGAAATTGCTATTATTTTTATGGAGGAATTGATAGGACTATTCCAAATATCACTCTTCACAAAACCATAGGAGATACATAAAAAAATTAAAGTTATTTTGAAGTCTAAGTCCTATCACCTACTTGATATTGGTAAATCGGACTTGCAAGTAACCTTGTATAAAAAATTATATTTTTGAATTTTGGCAACCTAGTGTGATCAATTATCTCCATCCATGGAATATTTTTCATCCTTTTGTGATCATTTTATAATATTTTTTAAATCCTTTTTGTATAATAGTTTCTCTAAATTTTTGATTTATTATGATCTTGATGTGATTATAAAATAGGAGAATGAAATAAACTTCTTTAGTTACTAAATGGAAAAGAAGTATTAATTGAATGTTTGTGCTTTATTTTAGGTAGGTGCTCTAAAGTTCTGAAAGTACCAAAAACTAAAATAAGGAAAGACTTAACAATACCTCCATGACAATCACAATTTACGGATGATTGATCACGAGATGATGTGAAGAGATCATCCTGTCACCAAGTGAGAAGACTTGTATGTAAAGATAACTAGACAAATAGATACTAGATAAATATGATAACGAGTTGCTCAACAAAGCTGATCCTAGGAATCGAAAGAAGTTCCTTGAAGGATGTCAACTTGTGTTCATATAATTAATTATTTTAATAATGATAAGATAAATGATGTTAATGATCTAGAATTTGAGTAGGATAAAAGATCGTGTTCAACATTATAATTTGCCTAGGCTAGGGTAGTAGCAAGCTCAAAGTCCTCAAAGTAGTCGAACCATAACTCTTAAGTAACTTCTCAATCTTCTTATATGTTTTCTATCGGATCTTCAATGTTTAGCAAAAATGTAATGGTACATAGGTTAATCTTGTGGAAAATATCAAAATTTTCCCACACGAACGACTCCTAGATGATCGGGAGATAATATATGCTACTAATTGGGTGTGAAGGACCTAGAACATTCATCTACAGAACATACATCTTGCAAAAAAAAATTTAGATCCAAAATAGATTTGATGGAAATGTTGCTTATGATAATAAATTGTATAATTTTAAATTTGAAAGATATTGTTAGTGATCCGTGTGGATTATGGGTGATCGGACACATCATTAGTGATCTCTGTGAAAAGATAAAATATTGATTAAAAATATACTTTGACATAAACACAGATTTGGGATGGTTATTTTGGATTCTATTTGATATTAAATTGAAACAAAATATGATAGAAATGATGATTTTCTTACCTTGGATGCAAGAATGGAGTGAAAGGACCTATAAGTTCTTGTAGGAGATATTTATGATTTATGATAGCACGAAAAGAAAGTGGAGGATGTATATAGTCTAGTTATAATATTGTTTGTTTCTCTAATGTGGTAGAGCTGCATTGGAACCATTATGGATCCTTGAAATAGGATTTTTAAGTCATATTTATAATTAGTGGTGCTCGTTAAGATCATCGATGATCCAAAGATTTCAGGGAAAACAACTTGGAATTGGTTTTAACCACCTCCGAGCTATTATTTCTTGGGTGGGGATGCTAGGTAATGTTATTAGGATGTTTTAGAGGTTGGGTAATGGGATAAAAATGGGTTTAGATGGGTGGTAGATGGTTAAGGAGGTTTTAGTGAGATTAAAGAAGGTAATTAAGGTTAATGAGGGTAAAATGTGATTTTACGAGGATGAGGGTAGTGACTTAGATTATAATTTTTTTAATGATTTAATGTGTGCGTGTAGGTTATAAACGGGTTAACTAGGGTGATGAAAACTCAATGTCTACTTTTTCCCCTTTTTGTTAAGTGGTTTGTGATGGTCAAATTGTTGGCCAAAAATGATTGAGATTATTTGATTTGTTTTTGGATAGGTGCCCCCACTCAAATAGGGGGTGCTTGTGACGAAGTGAAATAATCAATAGTTTGAAAGTGTATTTGGATGAGATATGTTTATATGGTGTTTATTTTTTGATTTAAGATCCTCTAAGACAAGGAATGAAAGAAAATTGTCATAAAGATGGACTTATGCTATCATAGAATCAAATGATAGGGGAACCAATGGGTTCAAAACCTATAGATGTATGACTCATAGGAAACATCCACGAGGAAATGATCATGACTGATTATGCTATCCATGATATAGATAGACATGCGAGGATTTGACAAACAATGTTTCCACAAAGGTGGGATTCTATATCTAGGAAGTTAAGTGATATGGGAACCAACGGGTTAATGTCCTATATACATATGACTTACGAGTGATAAGGCTATGAGATCCAATGTGGATTTTGATAAGGGCATGCTCTATATAGATTGATGTTACCTCAAAGGTGGGCTTACGCGACCAAGAATTCAAGTCACGGGGGAACCAAAGGGCTTATTTCCGATAGACATGAATTAATGACAACAAGGAAAATGTTTTCTTGATTGCTCTGAAATACAAAATAGATTTGATAAATGTAAGCTCTGTATAGATTAACAATTTATAGATAAATGATAATTAGATAAGAATACATAACTATATAAGGATGTTATTAATAAAGGGGAGTAAATCATCATTGATTACCTAGATCTATGTTAGGATTAAATATTATTATCCTAATATTAATTATGCATAGTTTAAATTAATTAATTTTATTAATTAAATAATAATTGTTATTTGGTTATATGGTTAATCAACCATATTTGTCTTTTATTTCATGTTGTTATATTGTTGTAAACAATATATTTGTATCTTTTCATTTCCTGCTTCCCGGATGTTATTGGAAGCTTGTTTATTCTGGCATTTGGTTGCACCTGTGCAACTTATTCTCCCGGATGTATTTGGCTGTGCAATATCTATAAATATTGCAGCCCATTCTCTGTAATTTTTTAGTTGATTGAGATTAATAAAATTATACAGGCTTCCGTCCCTGTTTCTCAATCTACATTTGGTACCAGAGCGAGAATCTGGCCCTGTGAAGGTGTGGAAGAGAGAGCAGAGAGAGAGGAGATTGGAGACGTGTTTGCAGCATTTGAGAGCCTGTGCAGCCTCGTGCAAACTCCCAGCCCCATCCCTGCCTCCCCCACATCCTCCTGTTCCTTCCAGGTGCTTGGAAGGCAAATTTTTTTTTGCACTGGTGCTGGTTGCACCAGGAAAAATTCGCTGCAGGCCTATATATTTAAAAAAAAGAAATTCCCCAACCAGGGGTTCTCCCTCTAATTCAGAGGTGCATTTAGTGACAGCTACAAGTAGCATGCTGTTGTAATTGGAGGTATGTGTGCCAAATTCATATCTATTTGATTGACATTGTTTTCATCGGCATATACTATGTCATGTAGCAGGGTATGTCAGAAACTCAGAGCCATGTGAAGTGAGAATTGAATGGTGAGAATGCAAGAATAGATAGAAAACGACCTCCTCAGCCTGCACAAGACGCCCAAGCCTGCAAACAGAGCAAAGAATTAAAAAAAAGGGGAAGGAGGCGCCCACGCTGGACCTGCACAAAATACACGGTGGAAGAAGAGGAAAAGCGGCCAAACCAGACTGAGATAAGTCCTCCACGCGTTTTTTTGGACCCTGCGCGGCCTGCATAAGAAAAAAATGTTTTTTTTGGAGAAAAAGCGCCCTTCTCCACTCGCCCGCGCCTATGTCTGCCTCCATCGACCTGCACAAAGAAATGTAGGGTTAGTTAGTGGCAAACAACAAACAAAAATGCGGCCAAGGGAGAAAATGCGGCCTGTACAAGCAAACAACAAGCAAAATCAGTGCGTGGAAAGCTAGAAAACGCGGCCTGAGCAAGGAAATGCGGCCATACAAAGGCAAACAAACAAAAACAAAGCTTCAGATCCATTTTTAAGCAAATACAACCCTAAATCCACCTTCACCAGCATGCGCCACGTGGCATCTTCTCAACCAAGTCGCATTTCCAAGAGGTAAGTCAATTTACTTGTCAATAAATACAAGTTGCTTCCTTTCATAGCTCAAGCGCCCTAAGTGGGCAAGTTGGTTAGTGCATGCGCCTTGGGAGTGAGAGGTTTGGGGGTCAAATCCCACCAAAAACACTCAAAAACTCACCTTTTGCATTTGGCGGAATTTTTGGCGGAACTGCTAAATTTAGCAGACTTTTTTGAATTTAGTTACAACTAACTAAATTTAGCGGAGAAATCCCTAATTTAGGGTAAAAAAATTTCTCCCATCTGGTCTGTTTTTTCATTCCAGACAATTTTTGCAAAAGGAGACCCATCTAAAAATTGCATTTTCAGCTATTATTTTGCAATTTTTAGCATTTTGGGTCATATTGGGCTCAGGAGGCCACCAGGACCCCGAAACTGAAATTTTTTGCCTGTCATTCAAATTGTATAGTTTTTTGAATGTAAATTGTATACTGCTGCATATTGTACTAATTTGCAGGTTGCCATAGTCAACTGCAAAACTTTGTAACTGCTCAGAAACTGGCAAAATTGTAATAAAAAACAATAAAATTGGTTCTGTAACACTCACGAGATCCTAGATCTCATTCGCAGCGTTCGGTATATACAGTGCCTCTAGGAAGCACTTACGGGTAAAGTCATCGCGACTACTACTGCACTTAACGCCTAATATAGTTTGCAACAACATGCAGGCATCGTCCTATAAATCGACGGGGAGTAATAAGGTCACAGTGCACACACTATGAACCATCCCATCCGTCTGTGAATGATTGCAAGACATAAATCCGGACTAAGAAATTATCCGAGTATATAGCGAAGTTACGCGTGTGTATGAGGATATTTCTTTGAGCTGGTGTCAATAATCGCACAGACCCCATCAGTACTGTCTTGGTACCACGTATTGAATTCTTTCACGTACGTTAACGCCTCTTTCACGTGCGCGGGTATATAGAAAGGCGAGCTTCTTCCACGCATCTGACGGGTATATCGGAAGGGCGCGTATATAGAAAGGTTTAGTATATCGGACTGACGGTATATAGATTGGGAGACCTAATACCTGGAGTGATAAGAGCCAAACCTTGTCAGTGATCTCTACAAAATGGGCACCAATGCCCCCAAATTTTTTCTTCCGGATTCACAATTTCTCAGAGGAAGCAACTATGCTGCTTGGAAGAAAAAAATCAAGACACAGCTTGAGTTTGAAGAAATCTTGCTTGTTGTGGTGGTACTCTAACCAGATCACCAACTGATGCAACTCAACAACGACAATTTGATAGAGCAGATCAGAAAGCAAAACTCATCATCTTGTTTGGAGTATCGGCGATGTGCAAGCCCACATTCAAGATGCCATATCAGCAAAAGAAGCATGGGATAAAGTGAGCACAATATATGAGGCCAAGAACAAGAATGTCATACTCAATTTGAGTCGATTACATACATTGAAATTCAAGCGAGAATGAGAAAATTGAAGCCTTCTAAGAAGAGTTGCGAGTTGAGGGCTTCACTTCTAGCCCCTAGGAGAAGAGGTCAAAGATGAATCTCTCGTTCCCATTGTTTAAGAGCTCTCCTTCTTCTTACCACATTTTTGTCACAACTCTAAACTTGTCAGATACGACAATTAGTTTTGACAAGCTAGTAAACCTAATGCAATAAGAGGAAGCAATGCACAACAAGGATGATGAAGAGGAGCAGGCACTGTCTTCACATCAAAAATGGAAAGGAAAAGGTAAAGGAAAACCTAAATCCTATCAGAAGTCCCCACATCAGAATCAGTATCATGGGGACAATCAATAGAAGAAGCGATGTCCAATTCGCAAAAGAGGACATGACTTGCAAGAATGTTGGTTTAACACTTATAAGAAAGGTTCATCAAGCAATTCTGGACCACAACAAAAACAAACTAACAAGGGACATTCAAACAACTATCATGGGCGAAAAAGGGGAAGGCTGGAAAAGAAGACCCCACCAAGAAGGTAATATTCTTTGAACAACAAAACGATCGGACAATGAAGACTTCTTGTTCACTTTGCTCGATCAAGTGAACCATCCACGTCATCTAGTGATGTCCGGTATGTTGATTAAAGAGCCACTCGACACATGACATGGCCCCACGAGAGACTAGTTTATTTCAATGAGGGATACGTCATCGAAAAATCATGTTTCGTTGGGAGATGATTCTTCATATACTGATTCGGGGATTGGAAACATTTCTCTACCCCTTGGTTCATGCAAATGCAGACTATCGAGATGTTCTATATGTCCACAGGTTGACAAATAATCTTATTTGATCATCCAACTCCTACATCACAACTGAAAATTGACTTTGATAGTCAATCCGGTAAGAAAATGTGTTTGATTCGAGATAAATCCGAGAGGCTCGAAAATAATTGCAAAAGCCTCAAATGTGTGACAAATGTTTCAACTTGATTTCATTCACAAAAATGATCAAGCACTTGTGGCTAAAAACTCCACCTCAGGTTATGGCATTGGAGATTTGGTCATGTAAGTTTCAAATATCTCGAAACACTTCACTTAGGTGTAATATGGTACATGGGCTACCATCTCTTGAAGTACACAAACAAGTGTCCTCTTGCTTAGCTGGAAAACAACACGAGTTTCATTCCAAAAGAGTACTTTTGAGCTCATGGTAAACTTGACTGGTTCATACCGACTTGATCATGCGGTCCGATGCGGCTAAGTCATTCGGGGTTCAGTACTTCATGCTCTGTGTTGACGACTATTCACGAAAAATGTGCATTTTTTGTCTTCGCAAGAAAAGTGAAGCCTTTGAAACATTCAAAAAGTTCAAAGTGGCAGTTGAGAAAGAAACTGGTCGTCACATCAGAACTCTCCGCTCAGATCGAGGGGGGGAATTCACCAGTGATGAGTTCAGAGACTATCTACAAACTCACGGGATTCATCGACAAATGCCTCCTCCACACACACCGAAGTAAAATGGTGTTGTTGAGAGAAGAAATCATACTATCATGGAAATGGTGTGATGCATGATTGATGATTCGAACTTGCAAAGACATTTTGGGCAAAAGCAGTGAAAAAACAGCAGTGTATTTGTTAAACAGAGCGCCCACAACTACTCTTGATGGAATTACACCACAAGAAGCATGGTCAAAAAGGAAACCATCCATTGCACACCTCAGAGTATTTGGGTGCAAAGCCAGCATGCACATACCCAAACAGAACAGAAAGAAATTGGACATGAAGTCACAAAATCTCATCTTCATTGGATACAGTGAAGAGACTCTTGGGTATAGATTGATGGATCCTAAGACCAGAAAAGTCTACACAAGCAAGAGATGTTGAGTTTTTCGAGAAGAAGGAAGCAGAGACTCCTCCTCCGGACTCGCAAGATGTATATTTTTCACCAGTTGTAAAAATTGAAGCTAATGTTCCCTCAGAATATGAAAGTGATGATGAGGATGATGGTGTTAATCAGATAGAACCACAACCCATGGGAACAGTTCAACGTATGCCTAAATGGTGTACAAGTACATTACGAGATGCAAGATTGGATGCTCCACTGGATACATCCACCCCTGGACCATGGACTCACAGTAAAGCAAGAGAAGAAGTTAACTTTGCTTTGATGAGTAGAGTTATTGAATCGAGGCAGAGCCCTCTACATCCGGGAAGCCCTACGGTCAAAAGCTTGGAAAGATGCCATGGATTTTGAATATCAATCGAGTGACGAAGAATAATACTTGGCACTTGTGATCTTCCACGGGAAGAAACCCATTGGATGCAAATGGATATTCAAAACTAAGTACAAAGCGAGATGGGGACAGTGGACAAGTGTAAAGCAAGACTTGTAGCAAAGGGGTACACACAGAAAGAAGGCATTGACTATGAGGAGACATTTGCTCCCACACTAAGATCAAAATGATCGGGATGATCTTTGCTCTATTTGCACGATTTGGATGGAAAGTTCACCAAATGGACGTAAAAAGTTCCTTCTGAATGGAGATTTACAAGAATAAGTCTACATGACTCAACACGAGGGATATGTTGTGCACAGTCAAGAAGAAAAGGTATGCGAGACTCGGGAAATCTCTGTATGGCCTCAAACAGGCACCCGGGCATGGTACATCAAGATTGATGAGCATCTCGTACAACATGGATTCATCGAGAAATCCATACGATCCCAATCTCTACCTCAAAAAGCAACGGGGAGATGGTGATTGTAGTTTATGTCGATGATCTAGTCATCACTAGCGATTCAGATGAAGATGATTGATGAAACGAAGAAAGATCTTAAGCGATCATTTGACATGACAGATCTCGGGCTTATGCACTATTGTCTTGGACTAGAAGTATGGCGAGAAGAGAATCACATCTTTGTTTCTCGGATGAAATACACCAAGACAACGCTCAAGAAGTTTAGGATGATGGATTGCACACCAATTTCTACACCTATGGAGAACCAGTTACAATTATCTCGTTCAGATCCATCTCTGAGGTAAGTGCCACTCTCTATCGGAAGCTGATTGGGAGTCTCATTTACCTAACCTACACTAGACCAGATATCAGCTTTGCAGTGAGCTATCTATCCAGGTTCACGGAACCCAAAATTTTTCATTGGAAAGCAGCAAAGCACATTTTGAGATATCTCAAAGGATCAGTGGATCTTGGTCTAGAATACAAGAAGAATGAAAACTTCTTCTTGACTGGATATTCGGATTCAGATCATGCAGGTAACATTGATGATAGAAAATCCACTTATGGATTTGTATTCTTTATGGGATCTGGACCAATATCATGGGGAAGTAAGAAACAACACTTTGTTTCTCGCTCTTCCATAGAAGCCGAGTATCGTTCTGCAGGAGAAGCTGTCTGTGAAGCAATTTGGCTACGTCGCATACTAGAAGGACTTGGAATACCACAGGACAAACCTACTACCATGTATGTTGACAATGAAGGTGTTCTCAAACTTGTTCACAATCCAGTTTTTCACGAGAGAACAAAGCACATTGAAGTTCAGGTTCATTTCATACGTGAACATGTGTTGAAGCACAACATCGGCTTGATTTTTCCAACTGCTAAACAACGAGCAGACATTTTCACAAAGTCAATTGCACGTGACAAGTTCGAGTTGTTCAGAGCATTTCTCTCCTCATCTCTTCAGACAATGCACAATTAAGGGGGGGAATGTTAGGATTAAATATTATTATCCTAATATTAATTATGCATAGTTTAAATTATTTAATTTTATTAATTAAATAATAATTGTTATTTGGTTATATGGTTAATCAACCATATTTGTCTTTTATTTCATACTGTTATATTGTTGTAAACAATATATTTGTATCTATTCATTTCCTGCTTCCCGGATGTTATTGGAAGCTTGTTTATTCTGGCATTTGGTTGCACCTGTGCAACTTATTCTCCGGATGTATTTGGCTGTGCAATATCTATAAATATTGCAGCCCATTCTCTGTAATTTTTTAGTTGATTGAGATTAATAAAATTGTACAGGCTTTCGTCCCTGTTTCTCAATCAACAATCTATGGCAATTGGAGAAAATTTCCAACTATCACACAGATAGCTAGTGATTGGGAGGGTGGGAAAAAAATTTAATATATAAGGGGCATGGGAGATTCATTTCAACCATTTTTTGTTTGTGAGATTAATATTCTTAGAGAATTATTTGTTTTTTTTTTAGTTTGATTGAGTGAGTTGGAGGCGGATGGAGCTAGAAAGAGACGTCTGAGACCCACGTGTGCTAAGGTATGTAGTTTACTTTTTAAAAAAATTGTATATATATAACTAGGATCTAGTCTATGGGATCATGGGTGATTTCTTATGAAATTTTCGGTGATTCATTGGATCGATGTCGATTGTTTTTTATCGCTAGCAATTGTGTGGGATTGTTAGCAATTTAGTTGGTTTTTTATTAATGTTTAGATAAATGTTATATTTGACAAAGTGATTTCAATTTTTTTGTATCAAATGTTTTTTTATTGTTTTCAAAGATGCAGGATAAAAAAAATTGACACAATATTAAAATCCTCATTCATTTATACATAAGGGACTAGAGTTTATACAAAAGGATTTGAGATAGAAAACAAAAGTTTCCAATAATAATGGAATAGTCTCCTGTGCTAACTCTTTGATTTACCTAGTTTATTACGTGTTAATTATTTTTTAACTTTGTGTTTCTAATCTACTAACATTCCTCCCTTATTAAATTATTTTTACAAATGTACTCCCTAAATGCTCAAATTTCACCTTTCCAAGGGACTTGGTGAGTATATAAGCTATTTGTGCATCCGTAGGGTAATCTTTGGAGCTGAATTTGGTGGTTTAATATTTTCTCTTCAATATAGTGACATTCGACCTCAATATTCTTGTCCCTTTCATGTAGAATAACATTCTTCACAAGCTTGGACAAACCCTTATTTTCACAATGAAAAATTGGTGGATATTCTTCACAAATGTTCAGATTAAACAATATATGATGTAACCATATCACCTTGTACACAACTCAACATACAAAATGATACTCTGCCTCAGTGAATGAAAGAACAAAACAATTTACTTCTTCGATCCACAAGATTGGTCAGATCCGAGTTGATATATGAATTCTAACGTTGATTTTTGTCATCAAATTATCAAACATACTTGAGTCAGTGTATCCCTATAAGAATAATTGAGTGTTCTTATTGTTTTCCAAACCATATTTAAGTGTACCTTGTAAAAGGAATGATAACCAGATTATACCAAGCCAAGAACTCATATGCTAATCAAACACCACGATCAATAAGATGAAAGCAATTTCCCATTAATTTTACATAAAACCTTTGCAAACAAATGAGCGAAATATCATATATTATTATGGAACTCAATGAAATAAAATGAGAATGGTCCTTGCTTATATAGGCAAGGAATAACAATCTAAGAACCAGTCAAGGTCATAGATCAAGCCATAAATCAAGGAAAGAACTAGTCATCAAGGATCTAGTCAATACCATAGATCAAGGAAAGAACTATACCTAACAACTAGATAATATCTCCTAATATCTAAATAAGATAACATAAATATCCACACACATAAGTAAATAAAGGTAAATAAAGTACCTAGTTGAGCATGAGCTAAGGTAAATACCTACTCTAACACCCCCTCAACTGAAGCTAGGGGTCAAAATAGAAGTCACATGTCCATAGTATGAGTCCACGAAACTAGGTCGATGAGGTACTCACGTACAATATATCCATGAAGAAATATCAAACTAAAATAAGTAAAGAATCCTGCTAGAAGGAAATATAAAGAAGAAGAAGATGGAAGATGTTCTCACAAACACCCCCCAAGAACACCTTCTCGAAACCCCAAGCATTCCACGCAACTCAAGGTAGCGAGGTGATGAAATAGGCTTCATAAAGATGTTTTTGCAACCTCTTGCTTTGAGTTGGAATGTACTCCAAGAAAAGAAATCCATCTTGAATGTGTTGACGAATGAAGTGTATGTGTATCTCAATATGCTTGGTCCGTTGGTGCTCAACATGGTTGTGAGAAATGTGAATTGCACTCTGGTTGTCACACCAAAGTAGAGTTAGAGAATCTTGTGGGAATCAAAACTTTTTCAATAATTTTCAAAGCCAAAGAATATGTTGACTCATTGTAATTTTTTTCCTTGTACTACTCTGCTATGAAGATGAAGCGTAATAGCTTTGTTGTTTTTGCATGCCCAAGCAATGGAGAAGAACCTAGGAAAAAAGATTGCTAGAATTGGAACACTTTTCATCAATATAACCTTCCCAATCTGAATCCGTATATCCAACCAACTAAGTAGAACCTTTAGTGTAGTGTAGGCCAAAGTGGGAAGTTCCCTACAAATAGCGCAAAATCCTTTCGGCATCCGTCAGTGACAAATATGAGGAGAATGTGCAAACCAAGATACAAGCCCTACTACAAAGGAAATATCAAGGTGAGTATGGGTCGACTACATGAGACCTGTAACAAACCACCTATACAAAGTAGGATCAAAAAGTGGTGTGGTACATGTGGAAGTAAGAGTAACCCCGGACTAAAAAAGATATGGAATTCACTTGTAATCACCCATATCAAAGTCTTGAAGAAGATCATTGGTTTAATTTTACTAACTCAAATGAATCAGTGAATGCATAATCCGAGAAATCTACAAACCAATAAAATAATTCACTAACCCAACATCTGTCATGTCAAACTGTGTAGTAAGAGCCCTTTGAATACTCTTAATGTGGGAAGAAGAGATGCCAGTAAGTAATAGATCATTAACATACAAGGCAAGTATCACAATATCCTCACCAACATGATGGAGATACACTTTATGATTGGAGTGGAAATGAACAAAACCAGTAGATAGAACAAAATAATCCATCTTCTCATACCCGATCCCAAGGGGCTTGTTTGAGACCGTAGAGAGACATTCGAGCCTACAAAAAGAGAAGTATCCTAAACAAATCTAGTCGGTTGCTCCATGTATATTTCCTCTTGTAAATCTCCATATAAGAAGGCACTCTTCACATCCATCTGGTATACATACCACCCCTGTGATGAAACAATAACAAGTACAAGGCATACAAAATCCATCTTGGTAACAGGTGCAAAAGTCTCAGAGTAATCAATCGCTTCAACTTGTGAAAAACTATTTACAATAAGATGAGCCTTATACTTATCAATGGACCCATCACCTGCATATTTGGTTTGTATACCCACTTACACTTAACCATATTTCTTCCTTTATAAAGAGATACCAAATCCCAAGTATGATTCTTCATCAAAGAAGAATATTCGGCCACCATCGCATCATCCCTCTCCCGTATCCGATGAGATTTTGAAAAGGACTCGGATCCTAAGAAAGCGCACGACACACTATTCCAAAAACCGTAGAATGTGTGATGATGCTTAGTGGGTGGAATATCCGTATGAATGTGTTGCCTAAGAAATTATAGTATGATCCCATTTAGGCATGGTGATAACATCGGTGGGAATAAGATACTCAATGACATATATAACCTCCTCATCAACCTCCTCAAATAAAGGATCCTCAAGATTAGATGAAGAAGGAGGCATAGAAGAAGATGAATAATCATGAGGAGTGAAGCACTCATCAAACTCGAACATATGTTCGAAAAGAACATCATGAGTATCGGGATCTAAAAGTCGATAATATCTCATGTTCTCACAATACCCTACAAATATCAAGGGTTTTCTCTTCTTAGCTAAAGCTTTCATTTTCTTCTTTAGCAAAAATCCCAAACATGGCTCCCAAAGACTCAAAAAAATGAGACATCTAGCTTAGTTTTAGACCAAGCTTTCTCTAGAGTCAAATTCTCAAATGCTATATGTGGTGTGTGATTCGAATGTAGTTAGCATAATTAACTACTTTTCCCAGTGAGATACGAGGTAAATATCTAGAATGTAGCACATAGTTAGCCATTTCCTTCAAAATTATTTTCTTCCATTGTACTAAGCCATTTTATTATGGAGTATGAGGAACAAAATGTTGGGAATAATGCCTTAAGTAGACAAAAGGTCACAAAACTAATTCTTGAAGTACTCCCCCATTATCAGTATGAGAGTTCTTTATGCAACTATAATCTTGTTTCTCAACCAAAGCCTTGAAGAATTTGATGTGTGGAAAAACATCACTTTTGTACTTGAAAAAATAAACCCAAGTACACCTCGAGAAATTATCAATAAAAATAAGAGCATACTTAGCTACATTGAAAGAGGGGGTAGGAAAAACCATCAAGTCACTATGCACAAGATCGAGTGGGGAAGAAACTCACTTAGAAAAATTCTTAGGAAAAGGATCTTGGTGTTGTTTTCCTAATGCACACCATGAAAAACTCTCTCAAGACAAAAAAACTCTAGGAGACCATCTATCATACCATGAGTGCTCAAATCCTTCAAATATCTATAATTTAGATGTCCAAATATTTAATTCCAAAGCTTACTCTCAGAATTTGCATGAGAAACCAATCGTGTCCCTATAGAGGAAGTATCATCAAAACTCTCAAAGTGATATAGTCTAGAACTATGATCAACAATACCTTGAGCAACAAGTGAATGAGGCTCCAACAAAGTTTGTACTTCTGCCCCATGTGGTGTAAAATTCATTGTTTTTCCTTGACCAAAATGAAAATTTTGATATACAAAAAGTAAATTTATGGTGATGTTAGGAACATATAGTGTATCTTGGATACTTCTTACATCAAGGTGTATATCATCTTTTCCCTCAATAGAAAGAAATTAAGAATCTCTAACCTCAATTTTGGAAGTAGAACTCAAACCTAGAGATATAAAAGACTCCTTGGAAGAAGTCATGTGATGAGAAGCACCAAAATCTATAACCCAAGTCATCTGCAAGTGATAACTGAGATCTCCCAACAATATTAAGTGATTTTTCATGTTTATTAGAAGGAGGTGGAGCAAAGAAAGAAATTTTTTTCTTGATTGCATCCTCTAAGGCTTGCATTCTCTTATAACACCGATGTTCTTCTTGACCAATAACCCCACAAAAAGAGCATGAAAGGCTAGACTTAATCTAGGATTTAGAAGACTCCTTGGGTTTTGAGTTGTTTTCTTTGGATTTAGGATAATTTTGAGATGGAGAAGGGGTGGATTTGGTTTTACTTTTGGTGTTCCCTTGCCCTTAGGATTAGATGCAACTAATGCCTTTTGAGAGGTGTAAGACTTAAGGTTATACAATTTGGATTATTATCTAGTAAGTCTTTCAAAAATGTTTATAAGTTAGGAATTTGGAATGTGTCACCTAAGGCATCCATGCTACAGAAAAATGTAGAAGAAAAAAATATGGAATGGTCCTCTCAACTTAGATAAAATCAAGTAAATATGTTCTTTATCTTTTTATCTCTTCCACTCCGCTTCAATTATGTCAACAAATGTTTGAAATTGGTGAGATAGTCTATAATTGTTGGAAAATATTCAGGTTTGAGAGAGGTAATCTCAATTTCAAGTTACATGGCTCTCATATGATCCACCTTTCCAAATAAATCCTCCGATTTCTCCCATATTTTTAAAGGAGATTCACATTTTTTCAAATGAAACAAAATAATATCACTTACATAAGTTTTGATCAAACCCATACACTCATCAAACTTGCTTTGGTACTAAAACTTCTCATATTCTCTAGTGAACACTTATTGTTCTAAAGAAATTAAAACCCATAATCCTTTCCGCTTAATTATTTTTTCCATTCTTGGTTTCCATGTGTGGTAATTATGTGAAATGTTAATGGCTCAACATGATCTAATGCGAAGTAGATGTCATTCTCAAAAAATCACCAAAATCCACCCTAAATTTTGGCACTTTATAATGAGTGCATGTTATGATATGGAAAATTATAATTATAGTGTGATTATCGAAATAGATATTTCCAATGGAAAGAGAACAAAAAAACAAGCACTTTTGCAAAAAATGACACTCAAATCCAAGTTGTCGATCAAAAGATACAAGCTTTACAATTTTATGCTCTGTTATTTATTTTAGTTGCCACTAAAACAAAATAAAATGATCTCGTCTTCACCACATAAATAAAATGAAAGGGGGATAGAGTTAAGCACATACTTGTTGGAATCACAAGATTTAATCCCTCATACAACCATATCATATGACCAAGAGCTAAGGATTTTAATGGGATGTACCATGCCTGAGGAGCTTGTTTGAATCCATACGAGTGATTTGATGAGATGACATACCTTTTTAGGATGTTTTTCATCAAAAATCCTTCCGGTTGGGTTATGTACACTTATTTGAGATTACCATTTAAAAAATAACTCTTGACATCCATGTGCTGAAGTTTCCATCCATTTTGTTCTTGAGTGTGCATACAACCCTGATGGTTTTTATCTTTACAGTGGATGAAAAGGTTTCTTTATAGTTAATAAATTTTTTCGAGAAAATATCTTTGCTACAAGTCTTGCTTTGTGCTTATCAATTAATTTGTCTACCTTATATTTAGTTTTGAAAACCCATTTCCAGCCTATGGGTTTCTTTCTAAAGAGCACATCGACAAGTTCCCATGTCTGATTCCACATGAGTGAGTCATACTCAAGCATCCATGGATTTCTTCCATTAAGGTTGACTTAGTACTTCTTAGAAATTATTAAGTTTGGGGATATCAAATACAATACCCATGAGTGTAAATTTTACCTCTTTTCTTGTCTCACTCCTCATTCTAACTCCAAAAGAAGTACTTGGTAGAGATTTTTGTACCCACTTTAGACAAGAACTTTGATGTTGATCTCGAAGAACTACCTAGTGGATGTATGGTAACATTTTCTAATTTTCCAAGATTAACATAAAAATCCCCTTATAACTTATATTTTATATGATAAGTATCCTATTTCTCTTCATCTAAATCAAAATATCAATTGGCGAGAGGTGATTGGTGTTTATTATTCAATCTACATTACTGAGTCAAAGGATGATTTGTCACAAACCACATCTCAAATTTCTTATATTTTCTTTTGTATCGGGATCCATGAGATGACATTCTTTTAAGGTAGTTTTATATCCCAATAAGATGCATGAGAGTGTTTTTGGCTTGATATTATTCCTCTTTAAAGATGGTATATGGATATATGTTTTGCAACCAAACACTCGTACATGATAAATTGATGGCTTTCTACCATTCAATACCTCTTCAGAAGTTTTGTCTTGTAGAATCTTTGTTAGTGCCCTTTTGAGAAGATAAACAACTATTTGTATTTCTTGTGCCCATTATGGCTCCTCCATCTTTGATGTTGACATCATGTAGCAATCTATCTCCATTATAGTGAGATTACGTTGCTCAACAATTCCATTCTATTGGGGCATGTACGAAACATTTAGATTATATTTGATTCCTTGTTCATTTAGAATGCCAAGAACTTCTTTGACCTGAATTCCCCCCCTCAATCTAAGTGGAGTAGAAGAAGAGTTTGGTCAGTATCCTTCACCACATGTTGATAGAAGGTCTATAAATGCTGAAAGACCTCACTATTTTGCTTCAGGAAAAACACCCATGTCTTTACGAGAGTAGTCATATTCAAGAACAAGTCAAAGTACTTGTATCTTGAATATGAAGCAAGTAATTATTCAAGCAAATCAATATAAACAAATTCCAAATGTTTCTTAGCATGATATTTTCTTGTCTTGAATGGATCCCTAATATGTTTACCTACAGAGACATATGGGGAAAGCATGCAAGGAACAAGACAACTTGGGAATTCCATGTACTATTTCCTTTGAACTAAGTTGGTACAAAGATCCAACAAAGAGATGACCATAATGGTAGTGCCAGAGGGTAGTAGATTCTATTGTAGAGGAAGATAGAGCTACTACTAGAAGATGAAACAACATCTAAAGAAAATAATTTATCTTAAAAAATGCTCTAGCAAGAATCGTACCTTGTCATGAGATAAAGCAGGATTTGATTCCATTATCAACAATAAATTCCACCTTCGAGGATGGTTCAAAATATGGTTGATTGATAAGAGATTAGATGTCAAACCAAGAACATATAAATACCTTTACGAGTGTATATTTATGTGTTCGAGAGGATTGGTGACTTGGGTTATTCCTTGTGCAACATACTCTTTATCAACAGTGATCCTAACCCGATCTCTAGTGGCTTTGTCTTTCAGTGAATCAAATAGTTTCTTATCATCTCGACATGTTTTTATCAAGCACCTTAATCTATCAACCATACATTCTTCATGGTGTGAGGTATGGGACAATAGTACTAATTTGAAATGTGCACCACAATTGGCTTCTTCAGGTGTCTCGTCATTAGATCTATCATCTTGTTGAGATGCAAGATGTCCCTTCTACTTCCTATGCAAGGGAAATCTTTTCGATTTTTGAGAATCATACCCTAATGTGATTTTTTTAGTAGAAGAACCTTTCTTCAAGCCATTATACTCACATTTTTAAATGTCGGGGGTGTCGGTTCGATAGATGTGACATCACCTCTTCAAATTTTGAGATTTCTATTGTTATGGAGAATAGTTTTGTTGTTGTTTCTTTGGTTACATCTCTAGGGGTCTATATGCACCTTATTTTGCACCATGCAACATTGTCTAGATAGTTAAATCCCCAATGATGAAAAACTATCTTTCCAATGATGTTCAAATCCAAATTCTCACTTACAGCATGTTATCTTACCTTGTTTTTCCTTTTCTATCTTTTCTCATTTTCCTTTATCATTTCACAAGCTTTTCCTTATCTTTCATGTTTTATGTTATGGAACTATGTCGCGGTTGTGAAACCACCAATCTTCCCTAAGCAGTGGTTACACAACCGCGATCTACACAGATTGGTGGTTTTGTGTGCTTTTAACCAACACTCTTTTGGTATGTTCCAAACGCAGTTTAACTTCTTCAAACTCATTTTTAGTGCATGTTTCTTAACCAATTTGGTTTTTCTTGAGCTTGTTAGATGCATACAAACCTCCTCTTCCTAACTTACTATTGTTAGTAAGTTAACTGCCCCTTCTTTGGGTGTGGTAGCATTTTTGGCTGCCAAGTGGGTTAGACCACTTCCCTGCCAAATTTCTATAAGGAAAAAGAATTCTCTAGAAGCATTGGTTAGATTTCTCCATTGATTTTACACTATTATCTTTGGAGAATCCTACCAAGAAGTACATAAGCAAACCAGTTCATTTTCCTTGTTGCTCTCTTGCTCACATTGTTGCTAGATTACTTGTAAACTAGCTAGCTCCAACATTCTACTATTCTTCACGCACACCTTCCAAAACTCTTTGGATAAATTGAAAACAAATTTGAAAGAAGATGAGGGGACATCAAGAAGCATTTCCAACATTAGATGTGTCTCAGTACAACATTTCCAAGTTGGGGTCTTTGAATTCCTATAATTTTTTATTTCTTTTAAATAGATTCAAATCTTTAGTCTAATTAAACACATTTATTCGAAAGATTCAACTACAATAGTTATTACAATATATTTCCTTTGTAAAATCTTTCATTGAGGATTTCCTCTCGGCTTATACCTATGGATTTTCCTCAGAAGGATTTGGGGGAAGTTTCTATGCACGGTGTTGGTTACCATTTCTTCATTTATTAAATTGTTTAGGAAATTTCATTACATTCAAAATTCAATATTGGTTGCACATGAGCAAATATTCCATGAAAATTTTCTTCTCTACCTATCCTTGTGGATTTGCATAGGAAGTTAGCTTTAAAATATTCTGTTTCTGTGTTAGATTTACATTTCTTCATTAGAAAGCTTCTGCATCCACAATTACAAATAGGAAAAATCATTTATTTATTAGATTAATTAAATCTTCTACACAGGAAATAGCCACATCGACTATTTCTCTGTTTAGTTTAATTTGCATTAGAATAGAAGCAATTTCATTTAATTAGAAGAAGTTAGTTTTTCTATGAAAATTTCTTTTGTTTCCAATAAACATAAAATACAAAAACATTAGATTAAATTAATTAGTTTTCTTTTATTTTTCTTTTTCCCCTTTTGTTTAAAATCATTAAAAAGCACAAAAACAAATAGATTAGTTTTGTTCCTTTGTTCAATTAATTAGCTTTCATTTATTAATTAGGCACATAGTTTTATTTAGCAAGAATTAACATAACTCCTCATGTATCCCTAGTTGGCTTAGGATTGACCTTGCCCTCTTGCAGTTTCATTGTGAGTTTGTTTGTTTCTTTTTTAGTAGTTTGCATATCCCACATGACCATCCAATGCCCTAGACAACCCAGAGATTATGTGTGTGATCCAACGGGCCCACAACCAAACCTAGCTCCACAATTGACAAATGTTGACCAAGGCCTTAGACACCTCATTTTCCAAACCACCCCACTTCCACTGTTATTATCTCATAGTTGACAACTTTGAACATCGAAGTAGATAGTGCTTATGAGTTCTGGAAAATTCATCCTGGTTGAAACTAGTTTCCGCAATTCACCCATTTTCATATTAACATGTTTTCTCCCACACCTCCATGACCTTGTCTGGAGACTTCTATGAGGAAAACGCAGGACAGTTGCCCCTTATTCCATAACCAATTCAAAGGGTGTTTGGTGACACTGACATTGATAAACTCCTTTATGTGTCCAATATCCTTGATCTTTTCGTTTCTTCTTCCTAAGTGGGGAAATAATTTGTTTCCTTAGATGAGGAGATTCCCACAATTCTCATTGAGAACATTTGATTGCCTTGATTAATCATTAGCCACTTTCTCCCATTTTTACACATTTCACCTCTCCACCCTATTTATCCATTCTGTAGACATATTCAATTTCATATTGGTTTTCATGGAACGACCTCGGGAGGTCGAGTGCATCTTAGAGTCACGTGTTGATTCTTAGAGGTACAAGGTCCCTTGTATAACTTCTGACCACATTACAGCTTCAAGATAATTTCTTTCTCGTGTAACTCATCCTGGAAAGATTTGATAGCTTCTTCTTGCTAGAGTAGATTAACGAGTTCTTCTAATGAGACTATCAACTTGGAGACATTTACCATCGTAATAAACACTCTACGAATTGGGAAAGGAGAGCTCTCAAGGTGATCAGGACCAGTATTTTGTCCCGAATTTCCTTACCGAAAGTGCTAATATTTTCATTCGTAGCTCATCCAATCGACGTAATAATTCCTTGACTTTCTCGTCGGACCCATAGATAGGGTGTGAAGCCTCGACTGTAGATGGAGGATATTTGTCTAATTTTTCACCTCATAGATGGTTTCTAATCTATCCCATGTTGCCTTTCCTATCATTTCATCTCACACATGTCGTTTCACATGATCAATGATGTTTAATATAATCAACATTAGGGATATGACATCAGCCCCTTCATACTTCATTGGGTTCGGTGGGAATCGACTTGGTTCTTGTGTGATGCACGATAGTCCCCTAAACTAAAGGATGGTAAGCATCTTGTTTTGATAGAAGGAAAATTTTTAACCTTTAATAAGTTTGGCATCGAATAGAAGCCATTTCCGAGAAGACATTGAAAATTATTTTTAATTTTATTTATATGAGAGATAAAAAAATACAAGTCTATTTACTCACTCAAGTTCTTCCATGCACAAATTCGTAAGAAGAATCATCTGCAAGATGATTATTTTACGTCCACCTCTCTTTTATGTCACTTATTGTTATTTTATCCTCCTTTTCTTTATTTTCCTTAGAGTTTTCTAAGGGTCAGCTAGGGGAGGTTGATCAATGTGCATTCACAACCAATGGATTCAATGGAGATATCATGGGGCGTTTCCATGTAATGCAAGTCATTCAAACAGGGGGCTTGTTCTGCTCCACACAAGAACTCATTTACGTAATGCCCACAAATACACACACAAATCCAACATTCAAAAATCTCAATAATCTTGACACAATGTTGACCACATAGGAAACAAGGAAACATACAACACCCATCACGAACAATTCACTTTACTCTTCAATAAGGTAGAACATAATAGGCCAACCACAATGCACACTTGCAAATTAGGGACACCCCACAAAGTAAAATATTTGAAGGTTATTAATCTACTAAAAATTCTTTCAAAATTTGACTACGATCTATTAGATTCATGTTTTTATTCATGCAATTACTCTTACAAAGACGAACTTCTTTCTTGAATACTATTGACTAATTAGCTTAAGATCAAGTTTTATGGAGAAGGATCAACTATAATATGTCAATAGCTTACTTAATTCATTTATTAAAAAAATACACTATCCATTCCTCACGAGGTTAATTAGACATACTC
Source organism: Taxus wallichiana var. yunnanensis (assembly GCA_018340775.1). NCBI lineage: Eukaryota > Viridiplantae > Streptophyta > Pinopsida > Cupressales > Taxaceae > Taxus > Taxus wallichiana. The sequence continues at coordinate 342,467,641 of CM031239.1, forward strand.
AAGCCCACGAAACTTGTTTTACACCTCCATTAAACATGTGACAAGAACAAGTTCCGTTTGAGGGAAAGTATCGTTTAGCTTGAACAATAACCTTGTTGTACGGATCAACAATTAACCATGATTAAGAGAATATTACATTGTACATTGGCAAGGATTAGAGTAAGAAGGTCAAATTAATTTCATCTTCATGATCTCATGTGTTATTAGCTAGTATTTTATTTAGGCGTAAGAATTTATCAAGAATGGTTAAAAGCTTCATTAGGATTTTCTTGATTAAGTTTGGCAAAAGGATACAATTTAGGTTTCAAAATCAATGAGCTAGATTTAATGGTTTCTTGACCAATCCCCTAATTAAAAATACCTAGAACTCTCCCAAACATTAAACATTGATTTCACTTTAATATCATTTATCGCTTAAAAACTTAATGGTAAACTTTAGTAGTTTATCTTAGAGGGAAAGAAAGTAAAAAAATTTTGCACAAGTGGATAGTTCCTCTACTCCCACCGAAGGACTTGGGAATTTATCAAGAATATCACAACTTCATTGTTATTATTATTTTTTTTATAACTTTTGCAAGGATTTCCAATCCACTTTTTGAAGACTAGGATTGCATTAATGTCAAGATCTAGAGGGAGTTACTACACAACATTTTAACTCAAAGATATGTTTACCATTACCCTTTTTGAGAAACTATACATGGTTACACATTTTATCCAACACGAAACACAAACCCAAAGGTGGTGAAGGATTCTAATGAAATTTGACTTGGAAACAAAAAGGTAACAATATTGGTCATATCCAAGCTAAGCTATCTTTCAAATTTTCTATAATACAATAAATTACTCAAAAAAAAAAAAGTTGATCTAGTTATATTATTCACAATATTATTTACAAGTTCCATTTTCAGACACTTACAAAACATTACCCATAAGTACAAACTGGGCCCTTCAAACTTTCCAAACAAATAAAAATTTTAGAGTCTCTCAACAAATTTAAGCACACACAAACAAATGAGCTTCGAAGAAACACCGATGCAACTCTCCCTTTTCTACTCACAAAGGCCATCTGCACATTTATAGTCTGAGTCAGTTCGCAAGAACTAAGCATGATAAATACTACATAGAGGAATCGTATGCTACCATTAAAAATATCATAAAATGAACCTTATATTTAATGAAATAGTGCTAATCTCTAAACCTCTACAAATTCTTTAATCATGCTAGAAGATTTAGTATTTTCACATTAAGAATGAAGCCATAAAAAATTTGTTATGAACATTGTTCCTAAAACAACCAAAAGTCTAACCATCATTCTAGTAGGGGTCAATGACCCAATGAGTTCGAAACATAGTGATGAGTGTATTGGGATGTCAATCATGTAATCATATGTATTATATGATTGAAATCCAATACTCAAACATCGATCAACATTTCCGTAAATAAGCCATATAATCTGATAGATTTAAATTTAGAACTTCAACATCACATACTAACCACTATTAGCCCCTTCCAAGGAAAATTTACCCCACATTACGACTACACCTAATTTCTTGAAAGGAACACACATAGTAATTTCTAAAAGAAAAGTTCAAACATAAGATCATCTTGCCATGCTATGTACAACAATCAAAAGTAAGATAAAAGAAATAATAAGTATTTAGTAAATCAAACAATTAAAATAAATCTAATGCCACTATCTTACCAAGATTTAAATGACATACCAATCAATTTAATTACCCTTGAACCTATATCAATAAAATTTAAGCAAACCGTCCCAAAGGAACCAGTATGACGATGTTACATGATTGCACTTAGTCATATCTCCTCCATCAGATAACCAAATATCCTAAGCTTCCTTAATCTATTCCAACACCCTCATTTGAGTCAAATACCTTAAACAACTGAAACACAAGTCTTTATATTAAACAAATAAAACCCTCTCTCTTATTTCTTTTGAACAGTAGCATATTCTTTTATCTCGCCACTCCTAGGTACCTCCATCTCTCAATTAGGAATATAATAAATAACCAAAGTCTTAAACAAGGTGAAACTTTCCTTAGTCACGTTTACACAAGATTCACAACCTTCACAAAAATGAACCCATATTTAGACTATCAATATACTTGTTATTTTTCTATTTCAGTCATACACTAAACTAAATTCCAATAAACAGTTTATTCAAATGGAATAGTCAACGTTAGGTGATTGTACAAACCACTATCATAGGGCCAATATTAACATACGAGTTTCCCAAAACCAATTTAGGCTTAAATAAAAGTGTAAATCCATTAACATCCAAACAATCGGTGTATAAGGCATCACCCATGAGCTAAGGAAACCAACCTATTACACAAATCAGAGGGTATCAACAACCCTAAGATTTTATACCTCCATTAGTAACATGAAGCAAGAAAAGAAACATTCAAAACATGCATCCTTAGGGATTATTACAAAACCCAAACAAGCCAAGCCTCAAGAACCAATATTTCAAAGCTGTATATTCCTTCCTTAAGGGTCTAATAAAATCTGCTAGTATTCAAAAAACTTCTAAAGCTTTTCCAAACAAGGATTTAAAGCAACACAACAATCTTCCATATGAGTTTGAAAACCAATGTTTCTAGAAGTAAAAACCAAATCTATTCTAATCAAGCCCTTAAAAAGAAGATACGCATAATGAAAACTAAAATGCATGCAACCCATTATGTGAAACCCAAGAATTGATCAAGTATTCATCGACATACATCATTTTAACCACGTAATTTTTCATAAAATGAAGAAGAGAAAAAAAAAACTTGTTACATTCATTTTTTAAATGGTATAACAATATGAGCGAGGGTTAGGAATCCATGACCTTTGGCATACGAGGAAGCAATAAGATCAAGTGAAATATCAAGTACCAAGACCATTTGCAAAACCAAATCTAGCAATGAATTATCCTAAGAAGTAGCTAACACAGGAGGGAAACTAAAAACATAACTGGAAGATGAGAATCGATTGCAAAAACCACCATATAACCCCAAGCAATAGTCACTTTGGTAAATAAAAGCAAATTCCTTTCATGTTATGGTTAAAGTTAACATAGTAGTCAGATGGGTAGAAATTATCATGCCTGGAAAACATTTCCACATGTTCAATGCATCTGATAGGATCCTTGATGCAACAACTTGGAAAATCTTCCATGTTTTACCTACTAGATGTCTAAAAACATTCCATGACTCACATTTTGGCACAGGCAGGGGCTCCAAACCCACGAGTTACATCCGCAAAAGGGAATGTGGTCTCAAATATAGGTAATATTGTAGTATAAATACAAAAACATGTTTAATGAAGAGGTCTAGAAAAAAAACATGAGAGCGGGGAAAACCGGACCCACATCCTTACAACCATCCTCGTAGCCTACATCATAAGGGCGATAAGAAAACAGGACTAGGATATTCATCGAGCACAAGGAATTCAAAACCCATGTAGGCAAAGTGTGGGATCATCCACGATGCAATTAACCATTGTGAGAATGCCTCAAAGTGATGAGGTCTCATGAGATTGCCATGATTTGGCAAGATATGCACGAAGGACCTGCAACATGGTTTTCTTCACCACATGTAGCTAACATGTGAGAAAACTACTTAGTTCTCCTTTCCAGAAAGGGCGAGCCAATCCCATCTTCAAAATAAAATCATTCTAACTACCCGAGTTGTGGGCCACGCATGGCGTAAATAAGGCAATAAATCGGAGTCTGTCCTACTAGCTAATGTTGACAGTTTTCCTTAAAGAATAAATGATGGAATAGCGGTGTCCAACCTATAAAACACATATCACTAATGACAAATTCTAAGAAAAGAATGGTAGTGTAAGTTACGGCAAAGAGTAATAAATGGTGGGGGATGGATGCCTCCACAAAAATTTTGTTTTACCAAACAAATGCTATAATTACACAGAATGCAAGAAAACGTAGATGGCCAAGGAGAAAAATATTAAACATTAAACATGAACACCACTTCCTAAATAATGGTGCCACCAACAAATAAGTTCCTCCTCTTTTGTGCAAATCAAGGCTAGGGCACAAGAGTGATCAATAATAAAATAAAAATAGCTTAAAGGTAATTAATAATAACATTCATGAAAATCAACACTAAAATACAATAATCGTTAATGAAAATTAAAATAATAATATTATTATTATCATTATTATTTTTACTTTTACAACTAAAAATAATAATTATTAATCGTAGTAATAACGACCAATAAACAAGCTCGATAAAACGAGAACACGATTAGCCTTTAATAGGATAATCATAAAGGACACTACAATGTCTACAACTAGAGTGACAACAATGACTCGAGAAGGCAAGATGGAAAGGAAGGATACTAATTATTCACTACGGCGAGGAATAATTCAACTAACAAACAACGAGAGCACTCACAAACATTCAATGTTTAGCAACAGGTCACCAAGGCAAGGCTGGGGTAAACGTAGAATGGGGCATTACATTCTCCTCCCCTTAAGAAAGCATTGTCCTCAATGAAACAAAGCACTTAAGGAAGGAAAAATGGTAAGCAACAAGGAAAAGATAAAGGTGAAAGTGCACCCTATGGTTAAAATTTCAATCATTAAAGCATGACCACGAGGTAGCCTTAGAAACATTTTGGCAGAATTTTAACTTTCAAATTTCTATGAAGATTGGTAGTTCCCTCTTATCCGTTATTTTATTAGTCTTTTTTTGTTTACATTATCCGTAATTCAGGTTATTTAAATTTTCATTTTCGTAGAATTTTAGTTTATTCATTCTTTTGGGTGCCCAACATGAACTACTATCATGACACCCTACTAGAGTCATACATGACACTAAGGATTCGAAGCATAGTTTTAGATACTTTCATGATTGTACCACACCACAAGAGATTAACCAAGTTATGGAAGAGAAACAAGCATGGTCCACATAACATAGTACTTGTCACACATCTATGACTGACATATAATACTCAAAAAAATTGTACCACAACAACCAAAAATTTCCACAATTCCACTGATGAATATTGCACAGAACTTAGAACAATGGCTACAGGTACATAGTGTCAAAAAAACATCAATTCCATATCCACAACATTAAAAAACATATCCAACTAACATGAGTAACACATACATCATAACACCACAACCAAAACATCATAATAACTCTACATACCTCCCGAAGCATCAATCACACACACAAATATCTTATGCCTCCCTCAATCTCTTATGCCTCCCTCAAGTCTCTTATGCCTCCCTCAATCTCTTATGCCTCCCTCAAGTCTCTTATGCCTCCCTCAATCAGTAATAAATAAAATAAATTTCCTTTTCACTCCCCAAAGAGGTCAGTTTCCCTATGGCCCTAGGCACATAGAGTCCAGACACCCCTAACCCAAGTGACATAATAACTCGTGGTTCGACAACCTACTAGTTATCTATAACTCCTTGGGGCATAGCCCCATATAGTGAAGTACTTCCATAGGTCCAACCATTCCATGGTGCATCCCATGACCCTATTCCACAAATTACAACAATAGAACCAGCATAGCAATTTGATTCAATGCCAAGTGGAAAAATACAAGCCTTAGGCAAGGAAATAAAATTTTTATAAAAATATTTAAAAGAAGATCCAAATCCAAGAAAAAAAGGCCAAATAGCCATAGTGCAGAAATCCACATGTTATTACCAAAAACCAACAAAATGTCTAAAAATATAAAACATGGCAATCAAGAAAATTGTTGGTCCTTGCAAAAATAAAAATAAATGTTCAATTTACAAATAAAATATACATATAAGAATAACACATTACGATGATTATGTGGCCTTATCTTGCCACCAAGGGGTACTCAACGAGTTGTTGGCACTTAGAACATCGATCCTCAGCTCATAAAATAACATATCAATAGTACAACTATCATCATCTCTATCTGAATCATCCCACCACCACTTTGACAAGGCTAAACATAGTCATAGTTACACTCAGGTTGCATCCATACAACAACCACATAGGGAGAGAGGAAAGAAGCATAGGTCGTCATCTACGAAACCAAAGGTTGGCTCGAGTTATTGGCCCATGGTACACAATTCCTCACTCCAAACATACACTTTTACCGATTTCCCTCAAGGTCGGTTAGCGTAAGGTTCACAACATAACATGCAACTACATCACTAACACAATGGTGGTTCATACACATTAACTATAGCATATATCACCGGTACCGATACAGGGTATATCACATACATTACATTCACGGTTTATAACACACCACATCACCACATGCTACACCCAAAGTGCAATCACTATACGATAGGGATCATATACCCACCATATGTCCCTAAATCACGACATGAATCATTACATATCACATGAATTACAATTATGATGAGAAAAATTACAACATACAATCAACTGCCACATAACATGGGTGTTGTTGCAAAATCACAACACCCCGAATGGTCTCAGATATGAGTGGGGAATTTGGTGTGATCTACATAACATTGGACCATATCTCAAGTGTGGGACTTGTGAACTTGAGATGGACCTCCAAAGAAGGTTAGTTCCTGCTCCTAAACTACCTACCACAAGCTATTCTAATGCAAGAAAACTATCTAATCCTAATCTAACCTTCCAAGGGACCAGGGAGAGAAAGTGCATGAAAACAAAGCCTACACTAAAACGGTGATACACCAGAGAAGGATGTTATTGGTCACAATCTCAGCTGCCTGAAATAGAGAGAGGTGAGGAAAGGAGAGGGTGAATAAGATACACCATAGACCAGAGATAAAATTCACATGGAACACCACTTCAACCCATTAAACAAAGCTCCTAAAACCTGTAATAGACATCGAGAGATAGCCTAAAAAATGGTAGACCGGATCATTAATTCTAGTAGGTGAGTAGCAAGCACCGGGAGCTCTCTAAAAAGTCCTTTCCTACTCAATTTTGATCTCCCAGTTGAAATATATGGCCTTATGAAGGTGCTTTGAGCTTGGAGTCTATTCGCGTTGATCCATGAAGTGTACTGCACATATAAAGGTTTCAGATCCTTCCTTTCACTCTTGTAGTTGCGCCAAACTAACACGTGGCAGCTTTCGTGGGCCTACTTATTTCCTTTTTGTTCTGCCTGAGTCCCTCTCATTGGTGGAGACATTCTACTTGACCCAAGACACGTGGAGAGCTGGCACGTGTTTGGGGACCGATTTTGGATTCACCTCTTGAAAGAGCACCGAAGAGACGGATGGAGTCGTTCTGACCATGCTCTATTTCCTTTGTCTTCTGCCTAAGCCCCTCTTGTTGGTGGAGACATTGTGCCTGACCCGAAACATGTGGAGGCTTTGCACTCATTTGGAAACTACCCCTAGATTTTACCTTTGAAGATGCACAGACAAGGTACATGGAGGCTTCCACTGACCCTATTGTACTTAGCCAATTCAGCCTGCTACCTTTCTTGACCCCGACTACATGGTGAGGTGGCGCATATTTGGGGACCACCTCCGGATTTTAACCTTGAAGATGTGTTGAGTTGATGCATGGAGGCTTCCTTTGGCCTATCCCAAGCTTGGAATTTTCAATGATCAATGTCCCCTTTTCGAACCTGGGACACATGGAGGGCTGGTGCAAGTTTGGGGTCTCTCTTTGGGCCACGCCTTTTGAATTTACACCGATGAGGCACGTGGTACCTTTTATGGGCCTATTTTGTATTTTTGTGTTTTGACTAAGTCCCTCTATTCGGTGAAGGCTTTATGTCTGACCCAAGACACATGGAGGCTTCCCGCTCATTTGGAGACTCAATTTTGAAATGACCTTTGGAGGTGCACCGATTAGACACATGCAGAGATGTCACACATTTGGGACCTGCATCCGTATTTTCCTTTAAAGATGGGGCAAGATGACGATGGAGGCTTCGTTGGTGCTTTGAATTTTCAACACTGATGTCCCCTTTTTTTTACTCTAACCATGTGGTAATCTTGCACTTATTTGAGGACCACCTCTAGATTTTAACCTTGAGAATGCTCCGAGATGACGTGTGGAGGCTTCTATTCACTCCTTTATACTTAGCCGATTCAACGGCCAACTCTGTCCCTTTTTTTAATCGACTATGTGGCGAGCCTACGCTTCTTTAGAGACTACCCCTTGGGTCCTACCCTTGAAGTTGCGCCGTTAAGGCACGTGGCACCTTCTAAGGGTATGTGACTTTTCAACTACCAATGAGACCCTTTCTAGACCCTGGACACGTGGAGGGTTGGCACACATTTGGAGACCGCCTTTTGGGCTTGACCTTTGGAGTTGTGTCATTGAGGCATGTGGCACCTTCTACAGCTTTTCTCTATACTTATTTGATTCAAGGCCTTGAGTGAACACTGCCTCATCGGGTTTTGACTACGTGGAGGCTTCCACTGACCTTGTTGCTTAGCTCTAAGTTGACTTGTATGTGAAGTCTAAAACTTTGAGCCCTTTCTTCAATCTTCTCCTGCCGAGGTCTGATCCCCTTTAATGTTGTTTGGCCCCATCTACCGACCTTTCTCCTCCATTGTAAATTTTTCCTGCCCCTTAGATTTAGCAACAATTGCAAACTCACAGTGTCGAACCGCCCCTTAGATTTTCTTTTGTGCAGGGTCCTATTTGATCAATTTTTCCCCAGGGGAGTAAAATTGAGATAACAATTTGGTGACTTATGGGGACATCTTCCTACTAGATGAAGAGACTAGTTGCCTTTGTTACATCCATTGGGCATGGAGTCATGAATGATATCTTGGTACTTATCTAGCCCCTTAAAACCCAAGCATGACCGCTTAAAATTATCGACCACGAACTGCCTCACTTGTCCATACTCTCAATTTTTTTAAGAAAATCATGGATATGAGGTTTTGAGAGTAGAAAATTATATTAACCTAGGGCTTTCACCTACTCTAGAAATGGACTATTACAATATTCACCCGGAGGTACACTGAATTGCATAAGCGATACAACCCTGGAGCAACAAATCACCATGACATGCTATATACAAAGGGGAAGATCATACATGCCCCAAGTGGAACATGCAGAGTGTGCACAAGCACTTGTGTTGCTGAAAGAAAACCTACTCCTACTCTTACACTAACCCTAACAAAGAAAAGATAAACAAATCCTACTACAGGAAGGGAGAAAAACATGGCCACGTATATGATTTGGTACTGAACATGGCTCTTAGTATGAGTGAGAAATTAACAAGAGGCTGATTTGCCACCCAAATCATCAAGGTATCAACATCAATCAAAAATACCTCCCCAAGCTGATTGGAATTTTACTCTTGAAGGTGTTGATGGTGACCCTTCATGCTTTGATACTCATTCTCATGCCCGAAGTGGGCATGACTAGTTTTGGCTTCTCCTTGGATCCAATGTAGCTGGCAAGTACGATTGGGCATAGTCGATCCAATGGATGTGCCCATGGTTTTGAATATCAACTCCAAGAGTGGAGTCTTCTTACGGACCTTCTTGGGTGAATGGTGTGGAAGAGATGGGATCCTCATGCTCTTTTCCTTCCTTTGTTGTTTCCTAAAGACTGACTTGCTCTTGGATAGCCTCTTCTCCGAGCTATTAGGGGTAGGAAGGTCTTACGGATAGCTCTCCTCCATCATGGATTCATCAATCAAATCAGGACCTTCAAATGAGAGCAAAAATATTCAATAATGCTTTCTTCATCAAGTGACTTCAACTCTTATTTGATCTCTTCCAGTTGCTCCTCTTCAATAGGAATTGGAGATGATAGTTCTTCCTCTATCTTAACCGGTTATGCAGCTTGGACTAGATCAGCATTCTCTTCAGAAAAAGTGTCATCGTGGACACCGCATTAAGAGCATAAGGACTACTGATCTTCATCCTCTTGTTCTTTTCCTTCGCTTCTACAAACTCATCTTCCACCACTTCAGTCCGACCCCGACCTCCTCCTAAAGATTTAACCAACAAGGGGATTTTTGTAATCCAAAATCTGAGAGCCAAGCTTACCAAGCTTTTGATCATTTCTTCTTTTCTTGGCTCTTTTTCCTACTGCTCTCCTTGATTGGTTTTTGGAGTCTCTCCCTGACATGGACTTGGGAGAGTAGGAGGAGTGGTGGGTGGGGTCTCCACTAGTTTTTGTTTATCTGTGGTGGGGGAAAGTATTTCCTTTGGCTCTTGTGGAGGGGACTTAGATTGGAAGGGAAAAGAGTAGAAGAATTGAGATGAGATGGAAGACTAGGGGATGGAGAAGAGAAACCAACACTTGGGGCAGTAGATGGGAAGCTTGGAGATTGAAGCTCTGGTTGAGATGGTGCTGATTGAGAAAGAGGAAAAGAAAAGCTATGAGATGGTGGACTTACCCATTGACAAGGTTTTCTGGCACTAGGCTCGTAGGCCTCTATTTCCTCGGTCCAATGTGTAAGTTGAGGTAACATCTCACCCATGAAGTCAAGCTTCTCCTGCCAATTATAATGTCTTGGAAAAGGGCCTACCCATGGACAAGGTGTTCTATAACCAATCCTGAATGCCTTCATTTGTGTTATAGCCTTAGAATGCACCATGTTAGCCTCCATTCTTTGAATCTTCTCCAGCAGATCAAGTGTTCTCCACATAATGTTACCATTATATGCGTCCCCTTGTTCTTGATAAGCTCCATAGCCAAATTGGCTTTGACACTACTCATATGGGTAAGCATAATGGTTCTAAATCTGATCATAATGCTGATATAGAGGATTCGTGAAATACATTAGAGGTGGACTGAAATTTTGTTGTTGTAAGTGTGAGTTCAAAGAGGGAAATGAAGTCATGATTGCACAACTTCATGAATGGTAGAATATGAAAGATGTGGAAGGAATAGTGGGTGGAAATGGATGGGAAGAAGGTTTGTAACCTCAAAGATGTGGGTTGTTGACCAGATGGAGTCACCAGATGTGTTGAAACATGCCTCCAAAGGCTCGATCTCAACAATAACACAAATAACTGTTGAGATGAAGATGTAAAGCTCTTCAATCTATCCCTTTGGGTTGTGCCAAAACTATTGATGCAAAATCACAACACCCCTCGAACGACCTCAGATCTGAGTGGGGCATCCGGTGTGACTACATAACATGGGACCATATCTCAAGCTATGGGACTTGTGAACTTGAGATGGCCCTCTGGAGAAATTTGGCTTCTTCTTCCAAATCCTAATGCAAAAATGATGTCTAACTACACCTATCCTAAGAATGCCAAAGAGACAGGGAAAGAGAAAGTGCATAAAGAGGGAAATCCTAAACTAACGAGGTGATAGCACCAAGATAAGGGGAGTGCTGGTCATAATCTCAGCTGCCTAAAATGGAGAGAGGTGATCAATGGAGAAGGTGGAAAAGATGCACCATAGACCAGAGATAAAATTCACACGAAAAAACCACTTAAACCTATTAAACACGGCTCTAAAAACCTCGTAATAGACATCAAAGATATGCACAATATACCCTGCAACAATGAGAGGTGAGAAGAGATGATAAAATAAGAAAGGATGGACAAAATACATCAAGAAATATATTTTATTGCTTCATGAGTTCACACAAGTACATCATCAGTGGGAAAGAGGAAAGAAAATGTCATTACAGATCCATGAGAGGAGGCTTAGACTCTACATTCTACCCTAAGGAAGAAAGAGAGAGGGAGAAGGAGAGAAACAATGACCAACCTCTTGAAATATCTGCCTCCTTTACAATATATAGAAGAATAAGAGAAAGAGAGAGGAAAATTTGAATCCTACTTCAACCACCCCTACAATGCATTGAATCCACCTACTCTAACCACCCCATAAAGCATTGAAATCTGCTTATAACAATGATGGGATTCACTGCAAGACCCATGCCTCCATGTGTTATTCCTTATTGGGCAAGAAAGGAGGCCCATTCTTCATCATGGCGGTAAGTGGGATACTTGATAGCCTTGAATATGGCATCTTTGGATCATTAATGGTGGCAGGTGAGTAGAAGGCATCAAGAGCTCTCTAAAAATTCCTTTCCCACTCAATTCGAGCTCCCAATCGAAAGATATGGCCGTTTGAAGGTACTTTGGGCTTGGAGTATATTCATGCGAGATCCAGTGGTGACCCCGCGCATCTTAAGGTTTCAGCCCCTTTCTTGACCCCTTCCTTTCACTCTTTTAGTTACATGCCAAAAAAACATATGGTGGCTTGCGTGGGCCTATTTGTTTCCTTTGTGTTCTTCCTGAGTCCTATTGGCGGAGATGTTCTTCCTGACTTGAGACACGTGGAGAGCTAACGCATGTTTAGGGACCACTTTTGGATTCACCTCTTGAAAGAGCACCGAAGAGACATGTGGCGTCATCTGCAGGCCTGCTCTATTTCCTTTGTCTTATGCCTAAGCCCCTCTTGTTGGCGAAGACACTGTGCCTGACCCAAGACACGTGGAGGCTTCACGCTCATTTGGAAACTGCCCCTAGATTTTACCTTTGAAGATGCATAGATGAGGCATGTGGAGGCTTCCGTGACCTTATTGTACTTAGCCGATTCGGCCTACTGCCTTTCTCGGTCCCTGACTATGTGGCGAGTTGGCACATTTTTGGGGATCGCCTCTAGATTTTAACCTTGAAGATGCATCAAAATGACGTGTGGAGGCTTCCTTCAGCCTGTCCCGAGCTTGGACTTTTCAATTACTAGTGTCCCCTTTTTGGACCTGGGACACGTGGAGGGCTAGCATAAGTTTTGGGTTTCTCTTTGGACCGTGCCTTTTGAATTTGTGCCGTTGAGTCACATGGCACCTTCTCACAGGGCCTGTTCTTTATTTGTATGTTTTGACTAAGTCCCTCTATTTGGAAAAGGCTTTATGTCTGACCTAGGACACGTGTAGGCTTACCGCTCATTTGGAGACTCTGTTTGGACCTGAACTTTGAAGGTGCACCAATTGGACACGTGGAGAACTGACACACGTTTGGGACCTACCTCTGGATTTTCCTTTGAAGATGGGTCGAGATGATGCGTGGAGGATTCCACTAGCACTTGGAATTTTAACATCCGGTGTCCCCTTTTTGACTCTAACCACATGGCGAGTCTACGCTTGTTTGAGGACCGCCTATATTTTAACATTGAGGATGCATCAAGTTGATGCGTGGAGGCTTCCGCTCACTCCTTTATACTTAGCCGATTCAATGGACAGCTCCATCCCTTTTTTATTTAGACCATGTGGTGAGCTGCGCTTATTTGGAGGCGCCCTAGGGTCTTACCCACCGAAGTTGCATCATTGAGGCATGTGGCACCTTCGAGGGTCATGAATTTTCAAGCTAGCGATGAGACCCTTTCTAGACCCTGGACACATGGAGGGTTGACACACATTTGGAGACCACCTTTTAGGCTTGGCCTTTGGAGTTGTGTCGTTGAGGCACGTTGCACCTTCTATGGATTTTCTCTATACTTAGCTGATTTAGGGCCTCGAGTGAACACTGCCTCATCGAGTTCTAACTATGTGCGGGATTTTTCGACTTGACCTGTTGCTTGGCTCTGAGTCAACTAGTATGTGAAGTTTGAAACTTTGAGTGCTTTCTTCAATCTTCTCCTGTCGAGCTCTGATCTTCTTTAAAGTTTTTTAGCCCCATCTCCCGACCTTTCTCCTCCATTGTAGTGCCTGCTTGCCCCTCAAATTTGGGATCGATTGCGAGCTTGCAGGTCTGAACTACCCCTTAGATTTTCTTCTGTGTAGGGTCATCTTTGATCAATTTTCCCCAGGGGGTGGGTAAAATGGGGATAACAATGGGAATACACACATTTCTACACAAATGATAATGACATCATTAAGAAATCTAGTTCACTACAACCAACCTTGTCGTACAACATATCAACACACCCACACATCACAAATGCCAAAAGGATCCAACACTCCGAAATCAACAATCACATTTCTTCCACACACACAACAAGACAGTGTTTCACACTCGAATTCTCATAGAATTCCTAAAAGGAAGAATGATACTCTCATCTCCAACACATCAACATGCTAATAGTTACACACTAAGTGACATACACAACATGTGCACTCACAATATCACAATTATGACATAGTTCACATCACACTTATATCACATTACTCTTCCAATATCCACCACCATCACATAACACCATCACAACTCCAATTTGTCCTAGAGGTTTGAGAGCATGAACCTCCGCTCTAATACCAAGCATAACACCTACTAATACACACACAAGTCCAACACTGTAAAACTCGAAGAACATTTTTTTGACTTACTAGGAGTTTACACATCAACACAAGTGACCAAAAGGGCTATGACCAACTCTCAATAAGCTTGACACAATGTTGACCACATAGGAAACAAGGAAACATACAACATCCGTCACGAATAGGCCAACCACAATGCACACTTGCAGATTAGGGACACTCACGAGTAAAATATTTGAAGGTTATTAATATACTAAAAAATTATTTCAAAATTTGACTATGATCTATTAGATTCATGTTTTTATTTTTGTAATTCTTCTTACAAATGTGAACTTCTTTCTTTTATACTATTGACTAATTAGCTTAAGAGCAAGTTTTACGAAGAAGGGTCAACTATAATATGTCAATAGCTTGCTTAATTCATAGATATAAAAAATACACTTTCCATTCCTCATAAGGATAATTAATCATACTCAAGCCACCAAAACATGTTTTACATAGGTGACAAGGACAAGCTCCGTATGAGGGAAAGTATTGTTAAGCTTTGGAACAATAACCTTGTTGTACATGAATGAACAATTAACCATGCTTAAGAGAATATTACAATGTACCTTTGCAAGGATTAGAGTAAGAAGGTCAAATTAATTTCATCTTCATGATCTCATGGGTTATTAGCTAGTCTTTTATTTAGGAATAAGAATTTATCAAGAATGGTTAAAATCTTCATTAGGATTTTCTTGATTAAGTTTGGCAAAAGGATACAATTTAGGTTTCAAAATTGATGAGCTAGATTTAATGGTTTCTTGACCAATCCCCCTTCTTACAAAAACCTGGAACTCTCCCAAAATTTAAACATTGATTTCACTTTAATATCATTTATCGCTTCAAAACATTAATGGTAAAGTTTAGTATTTTAGCTTAGGGGCAAAGAAAGTAAAAACTTTTTGCACAAGTGGATAGTTCCTCTTCTCCCACTGAAGGACTTGGGAATTTATCAAGAAGATCACAACTTCATTTTTATTATTATTTTTGGATAACTTTTGCAAGGATTTCCAATCCACTTTATTAAGACTATGATTGCATTAATGTCAAGATCTAGAGGGAGATACTATACAACATTTTTACTCAAAGATATGTTTACCATTACCCCTTTTGAGAAACTATACACGGTTACACATTTTATCCAACACGATACAAAACACAAAAATGGCGAAGGATTTTAATGAACTTTGACTTGGAAACAAAAGGGTAACAATATTATTCATATCCAAGCTAAGCTATCTTTCAAATTTTCTATAATACAATAAATTACTCAAAACAAGTTGTGATCGGTTATATTATTCACAATATTATTTACAAGTTCCGTTTTCAGACACTTACGACAACATTACCCATAAGTACAAATTGGCCCTTCAAAATTTCAAAAAAACACATTTTAGAGTCTCTCAACAAATTTAAGCACACACAAACAAATGAGCTTCAAGCAACACCAATGCAACTCTCCCTTTTCTACCCACGAAGGCCATCTGCACATTTATAGCCTAAGTCAGTTCACGAGAACTGAGCATGATAAAGACTACACATAGGAATAGTATGCTACCATTAACAATATCATAAAATGAACCTTCTATTTAATGAAATAGTGCTAAGCTCTAAACCTCTACAACTTCTTTAATCATGCTAGAAGATTTAGTATTTTCACATTAAGAATGAAGCCATAAAAATTGTTATGAACATTGTTCCTAAAACAACCAAAATTCTAACCATCATTCTAGTAGGGTCAATGACCCAATGAGTTTGAAACATAGTGATGAGTGTATTGGGATGTCAATCATGTAATCATATGTATTATATGATTGAAACCCAATACTCAAACATCAATCAACATTTCCTTAAATAAGCCATATGATCTAATAGATTTAAAGTTAGAACTTCAACATCACATACTAACCACTATTTGCCCCTTCTAAGGAAAATTTACCCCACAACATGCCTACACCTAATTTCTTGAAAGGAACATACAGAGTAAGTTCTAAAAGAAAAGTTCAAACATAAGATCATCTTGCCATGCTATGTACAACAGTCAAAAGTATGATAAAAGAAATAACTTGTATTTAGTAAATCAAACAATTAAAATAAATCTAATGCCACTGTCTTACCAAGATTTAAATTACAGACCAATCAATTTAATTACCCTTGAACCTATATCAATAAAATTTAAGCAAACCATCCCAAAGGAACCTAGTTGACGATGTTACACGAATTACACTTAGTCATATCTCCTCCATCAAGATAACCAAAAATCCTAAGCTTCCTTAATCTATTCCAACACCCTCATTTGAGTCAAATACCTTAAACAACTGAAACACAAATCTTTATATTAAACAAATAAAACCCTCTCTCTTATTTCTTTTGAACAGTAGCATATTATTTTATCTCACCACTCCTAGGTACCTCCATCTCTCAATTAGGAATATAATAAATAACCAAAGTCTTAAACAAGGTGAAACTTTCCTTAGTCACATTTACACACAGATTCACAACCTTCACAAAAATGATCCCAGATTTAGACTATCGATATACTTGTTATTTTTCTATTTCAGTCATACACTAAACTAAATTCCAATAAACAATTTATTCAAATGGAATATTCAACGCCAAGTGATTGTACAAACCACTATCACAGGGCCAATATTAACATAGGAGTTTCCCAAAACTGATTTAGACTTAAATAAAAGTGTAAATCCATTAACAGCCAAACAATTGAGTGTAAAAGGCATCACCCACTAGCTAGGGAAACCAACCTATTACAAAAATCGGAGAGGTATAAACAACCCTAAGATTTTATACCTCCATTAGTAACATGAAGCAAGCAAAGAAACATTCAAAACATGCAGCCTAAGGGGTTATTACAAAACCCAAGCAAGCCAAGCCTCAAGAACCAATATTCCTAATGTATATTCCTTCCTTAAGGGTCCAATAAAATCTGCTAGTATTCAAAACACTTCTAAAGGTTTTCCAAACAAGGATTTAAGTCAACACAGTAGTCCTCCACAAGAGTTTGAAAACCAATGTTTCTAGAAGTAAAAACCAGGTCTATTCTAATCAAGCCCTTAAAAAGAAGATACACATGTTGAAAACTAAATACATGCAACCCATTATCTGAATCCCAAGGATTGATTAGTCTTCATCAGACATTCACCATTTTAACCACATAATATTTCATAAAATGAAGAACAGAAAAAAAAAACCCTATTACATTCATTTATTTAATCTTATAACAATACAAGAAGGGGTTAGGAATCCACGCAACCTTTGGCATACATCTTTGTAGTAAGAGAAAGTAAAATATCAAGTACTAAGACCATTTGTAGAACCAAATATAGCAAGGAATCATCCTAAGAAGTAGCTAACACGGGAAGGAAACTAAAAACATAGCTGCGCATGATGAGAATTGATTGCAAAAACCACTAAATAACCCAAGCAATAGCCACTTCAATAAATCAAAGTAATTTCATTTCATGTTATGGTTAAAGTTAGCATAGTTGTTAGATGGGAAGAAATTAACATGCCTGGAAAACATTTCCTAATGTTCAATGCATCTAATAGGACCCTTGATGCAGCAACTTGGCGAATCTTCCATGTTTTATGTGTTAAACGTCTAAACACAGTCCATGGGTGACATTTAGGCACATGCGGGGGCTCCAAACCCACGAGTGGCTTCCACAAAAGGGAATGTGGTCTCAAATAATGATAAGAATAAATACAAAATTGGGTTTAATGAAGAGGTCCATATAAAACATGAGAGGCAGGGGAAAAAACCAAACCCCACAACCTTGCAACCATCATCGCAGCTTGTATCATAAGGGCGATAAGAAAACGAGATCGGGATATTCATTAGAGCACAAGGAATTCAAAACCCATGAAGGTGAGGTGTGGGAGCATCCACGAGGCAGGTAACCAGTTTACAAAATGCCTCAAAGCGATGAGGTCTCATGAGATTGCCACAATTTGGCAAGATATGCACGAAGGGACCGCTGACATGGTTTGCTTCACCACATGTAACTAACAGGTGACCAAACTGCTCAGTTTTCCTTTCCAGAAAGGACGTAGCCAATCCCATCTTTAAAATAAAAGCATTCTAACTACCCAAGTCGTGAGCCAAATAATGCGTGAATAAGGCAATAAATGGGAGCATGTCACTAAACAACCAGGGTAGATTTCATTAATAATCGACTTGGAAAAAAGACTAGCGACTAGCTCCTTACCACCTAATGTCCAACAAATTTTTCCTTAAATAAGAAATGATGGAATGGCGGTGTCCAACCTCCGAACGTATATCACTAATGACCGAGTAAAAAAAAGAATGGTAGTGTAAGTGCTTGTGACAAGGAGTAATAAATGGTGGGGGAGTGGATGCCTCCACAAAAAAAATGTTTTACCAAAAATGCTATAATTACACATCATGCAAGGACACCTAGATGGCCTCGGAGAAAAGAATTAAACATTAAACATGAACACCACTTCCTAAACAATGGCACCACCAACGAACAAGCTCCTCCTCTTTTACGCAAATCAAGGCTCTGGTAGGAGAACGATCAATAATAAAATAAAAATAGTTTAAAGGTAATTAATAATAACATTCATGAAAATCGACGCTAAAATACAATAATCATTAACCAAAAATTAAAATAATAATAATATTATTATCATTATTATTTTTAGTTTACAACTAAATAATAATAATTATTAATCATATTAATAACAACCGACAGATAAGCTCGTTAAAATGAGAACACAATTTTCCTTTAATAGGATAATCGCACAGACACTACAAGGTCCACAACTAGAGGTGATGACAATGACTCAAGAAGGCAAGACGGAGAGGAAGGATACTAATTCTTCAATACTCAACCTTATTGACCATTAGAGTAGATTTTACCCTAGAGGTTTACTTTTCTACTGAGATAATTCATCTTCATGAGCTCAAGGGGCTTCAATGATGATGTGAGAGGGGAGGGAATCCTTCAACCAAAAAAATTAGCTTCACTCTTGCGCTTGGAATTCCCACACTCATCAACCGGATGTCTTGTTTGGAAACATTTATGGCAGTAAAAAGATAATCTTTCACAATCAAATCTTTGATAACATACCATTTATCCTATATTAAATTTAATATTATCGGGGATTTCAAGGGGAATATATATGTTCACCAAGATGTGAGCATATGAGGATGTATGTGATTGATTGGTAGTTTCATATGATTTTCACAAACTCCCAAAGTATTACCAATGGCTTCTAGACATGATTCAAACAAAAATTACGAGAGGTAGACATGGAATCCTAACCCAAACTAGCATTGAATAAAATGAATCTTTTAATGGTTCAAATGAAGGGTATCGGGGTTTTTCATAAGACCATGATCCCTCAAAACCAATATGAGTTATGGATAACATCATAACATCACAGTATTCACAAGATTCAAAAACTGTAATAAAATAGGCTTTGGAGTAGGGGTAAAGTTCAAACTTACCCTTAATATTGGGTCTTCAATTGGATGAGATCCATTAATGCACTGTGAAATATTTGGCCATAAGTGGTTGAAACAACAAATGAGACCAAGTTTTCCATATTCCTTTTATCGATCTTGAACTTTTTGGAGAAGATCCTCCTTGACAACCTCGAGAATAGGGGTATACTCGATAGGATTGAGGGTTTTCCTCACCCATTGAGCTCCCTTAATAGCCAAATAAAAATAAATTCCCCCTCTTGCAGTCTGCAGAATACTTCCTCCACTAGCACATCTCTTCTTAAGGACTGGGTGAGTTGTTTATATGCCATTCCCTACACCCGGGGATCAGATTAGGCACGTCATTGATCATAGGGAGGTCTAAATGATTTCCCACATGGCATTCACTGACATTAAATACACTCCTAGTAAGGGATTTGTTTTCATTGATCATCACTACATCTGCCTTAGATTTTTGTCTCCAACATGACCTGCAAACCTACATCCCCCAATCCTGCATTCGAGATGCCCATAAATGTCCAAACCTACCGAGGTAGCACCATGACTAACTACCCATCCACCGCCTCTATTAGTAAACCGATCACGGATGGATCCACCTTTGCCATCTTCGCCAATGGTTTCCTTTCTTACGCCACATCTTGGGCTCTTCATGACTATATATATGTGTGTGTGTGTGTGTGTGTGTGTATACATACACATATTTGTATATATACATATATATATATATATATACATACATACATACATACATACATACATACATACATATATATATATATATATACATATATATATATATATATATATATATATATATATACATACATACATACATACATACATACATACATACATACATATACATACATGTGTGTGTGTGTGTGTGTGTGTGTGTGTGTGTGTGTGTGTGTGTGTGTGTGTGTATTAAATATTGGTACAAATCAGGAGTTCATTGAAGTGTTTTCCTTGCATTGTTTTATGTTTGGCATGTTTCCCATTTTTTTGTATGTGATTAACTAAAAATGAGAATTTTCTATGTTAATCTATACTAGTAACAATAATGGAACAATTGATATTAGTCCAATGTAAATGTTAAATAATTTCATTTTAATATTTTTAATGAAATAAAATAATGGAAATGTGAAGGGATAGGTTACTTACATAAAATTAACTTACCTCATTATTTGCAAGACTGGACATGATAATGTGTAAATAGGACATGGAATGACGATGCTTCCCAAGAAATTGCAGCCAATGAGGATATATACGGGACCTGGGCACTAGGAGAGGATTGGGGCGATTGGAGGTGCCCTAGTCTGTAATCTGGGAACTCTAGTCTATAAAAAATCTCAGAATCTAAGTTTGATAGTGTTACAATATATTCGTTTTGGTCACTCGGTTGTCGCAATATCTTCGCTTATGTCATTGTAGTTGTGTGATGAAGACTTACTTGTAAAACCCCATATAAAGCATCAAATCCCTATACAAGAAAGATACAAATGAAAGGGTTAGTTTGACCTTAGCTACCACAATGGTGGTCTTACAACTAATCAGTGCACTACATTCCAGACCCAATGTAGTTTTGTGTGCTTGTGTGTGTAATTGTGTGCATAGGGTTCCCTAGCATTGATGACGCAAAAGTAGGGGGAAATAACTAGATGTAAGATACAAATGGTGGATGGAATAGAATGAATACAACCCTTTTCCCCTATGCTTGTGTGATGTAGATGTAGAAGATGCCCAAATGTAATCCTTTACCTTAGTAGATAGCTAAATCTTGATAGTAGATTGTCCACCCATAAGATAGTGAGTATGTTATTTTTATATAGGGATCTCTTACTCAAATTTTGAAACTAATGGCCTAACATGCCGAGTAGTACCTAGGGGAATGAGAGGGAACATGACAAATACCAACCTCGAATAAGTAAATTAGACCCAAGTGTTATGGGGACTAGGGCACCTAAAATTACGAACTAGGGTGCCCATGGGCACCCCAAAATACCTAAGGCACTCTAGTCAAACCCTAGATATGACAAATAACTAAATAACGACATCTAAAATTCTCTAAGAGACAAACAAATATGTGCAAACAATTGACAACTATGTGAGACAAGTGACAATGATGACCGAATAACTAACGAAAGGACTAGGGGATTAGCCATTAGTGAATACTTTTCTTACGCGAGATTCATATGTAAAATAATAAAATTGGCAAGCATAAATGTACTAGTAAGTTTGTGATTTTTGTGACTACTGATTTCCCCGCTTTATCTTGGTGAGTGAAAATCTTGGTAACATAAAGTAGATGGAGATCTGTACCTAAAGGAAGTCAAAGAATCCCATGATGTAGTAGAATGCACAAATGTGTAGTAGAAGCATGCCGAAAGAACCAAAAGCATACCAAACCATGGATCAATAGGTTGATCCATGCAATGTAATGAAAATTGTTCTATTATGATGAAGTGCACTAAATGAGAGTGATGATTGCAATGTATGATGATTTCAAATGTGTATAATGACAATAATATGGGGAAGGGAGTGATCAGTTCCTGACCCAAACATGTGTATACGAATAAATAACTAGAGGATTTGGGTGTCCTTCCACTAGAGAAAGAGTGTAGGGAGAAAGTGTGTTATTCTCCAATCTCTAACTACATCTTCAAGATCTAGCTATTGCGAGACGGACTCGAGATCAAATATTTTTGCTTTTACGGATCTAGACAATTTCGATCAAACAATTGACCCATATAGGAGTGGTATTGGAAAGACACTCTTTCCCTCACTCCATGGGTTTCGGCGCAATGTGATAGCTTCCAAGTTAGATCATGTGGAAGAAAGCGAGAAATATAAGATGGCTTCCAAGTTAGGTCATTTGGAAACAAGATATGAATGTAATCTCCTAAGTTAGGTCATCTAGGAGGCCACACATAACTCCCAAGTTTATTCATATAAGAGGCCAATTGTGTTACATTGTATTTGATTGAATGATATGTTTTTTTATTGTTAGAAATTTGAATGTGTTAATTAATTGATTGATTAATTACTCATGGAGAGGTTTTACGCTAGTTGCCCCCAAATTAGGTCATTAGGGGGAATCGATAGAAATTGGTGAATGATCACATGGAAAGGTTTTTAATCATTTATTACCCCCAAGTTAGGTCATTAGGGGAAGTGACAAAATTTTTGTATTGTATACATGTTTCCCTAGATTGGGTCATTAGGGAAATTAATGGTGAAATGTCACGCTGTGAACTAGTAATTATTTTGGAATTGTCACATTGGTAGTGTTTTAAATGCATGGTGATATAAGGGTAATTATAGGATGACCTCAATGATATTCCCCCTTTCGATGAAATGGGAATTGATGAGAAGAACGGACGTTAAGCCGAAAGTATAGTTGATATGTGGACAATGGTAAAAATCACGAGAATGTGGATAAGTCGAATAGAAAATAATTTATAAGAGAGATAATGCATGTATAAAGTATATAGTATGGTGGAAGGTGGAATTATGAAAATAACGTCATGCAAATGAGGTGTAAATCGAGTAAAAATGCTCAATATATGATCAAAACATCGTAATGTGTATTAGTAATGGAAATGTGCCCAAAATAACGATTATAGTAATGTAGGTGAAAGAATAAATATAAATAGTAAAGTGAAAAAGTAATTAGTCACTCTTTTTTTTGAACAATTGAGATTGAGGTCCGAGTAAGTGAAGATGTTGCAAGTGAGAGCAGTGCATCCTAGTCGGTTTGATAGGGTGGTGATCTGTCGTAGTGTCATGTACGACTACGGAGTTGGTAAGTGCATTATTTTTCAAAAAATGTAGGGTGTAGTTATCATTTTTAGTGAATTTTTATAAATTTGAGATTTTTTATTTTCTCGAGTTTTGACCTAGATGATAGCGGTGAGGGTACTAGTGACCCTTGGGATAGGAGTGCCGAGATCTAGTCACTAATGTATTACTCTTGGATTCCCGGTCTTGCATCTGGGTGCCTTGGTCTAGAATGTGTGTATTTGGTCTAGAACGATGAAAAATGGGATTTTAATGGATATAAATGTGATAAGTGAGTGTATTTGTACTTGTAAGGTTTTCTAATGCAACATTATTCATCATTTTATGTTGTGTATAGGGATATCCACTGGAGGGAGTTCCATGGTGGGTGTCATTTGAGTATGTTTCTTAGATTCAGCTTGTCTGATGATGACTGGGATGTTATGGACCATGTTTTCTGCGGAATATAGCATGGATGGGGATGTGCCCCATAATATGCCTATTTTGATTGCACTATGTGAAAGATGGTGTGGAGACACGTGTACCTTTTGGTTTCCTATGGGGAGATGATAATGACACTGGAGGATGTGTATCATATATTACGGTTGTTGGTTTTTGGGGAGAGGTTACAGGTGATGCCATTGGAGGAAATGGATATGTTGATGGTAGTGGCGAGAGATTATTTGACTAGGACTTGCCGAGGTGCATATATTTCTAGATGCTATTTTGAGGTGTATGTTTCACATTTCCGGATGTTCATAGAATGGTTATGTGCATCATCTATAGCGGTGGAGGGAGGTGGTGTGGGCATCTTGTATAAGATGCATGACATATGTCAGCGTATAGAGGAGGAGAGTACTAGATACATGTGGGCCCGATGTGTATTGGCTCACCTATACCGAGATCTATATCAATTTACTCATGATGAGAACAGAGGGGGGATAGAAGCTACTACATTCTTACATAGGTGAGCGTATGATCACATAGTAGTGTTGCAACTAGTTGGGGGTCCATGGGAAGAGTGGGCTATACCTGAGATATATGTGAGGAGGTGGGTCAAAGTTTGTGGGCACATGATGGATACAGATACTTACAGAGCATTGATTGATAGGATGGGGCCCGAGGCCATCACATAGAGGCCATGCCATGATTATAGGGGATGGCCCAAGGATGTTGTAGAGCTACGGTGTATTCGAGAGGATGATGTGGCTAGAGGATAGGTTTCCAAGTGTGGCGGAGTTGTTCCAAGTGGAGCGGGTATCGCGTCAGTTTGGTATGGCTCAAGATGTGCCCCCAAAGCCATATATATGGCTGAGAGCTATTAAATAACCATGGAGGGTTGGGGCCTAATAAGGACCCACATTAAGAATCGAGATAGCACCTCCCTGGTCTGGATGAGGTAGATGCAATAATAGAGGTGATAGACATAAATGATCTTTGGAAGCACGGAGGAGTTCCTTACATGCTAGAAAACACATCGATGGGTATTTTTGTTCCCATTATTTGCAAATCCAATGGGGTTACCGCATGTAGGAGGAGGAAGAGTGGGGAAGCACATGTCCCCAACCCTGTGGTAGTTGTTGTAGCTAAGTGTGAGTATCTACATATAGTTATGTTATGTATGTTGTTTGTTGGCTTATGTTTTAGTAATGGTTGTCTAACGTGTTGGTGTTGTTTTTTATAGGTGATGTGTATTGGTCCTTGATAGTCGACACATCTATCTATACTTTGACACGGAATGTTCACTGACATCCTTAGTGGAGGTATATTGGAGCAAGTGGATGCAATCACAGATGAGAATGCCTATCTATTTGATCCAATGGCCAAGGTGGCAACCACATGTACTATATTAGTAGCCGAGAGGGATGAGGCATACGAGGAGACTCACCGAGACCGTGAGGTGGTGGGTGGTGGTCCTTTAATTCGGGATATGCTTGTATGATTCATGTATTTACGGTTTCAATTTGCAAATCATTCTATAGAGAACACCTTATTGCGTAGGAAACTAAAGTGATATAGAGGCCACAAACAACAACGTAGAGTGACTGGTGAGGCATCTAGTTCTAGGGCTCTCGCGATGCACGGGAGTTATAGTAATGATGAATTGTGATGATTATGATTGTAGATGATGTAGAGGAGTTTCCCCTCCAATTATTATTGTATCTACTACATATGTATGGACACGTGTGATTTATATATGATGAGCTTATGTTGTGGTATATCTATTGTTGTATGAATTGGTGATTATTGTTGGAATTTTTGTAATGTTTTTATAATTTGTTAATGTTGATTGATAGAATATTTATGTAATGATGACAAATAGAATGTGATAAGTGAAGTATAATGTTTGTTAAGTGGAATTCATAATGCGTAGTTAGAATGATAATGAGAGGAAAATGCATGTGAAAAGAGATGATATATGATGATCGAACTAGTGTGTTGTGATGAACGTATGTGGTAATAATGTGATTTAATCATAGTATGTCCGTGTGATGAATGGTAAGCGGGGAATAGAAATTCCCCCATTGTATGGATGATTATGTTCATTGTACTTAAGATCCCTCAACATTCAAGAATGAACCGTGCGAAACAAGAGTGCATCATCGTGAAAATATTGAGGTACGCTAGATGAACGATGTAGCCCGTGATGAAAATTTCTTAAGCAAACCCTCAACAGGTTGTGTAAGAATTGTAAGAACACAAGTGCATCATTAAGAGGTAAGGTTATAGTACTCACTTACGAAATACAAAGGTGGCATGGAGTGGTGGAAGCATGTGGAATGGAACCAACATGAGTGTATGAACTGGACTAAAAGTCATAAGGAGTAGTGGTGGGATGTGCGAAAGTGGGGTCTTTGTGGTAACCAATGTAAAAGTAGCGAGTGTAATGTGGTGGGTAGTGTGAATGTGATGGGTGAGGTGGATGTAGTGAATGTTATGAATGAGGTGGAGAACGTGTATGAATAGCAGATGTAGTGTATGCATCGTTTGAAGCAACATATGTAGGAGATGACTCAACAACAATAGAAAATTTTTTTCAAGATAGAGGAGAGATGGATCACTCACGTGGGTGAGAACCAAAGGAGATGATGTCATTCCTCATGTTGTATACCTTTTGACCTTAGGGTTTCTAGTAAGGATGATGTCATCACCCATGGGTGACGACTTCAAGTATATATACTTGACCTTTCTTCTTTGAAAAGGACCAAATTTACAATCATTTTCTCATACCTATACTTGCTCTTGCTTGCACTATTTCACACTACTTTTCACTTATTTTCTCGGCTTGGAGTCTTAGAGCTTACCTCTTTTTTCATTTGGGTCACCATAGTGAGTTAGGGATGGAGACCTTCTTGTTGAGATTTCTCCTTCTCCACCCATAATGATTCTCTTCTTGGTGTTCTTTATCAATTTAGAGGATTATGCATCAATGATCACACATACGCTATAGGTACTTGTATTTGTAACTAATTTTAGTCTTATTTTGTATTTACATTTTGTATATTGGTCATTTATTTCTATAGATTAGAGTAGATGTATGTTTAGTTTATTCGATTGCATTATCATATTATTTATTGTTCCAATTATCTTTATCCACCTCTTAATTACTCTTATTTATGAATCCTCTAGTAGGATGCATATCTTTATCTTATTTGTAGGCCTTGGAAATGTATAACTATCCTATGGTTAGGGTCACTATCCTTTAGAATTGCGACTCTAATGCTTCTTGAACATATTTTTATTTGCATAATGTGATTGGTCATATCTGGATCCATATATTTGAGAACCATGTTGAGACGATCTCTTTTACCTATCATACAAAAATGCCATGCAAATGTTTGAGCTTTATTATCAAATTGTAAACCCTATAGGTACCAAATCAAACTCATACCAAACCACCAAATATTTTTAGCACTTCCTTCCCTAATTGGTGGTTCTACTAAGAGAGATGATGGTGTTCTATAAATTTATGTGCCCTTGCAAATTACTAAGATATGTCTTGTTTTGAAAATTTCTTGCAAATGTATGAAACCATCTAAAATCAAATCAAAAACCCCAAAACCATAACCATGGGAAAAACCCATACAAAAGGATAATATTTTAGTTGAAGTGAAATCCATATACCACTTACATTAGAACTACTCTAAAGAGGCTTTAAACCACATGTATTTCTCCACCTAGAGATGTGATATATGTATGGATGTAATTATATTTGACAATTAGATCACTTGATAATGCTTGCAATGGCTTTCTTGCTAGTTGCTTAACTTAGATTTGATGGTCTTTGGCTTAGGAAGATAGACTCTATAACCTAATTTGGAGTGCTTTAGACCTATGTAGGGGTTTCTTCTAATCGTGTTTGAATTTAGGTAAATTTAAGAGAGCTTTGAGTGCTTTTTAGAGATATTTTCTTGAGTTGCTCTTGAAAGTGCCAAGGGTTTAAATGAGTGTGTTTGACTTGCTTATATAAGGTTTCACATGTATAATTTCACATTAATGTCTACCCATGAGTAAATTAAAGACCCATAAAAGATATCATATTGAGAAAATGACTGCTCGAGAGGATGAGGTTAAACTATTAGTTTCAAACCTAATCGTTTAGTAGTTTGGTCCATGTTTAGCAATTTGTTGTAGGAAGGGTGTGTGAGGCTAGAAATCTCTATGTAGGGTAATTACAACTAACATTCTATTTTGGACTAATGTAAGTTGTTTTCGAGCAACTAAATAATGCAATAGGAAGAGAAAGTCTTGTGATAGGACTAGTATGTGAAGAAGTCGTGGTTTAGGGGCTAAACCAATATTAACATTATCAAGTGATTAATTGCCAAGTTTAGGTGTCTAAAATACCCCATTGGACCACCCGCAATCATTTGGGTCCATTTAGGTTCTCCTCGTCACAATGGTCATCTTGAAAAGTTCATGGCTTTGGAGCTCATGGTAGATACTATTCACATAGCGGGCGCTCAAGCGGTTCATTGTGTTTCCAGTGTCCTTTGTCGACTCACAACTCTTATGATTATGGCTTGTATGCATTCCTTGACATTGGTAGAGGGTAAAGTAGTAAGAAAAGTTTCCTCGACTTGCCTTAGCCTTTTCCTAGTTTGGGTAGGATATATTGGAGATGCTAAAAAGAGAAAACTAATGACATTTGGGAGCTAGTACATGATATGGCATATCTTCCGTTGATAATGGTCGGGCTTAGTGTGATAAGTCAGATTATCCTCCACCTTCGCTTATTACAATAATTTCTTGTGCCTTGTTGTGTTGGTATTTGTTTTCTTATTTATCAAATTTCAATAATAGGCTCATTCTTGTGTCAATTGAAATATCATTTTAACTTTATCCTAAGCTAATTGAGTTTCTTTGGCTAACTCGTAGAATTGAGTTTAAATCTAATTTAATAGAAAAATATTTTCCATTGGAAAAGAGAAAACACATTGAAGCTGGGAATGGATGTATTTCATTCAATATATAATCACATCACGTCGGTGTTACTTTCACTTGGCGTAAAAGTAAAAGAAAAAGAGTGACAAGCTCCAGTTGAACAATCGAGAGAGAGAAAGGTCGCAGCCTCCCAACGCATTGCAGGTAACACGTTAACAACATCCCACCTATTCCCAATACTAATCTTACCATTTACACAAGCTCCAACCAGACATTTATCCAATGCAGGCATACGCTAATCACAGACTTTGCTTTCTGATTTATGTTTCAATTCAAGTTTCTATCTGGGTGTGATTTAAAATTAAAATGGGGAAGAAGGGTAACTGGTTTACAGCTGTGAAGAGAGCGTTCAGATTGCCATCTAAGGAATATGACAGCTTTGAAGCAAAAGCATTCAAGAAATCTTCTCGCAACGCCACAGAGGATAAGGTCAGCTCTGTTACACAATAGAATTCGTCTTCCTGATTTGGTTTATCCCTTCCTTTAATGCCTCCATTGTTTGTTAAATTTAGATTTATCCCTTCCTTTAATGCCTCCATTGTTTGTTAAATTTAGAAAAAGGCAAAGAAACGCCATGAGGAAGGAGAAGAAGAAGAAGGATCAGAATATGCCATTGCAGTTGCAGTCGCAAGCGCAACTGCGGCAGCGGCAGAGGCAGCCGTGGCTGCAGCTCGAGCGGCGGCGGAGGTGGTTCGTCTCACAGGGGGAGCCACGAAACTCAATTTATTGAGTCGGGAGGAGGGCGCCGCAATTGTAATACAGGCAGCCTTCCGAGGGTATCTGGTAATGGACACTTCTTAACCGCTCATTCTAAACATCACATATGTTAGCAAGTTGAAATGTTAACCTATGAAAAAACTCTAAGAATTCACTTTTGTTTTTAGTATTGGATATGATAATGTAATGTAGCGTTATGGATTATGGTGATTGTTTGCACTGAAGGCAGGCCCGAAGGGCTTTACGTGCTCTGAAGGGGCTAGTGAGGCTGCAGGCAGTGGTGAGGGGACACAGCGTGCGAAAGCAGGTCCATATGACCATGCGCTGTATGCAAGCGCTTGCGCGCCTGCAGGCTCGTGTTAGAGCCCGCCGCCTGCATACAGCGATGGCGATGGCCAAAATGGCCCAACATCAGTACTACAAGGGAACCACGATTGTGAATGCAATGGAGAGGTCGAGCTGGAACCAGAGTCTTCAAAGCCTTGAGGCAATGGAAGCGGAGGTGCGCCGCAAGCACCAAGCAAGTAGCAAGCGCGAGAGAGCCCTCGGCTATGCCTTTTCTCATCAGGTATGTAATAACTTATCTATTCCTTTAAATTTGTCCAAGTCCCATTCCAATATTTCTCGAAATTCAGACCTTGATAGATGTCTAAAACAATACTTTTTACACCATCCTAAACATCCTCAACGGATCATTGTATTCATTGAATTTGAAATACTTGAAATGACAAACATTGGCATTTGCATTGCAGATGTGGAGCTCGGGAGGAGAAGGGGGCAGTGGGGTTGGAAGTGGCTGGAACGTTGGATGGCGGCGAGGGAGTCTTCCTCGGCCTCCCCTCCTGTAGATGAAGACAACCACCATTATCACCATTTTCAACGAAGTACTCCTCCAACTTCTCCTCTTAATTATTATTATTATGGTGCCACTGGGAGCAAAGAGAAAGAGGAGGGTGGGGTTCCGCGTTATATGGCTGCTACGCAGTCCGCCAGAGCAAAGGCGCGTGCCCGCAGCCCCCTCCGCAGGAGCCATGAAATGTAGATAACATATGGACAAACTTAGCATACTCCTTATCTAAGTAAAGCAACCCAAATTTGAATACTTCAAATTGTTGGGTGAGTTTGCCTGTACATACAACACCTGTACTCCCTGCTATTAATTTAAAGTTTTTCAAACTACAATACAAATGTTTAAGATTTATTAGTCACTACAATTATTTGAGATTCTTCCATAATCAACATTTTTACAAAGTTTCTAGGATTCCATTTTTGCTTTGGCGAATGTATTATACAAGCTATGTTGATTTTTAAATTATTTTTATCGTTCGATTTAAAGATTATATATGTTTGCAAAGTTGAATGGTGGACAATATATTGGTGTACCACTTTTAAGGGTACTTTTTCATTATTTGGTCGACCATTCAACTTTGCAAACATATGTGATGGATAGACTCTTCCATTTTTTGATTCAAGGATATCATAAATATCAAGGAGGCTCGGGGTTTTCAAAACGCATATCTTTTCTGGTGCACTCAACATATCCAAGGGTTTACTTAGAACTGAAGTTATTGACGACATTTTTCTAGTGATTTGTATTGAATCTAAGGAAAGTGAGTGAAGTTATTGAAGGGAAGAGATAGGAGACAATTTTGCATAAACTAGGAAGACTCCATTTCCATACCCATTTGAAAAGTGGTTAACCATTTTCATACTTAAGAAATGGTTGGTGTATTTTTGCAATTCATGTACTCTAGGTTCGATTCACCTTGTTGACTAGACCTTACTTCTATCATTTACAAGTAAAGTCTATTTTTGATGCTCTCATAATCGAGTATTATCCAACAAATAAATAAGTCTATGGGGCTTTAAATATGTAATATTTTCCTATAATCTACATAAAATTTATTTATGTAATTAGGTTTGATTTACTTAATTACATCCATTTAGATGTGAATTGCGACATGTTATGGTTAGTGTAGCTCATTCAAAGAATGTAAACTGCTTTCTATATCTACATTTGGGTAATTACCACTTATATCAAATATCCGACCTAGCATTTCTTTATCTGCCCTTCTAGAATCATATTTCACTTTATTGGGGATATAGTTAATTATTCTAATTTTTGTATAGACAATGTGTTGATCTATTTATCCATCACTATTCCATGATTCTTTTTACGGTTTTGATTATATTCATATAAGATCTCGTAAATCTGTAGACACCTACATTTGGTATTTAACTCTTGGCAACATTATTTTTGACACTTTAGTGACACACTTGAACTATTGACATATATCTAACTCATTATCATACTTTCCTCCTTTCGATGACCTACACATTGTCTTAGCCACCTCTATTTGTTATTTATACTCACTAGGGATCATTCTAGTTTATAAACAAACACCTTAAAATTATATAGAGACACTCTCCATTTCTTAACAAATTGTTTTTGCCTCTTGGCAATATCATCCACCTCCAAATATATCATCCAATTGTACTACCCCATCCAAAGGTAGCATCATGGTATGGGAAATAACTACTTTTTGATTACATGGGAACTTTCTTTACGTTTTGTTGGTGAAATAATTTGTCATATATTATTGGTTTTCACCAAAGGTCACAGGGTCAAGCCCCTCCTTCTTAGGTATGGGGAGGATCCCATTATTGAATGTAAAGTAACTAAAATTATGGGGTGGTCGTTTGACCAGGGATCACATAGGAATACTCCACTAAACCTGTGGAAAAGTCCTTGTACAAAGTGTACAAGAGAGGAATTTTCTTGGGAAAGAGGTAAAGGGGGTTAGGAACAATAGGGAGAAGGGGTTAGTGTTGTGAGTAGACTTGCATAATTTACATACATTAGCTAGAGCGGATCCACATTCAATTAGCATAATTTAACCATGCAATTAACAATAAGACTAAAAAATTGGAGACACAAAGTTCTATGAATTCATTAATCAAATACATGAAGCTCTTCCTTGGTTATACAAGATTACAATGCTTACAAAGTTGGAAAGTAGAGAGAGAGTAGAAGAACATATGAAAGGAAATAGAAAAATGTAGCTTTTTTGCTTCTGATAGTAGTGATACAAAGCCCAACAACTATCAACAATAAACAATTTCCAACCCCTTGGAATGGATAATCCATTCCAATTTATAACATTACATTTATGTCCTTTCATCTCCCCCACATGATTTTTTACTTCTCCTCATCACTTGTGACCTTTTCATATTCTTAGGGAATAAAAGTGAGCATTTTTCTTATTAATGGAAAAGAACTCTTACAATGTCAAATTAAAGGTCACTTAAGTGAATAAGATAAAATAGTGAAAAAATGCATTCTTAATGAAGAAATATAATATGTAGAGAGAAGAAATATGAGAGAGATGAGGAGGAGCAGGAGGGTTGACCAATTTGATGAAGATGAAGCCTCTTTCGATGAAGGACTAGCCCATAGTGAACCTTGAGGAAAAACTCCTAGAATGAGCTCCTAGCCTTTGAATTATTTGTTGAAATGGGATATAATAGGTGTCACCTTTTTTTCCTCACGGAACACAAATGTAGCTCAACAATTTGATCCATGTCTCAGGAATATCGTTGATAGTCTCACACTGATTAAACCACACATTATGATCTCATACAATGTTATAGATTGATCTTTTTATGTTTGCGAGGATCGTAAAGTATCCTTATTGAAGGAGAAAGGATCACCTTCCTCCTTCTTGACCAACTCTTGGAAAGAACTAATGAGTCCTTCCAAAGATGAATTTTCAGTGAATGGAAGTGATTTGATATTTTGTACATAGTTGTTGACATTATATAAAGTTCAAAGACATATTGACATTCAAAGTGTGTGAGGTCCAAACTAGGGACAAGTTATCAAAAGTGAATGTAAACACATTCCTACTCATGAGAGTGTGGGAATTGAGGCAACTCATTTCAGACACAAGTGGGAACACACTATCCCAATGATTCTTCTATTTTTCAATATCTTCCCTTGTTTTCTTTACTTTTGAAATAGTGGCAAGAACATACTTGAACAAGGAGAGAACCTTTGGTAGCAATGCATTTCCTTTCTCGAGAATCTTTTCAACCCACTTATCATTTGTTTTCCCTTGCATGGTGTAACCTTGGGATCTCTTGATAATTATCATTTGTTTTCCCTTACATAGTGTAATCTTGGGATCTTTTGATAAAATTAGGATCAAAGTTGCTAATGGGAGGGATGACTTCCGCATGAGGAATAGGTACTATATTAGGCTCCATGAAGGATTACACATAAGTAGTGAGAGTTCTCACATGCTCCTCTAATTGCTCCATAGTTTTTTTATACTCCTCATTACTAGTAAGCAAGTAGGAAATAGACTCAAAGTAAACATGTGTACATCTCCTTCATGTTTGGATTACCCCAAAGGAATTTAGTTCACCTCATAATCATCTTGAGTAATCTCTTCTAAAAATTTATAACTTTGTTTCAAGCTAGCTCTACACACTGAGATCCGAAGCCCCAAAGAAGAAACATGAGACCACTTTTTCTTTCTTTCCCCTCTTGGTCTTCATGAATTTTGAGATAGCCTTAAAATTAGGTGTTATAGATTGCTTCACTGTCTTAAATCACTCCCAAGTAGCTCATGAATCCATGATAAATTTTCGCTAAAGTATACACAACATCGGTATGGGGGAACTTTCAAGTGCTTGATAGGGGATCACATTTTTCTCATGATGGGATGATTCTACCACTGAGAAGGATACACTTGGATGTCGGGGAAGAATAGGATAACATGGAGGATCCATTTTACTTGGCTTGAGAGGTGAAATGGGATCATCGATGATCTTAACCTTCTTATGAAGCTTCCTAGGATAAGAAAATTTAGTGTGTTCTTCTTCCAAAATGTTTATCTTTGAATATTCTTTTGAGTGAGTGAGACCTGTGGCTTTCTCTGATGCCCTTAGAGATGAAGTGTTTGACACGTGTCTAGATAGATTCAAGAGACCACTGGACTCTATGAAAGAAACTCTCTTCATGTTGAACCATTCTCTTGATCTTTGTATTACTGTCGTAATCATCTCCTTAATATCACTTAATTCTCTGACATTCCACGAAGTCAGAGGATGGGATGAATATTGCACCACTTGGTACTCAAGATAAAATAAGTCCAACCCATCATCTTTTATCCCTTCAATAAACTAATAAATTTGAGATCCCTCATCTAGTCTGGATCATCTGCATATAGTCCCCTTTCATATCTCTAAATCACTTTTGTAATTGTCCTAGTAGTCTTTAATTTTGGGCATATTGTGAAAACATGGAAAGGTGAAGGTATTTATATTTATCCTGATATCGAAATCAGACCTAGATGTGTAAGAGTAGATACTAAGGTCAATGAAGGATACTTCGATGATTTATGTATCTATGCCATTTTTGCATGAATTTATTTTCAAGGAGATGGTAAATGACACACCTTTCTTCTAGTTATTCTTACACTTGACATGAACATGATCTAGTTTATTGCACAATTCTAACATTATGATTTTTCACTTGGGTACCTAGGTAGCCTTTGAGGAGAAATATCGTAGCTGTGACACGATGTAAGTGAAGGTAGGGAACTAGATGAAGTGAATCCCATACTTTTTGATCAATGCAACTTCTTGGGAAGATATCCTTCATTCTATATTTCCCTCAAGGATCCTAATGATGAACATGGTGAATGCATCATTCACCTTGGCATAGTGGGAATTTATCTCCTTATGAGTCATATGAAGATACTTCTCGTATGTAGGTGATTTTTAGGCACATGGGGAGAAGTAGAAAATCCTTTGAAGGGTCTTATGAAGGTAAGGGAATACACTAGGTAAGAATTCATGGTGAACTTATTAGTGGAGGAAACTAAATTAGTTTTCGATGGATGTTAATGTTGATGATCTTCCCCAATCCACCATCTAGTTTCCTTTTATTGTCACTAGGATGAACTGAGCCATCCAATCTGAAAATATTTCATTGTTTCTTCCCCGATCACTCTGCTCAATATAATAATGGCATCAAAATATGCCTCATGAAATTCATTTCTTTACATGTTCTCAAGAATATGGGAAGGCTATCTTCCTTATTTGAGCCATGAATTGAGTGTTAGGCCTTAAATCGAGTCTCGCCCACTCTTCTAAAGAAAATTCCTTAGATATGGTGACCATGTTATTGCTAGTGGGAATCTGTAGGCACTGAGAAATTCCCTTTGGAGTGAGAACTGCGATGAGTGAGTTGTCATTTTCCCAAATTGTTCTAAAATCATCCTCGTAGTATATTCAACCTTCAATCAAATTCTTTATTTATGTTTCATATTGCAATAACACAAATCAAATGAAACAATGATCACACATAAGAGAGAGACAAGATTTTTAAGTGGGAAACCCAAGTTGGGAAAAAACGCACTGAACCAAAGGATTAATTTCTCAATGGTTACAAAATTGTTGAGCTGGAACTGAACTGATGAAGCCACAACTTCAAATCAAGCTACAACTTGATCATAAGCAAGCTACAACTTGCAAGAAAGCTACAACTTTCTTATTATACTAAGCTACAACTCATTGATTACACAAAATCTAATCACACTCTTCAACTTAGTTGTTCAACACCTGATTATGAACCTAAATTTTCTCACCAAATTTCTTGTTCCACCTACAATTTCATCAACTTCTCATTTCGTTGATGTATTACACAATTTCTACCGATCTTTGATTTCTTAAAGCATTCAATATCTCTCAAATCATTACTTTGCACCTTTCTCACAATTTTAACCTTCAACTCAGCAATATATATTCATGTCACTAACTTTAAAGTATATTCTATCTTTGTCAAAATCATTTTCTTGGACTCTTACATTCTTGTTATACACATGCACATTTTTGTATACCTCTGTTTTCTATGTTTGTTCAATTCTCTACAAAGCAATTTCTTCACAAACACTTGGTGGGGAAAATAGACTATTCACATTCCTGTATATTATCAATACTCTTCAACTTATTACACTCATTCTCTTGAGCTAGCAAAAATTGTTTCTTTCATTTTCAAATTCCACCACCTAGAATTTCATGCATTTTGGACTTCTTCATTGTGCTTGACCAAGAAAAAACTCTTCAAATTCTTGTCTCGAGCTAGATGAGGAAATTATAAGTTTGAAAATTTTCAATACCCTTTGGTTTCTTCATGGACTCATTCTCTTCGAGTAATAATGACTCATGGCTTTGTAACTTCGAAAAAAAGACCAAACAATGGCTTAGCAACTCAAGTAGTATGAAAGATTTTACGAGCCACACACTAGTCAAGACAGACATTTATAAGCATTTTAAACACTAAGCCACCCTTTCAATACTTTCTTTAGTGTCAAGTTCAACTTACAAAACCCCGAGCTCTAATTTTGAGGTTTTTAATCTGTCTTGTGAAAAGCGGCAAACAAGCTCAATTTTGAAGACTTATTTATCAACTGTCACAAATAAATAAGTTGATATACACCTTCCAATCTAGATTAGGATCTTTTCCAACTTATTTCAACGTCCTTGGAGTTAAATAAATGAAGAACGGGCTCTTCATTGTCTAATAAGGGTTTTAATTTGGCAAAAACCCAATTTTACTATCGTGACAAAGCTGCGTGCAAGTATATTGTTATGAAATTATCCCTTGGTTTGAGATGAAATTTTTTAATTATTTTTGCAGTGGATGTGTAACCTTTCCATAGATGTACTTTAAAAAATTTATGAATTTTTGTTGGTGCAAACTTGAATTTGACGATTTTTCCTCTTGAAAACCATAGTTACTGAGGTTAATGAACACTTTGTAGACACCCGAGAGGTTATTTTCATTGTTTCTTTGCTCAATTTTAATCTTTATTCAAGACTATGTATTCCACCACATTCTATCTACCTAGTAGATACTCCCCACATTCTTGTTTTTCCTTGAACAACCTTTGTAGACTCTCAATGAATAGAATATTTCTTTGTAAACACACATACTAAGCTCGATTTATAACTTCGGAGGAGATAGAGACCCTTGAAAATATATGTAAAAGACCAAATATCATGACTTTATAAATTAATTTTGTCAACCAAATGTGTCATACTATAAACCATCACCATTTGAAGGAGATAATCTATGATTTATCATTCGCATGACATGTGCATGAACCACCATGAACAAGTTTTTACTTGAACTTCTTGCTTAGAACCTGTCATTCAACTAGCTACTATTTTGCACATGTATCTTAGAAATAACAAGTTTCAACATATTTATACCCCTTTTGACATAGACTATTAAGGATTTAGTAGGAATATTTTTAATCGATTTTCCATGCGCCCTTTACACAACATACAAGTCATTTGAAGGAATCAACACACTTAGAGAAATTTTATAATTCACCATAACAAATGAAGGTTCCAACAAGTTGCCTTGGTCCTGTAGAAGGTGATTAATACCTCATGAAATCTAAAGAAAAATTTCACATCATATTTTTTAGAAGAACCAAAATCTTGGAGTGTTCAATATAGGACTACCTAATCATGATGTTGCAAAACAAATACATACATGTATGATATAGTTCACCCTAAGGAGCAATAGAAACACCATTTTGACTTAGAGGAGGTGTAACATCTTTGAAAAACTACTAACTTTTTCCTCTTTGACTGCAAATGTTGATATGTGATTTTTCCTAAGAAGGTGTATTCTTTTGACTGTTGGAAATCATGCTTGCAAAGGATAAATGATTCCTATTCATGGATTCATTTTGATGTGTTGTTGTTGCTTGGAAATGAAGCCATCCTTTTTTTGTAAAGTTGTGAACCAGTATTGTTGTTCGCATACTTATTTTTTAATAACAACAAAACCTTGGATCAATTCCATTGATCCAAGGTATGCTTCATTTTCTTACCTGATCAGTTTGATAACCGACATTCTGAAATGGAAGGTAATAAGGGAATTGAGTCCTTGTATGTTTACAATTTTATGGATCCTTCTTTTGAAGTCCTTGCTTTACATTTTCTATAAATTATGAACTTGGATCTTCTTGTTAGTAAACTTTTAAGACATTGAACAACGTAAGAGGGATAAGGACCTACTACATGACTATTAAGGTAAAACCTTAGTCCTAGTTGTTAAGATCTATCCTAACTGGATTCTAACCTAAGGTAAACTGGACCTACCTTAGATCTATTTCTAAGCTACTCATGTTGCACCCTAACCTAAGTTTGTATGCTTTACGGGTGTGGGGTTTTGAAATCACCTAAGGTAATGTAAGACCTATCTATGATCTATTACCTAATACTAAACTACTATGGGTTATGACTTATTCTTTGATGGCAAGTTTATCTTTTGCAATGTTGAATGACCTAAGGTAAATACTTTTTATCTAGCCTATGGTCGAATCCTAAACTAATGTTAAGATGAAAGGGGACCTAAGGGGTCGCATGGCAATTGGGAGGTGGTGGCGACAATTTCTATGGCATTTAAGTGATTTGATTTTGAATTTATGAAACTTGGTACTGCCATTTTTGGTGGAGGCATGGAAAATAGATGGAATGCCTAGTTGGCATCATCACTAAAGTTTAAAAATGCATGCATTGGTTGAAATTGAGCTCGCCAATTTTAGATGGCAGTGGCGTGGAGATTTAGGTGGGGAGTTGAATGTAATTGCATTAATGAGCATTGGTCTTGGCAAAGAAACTACCTTGGAAGCCATGCAAGTAGATTTTTGGGAGGTTGTTTTGTCATTTGCTCATGGCAATTTTTTTCTGCATGGGGATTTTTGGTTCTTCGAACCAATAGTTCTTTTTTCAATCTCTTGCTATTTTTAGCATCTATGGACTATTTTGATCCAATGGAGGTATAAGAAGCATAAGAAGAAAAAAATTTGGGTTGTTGACTTCATTTGGAAAAGAAGGAACTGTGAGGCTCGGTGGAAATCTTCTGTGAATCAACGAAGCACTATCAGGAATGATAGGCTCTACCCATTAAGTTGTTCTACTTTTTACTAAACGTCTTCATTAAAACAACTCTACTCTTAGAAACAGATGGGTTTTTATTTTGTGATGGTTATCTTGCATTCTTGCTTGAAATTTCTCTGTGTTTTTCTTATGATGAGCCTCTGATTGATAATATGGAATGTGGGTCATTTCTTATTAAGTTTAATGGTGAATCGTACCTTAAATTTCATTGAGACTAGAATAATGTCAAAAACGTGTGAATCCTATTGTCTGTTCAAAATGGATTACAAAAATATTGTTGCTTTAAGTTTTGAACTGGGTTTGTCTTTCTCTATTGGAAGGAGGTAAGAAAGGTACTTTTCTTAGCTACAACACTTTGGTTGTTGGAGTCTTGTTACTTCTGTTGAAACTGTGTTGACATGGGTGCTTGGATTCAATTTTTTTGGCAAATTCAACTGTTGAAAACAACATTAAATGAGTTACTTCTTCTTATTTTGTAGTTGAAACTTTTATTGCTTTGAACCTTGTATTTCAAGTGGAAGTTGTGTTGAAAAGGTTGTTTAGATTTATTATTTTTACGGATTCAAACTTGTTTGGAAACAACAATGAAGGAAATACTCCTCATACCTTTTCAGTTAAAACTTAGTTGTTTCAAATCTAGTTCCTCCTATGGAAACTATGTGGTAATGGTTACTTTGATGCAAAGATTTTTGGAATCATCTTGTTTGAATATAGAAATGAACGAATTCTTCCTTTTCTAAACTTTATATGTTTTTGGTTTTTTAAACCTCTGGAAGACTGAACTAAAGTTGGGTAATTGAAGTTCTGTTATAATTAAGGATATTTTGAGTGTTGGTTTTGTCTGAGCTAATATTTGGATTTATTCACATTAGCTCTTGCTTGAGCTTGCACGATGTTGACCTCGCTGTCTTTCTTCACTTTTAAATTAGAATATGGTTCGATAAGACTTACTTATTCTTGATCTGGGTAAACCTCTTGATTTAACTTGCTAGAGTAGGTTTGTTAAAAACCTTATTGTTGTGGTTTCGGGAATATTTAAAGAATGTATATGTGTCTTGTGGGATGACATTTCGTGATCTGGAACTAACCAATTGGTTCAGTGTGAAGGTTTCTAGATTCTTCAATTTCTATGATCTTTGGGTAAAGTTGAAGGAATAGAATGTCTTGGTGAATTAGTAGATTTGTACAGTTGAGTCTGTCCATAGGAATGGAATGAAAGGATTTCAGTTTATCTAATCATCTCTTAAGTTTGACTTGTACACTGTAGCTAAGTCATGTCGTTCTTAATTGTTACATCTTCTTGAAATTGAAGCTAGGTGGATCTTTCTCTTTCCATCCAAAGACGGTTTCTCCTACCTCTGAGAGGTTGTGAATGTGATTCAATCTTACTGATTGTATCATTTTCATTTAGAAAAGATGATTAGGCCTTGGTCCCTCTAATTGAAACTTTTTGATGATTTGGAATGTCTTATGATGGTTGATATTTCATGTAAGTTGTCTAGAAAATTCTTTTAAACACACCTGCTTCTTGATGTAGCTAATGTGCTACATTGTTACTATTCTTGTTTATGTTGGGAGTACTTCATCTTTGAGATCTGACTTGCATAATGTAGTCACATAATTCGGATTAGTATCATTTAGTGCATGTATTCTTTGTTTAAAAGAGTTCAAGGATTTTTGATTGGTTACATACCAGTATTTTTATGACCCTCTTTACTTGGGAAAGAATGATGGAATCTTCTTCTAATCTTGTTGATTGACTCCTTTCTCTTTTTCTCCTCTGAGGTAAAGTTTTCATCAATGTTTTCTTTGGAAACTGTAGGATATTATATGTTGTACTCTCTTCTCTGAGTTGTGAAATATAATTCAAATCTTATTGAATTGGAAGAGAAGTTTTGATTTTTTTTCCTCTATTCATCTTTACCCTCTATTGTGTTCCTCTTGATAAATAATTGATTGGTTCAGTTTGTATTACTTATCAGGATTACAAATGAGTAGCTAAATTTAATCCTACTTATTTACTTTGACTTGTGTTGAATGGAAACAACATTTGGTAAGGTGTGACTAGTTAAATGCTAGTGGAGGAATGAATATTTTCCTATTTCTAACCTGTGTGGCCTAACTTGAGAACTTAGGCTATATCTTGGGCTTTAAATTGATATAGCACCTAAAATAGGAATCTCTTATTTTATTATGTTAATGGCTCAACCTAAAACTTTCATGAAGGTTGAATTAGCTTGGCTATAGATGCTTTCAGTTGGAATATGCTAATGTTGAGTTTGATGGTTCTTGCTTATTAAAAGTAACTCTATTTTGGAAAATATTGGATTAAGTGTTTTATTTGGAATTCAAATTGAATGAAGTAAGAAATAATCAGTAAGTATCTTTAGTGGAATGAGATAAGTAATAAGTAGGAAATATTACTTATCTAATTTAATTCTTTATAAAACAATGACTGAAGAGTGCTGATTATATCATGATCTTATCTAAATGTTATTTTGGTTGATCACTTGTCCTTTTTTATTGTTATATCTTTATGATGTATCCAGTTGTTTAGCTTTACTATTGTTTCATAAAAGTAGAGTTGGTTTTATGAAACAGTTAGTTGAGAGCACATCATTTTAATGCATAGTGCTTATCATGCTCAGTTCAATGAACTAACCCATGCTAGCAATTTTTGTAGATGGAATTCGTAAGTGATAAAGGAAGGAAATAACTTTTATGATGTTAATTGTTACTTAAAGACTGGATCTTTTATGAAGAAATCTGATTCATTATGGAAATGTATTGAAAGAGGAAAAGTTGTATTCATTTATGATCTTGAAGATGTTTGACATGACATATGTCTGAAATGCATGGTCTTGTAAAATATGTATATCACCATGATGAATTGAAAAAGATTGAGAGTTACCTTTTCTTGTTGTGTCATCCTTCTTGTGCATTATGTGAAGGAAATTTGTAATCTTATCTTAATTGCTCTTATTCTTATCTGAATGGATCCTTTCTGGTTAACATTAAATAAGTTGGATGGAAGGGAATTAATTACTATATCCCTTAATCAAAATGCAGCTTATTAAGTTGGCATGCATAGATGTTCTTTTACCTAAGTCTTTATAGTTTATTAAAGATGTCAATGAAAGTGTAACTTAATTATGATAATTTGCATAATGGAAAAGGAATAATGAACCCTAACTCATGACAAGAAAGAGGAAGGTGTACTTCCTCTTGAGAAATACCTTGATAGGTATAAAGAAAATGTAAGGCAAACAAGAACATTTATCAATTAGACTTCATCTCAATGAAGTCTACTATAATTGAACCTATTATGGAACTTAAACCAGCTATGAATGGTTGTGTAATTCTAAGTAAATATTATTGAGGTTGTTGTTCTGTTTTAATTAACTAAATCCTAAGGTAGGAGGTTAATGAATTAAAAAGGGGAAATCATGAAGTTTTTGCTTCACTTTAACAACTCAAATGTGGATGTCAACCTTAAGGGCTAATGGAATTAGGTTCAGTAGGGTTATTGCAATTAAATCTTAATTAAGAAATATATTTGTATAAATAACATCTTGCTAGGGTATGTACATCGATATGGGTGACCCCATCGGATGTTGGCACATGCCAACTATAGAACGGTACCTTCATGAAGACTTGGGTCTTCACGAGGATACAGAGTTGCAGTTGACATGTTACAACACCCTTCTAAACTAAATCATCTAGATCTACATAAACTTGGACTTGTTCTTAGTTTTACTCTAGGTCAGGATAGAAACATGTTTTGGTACAGGGGATAACTCATGATGACTTAGGGTAACTAGACACATGCAATCGACTTAGGTCAATTGAGTATGTCTATGTACCCTTAGTCACTGTGAGCAATTCCTTATACCAAACTATGTACTAACTTGGGCTATGGTCAAACCTCGAACAAGTGGACTGACAAGATTCGGTGAAGACCATTCTAGATAACAGATGAGTGGGGTGAAGGACGTATTCCATTTGATGAGTATGTCATCTAGGAATAGTAACATGAACAATATGTTAGAAATCTTTGGCCAAAGTATCGCAAGCTGCTGGTTGCATTGTCCTATGTCACCTAGTTTAAGAAATGGGATTTCAGATGAATATTGGTAACAAATATTCAGATAGGTTTCTTAAACATAACACTCAATACCCATAATAGGGTAAGAGAACCAAGTATACTTAGTATACAACACCTTGAGTTAACACAGGGAGATCGATTAAAAATGAGTAATGAAATGAGAGATCGGTAGTTCACCAAGTCATTTACAGTTGCATATGGTTTTTTGTTATGAGATTGATTGGCATGAAATGTGAGTTCTAAATTATGATTATTTAGAATAGAGAACATTATGTATAAAAAAATTCCCTTGTTTCTAAA
Source organism: Taxus wallichiana var. yunnanensis (assembly GCA_018340775.1). Taxonomy (NCBI): domain Eukaryota; kingdom Viridiplantae; phylum Streptophyta; class Pinopsida; order Cupressales; family Taxaceae; genus Taxus; species Taxus wallichiana. Next base: position 342,511,674 of record CM031239.1, read on the forward strand.
GTCTTAAAATGGGAATGTTACATCTTGGTATCAGAGTTGAAGGTTGCAGCTCTTGGACCTATTATGTCCATAATATGATAAAACTTAAATTTTATTTTTAATGAAAATGGTTAGAATAAGAGGAAATGCTGCAAACAACCCACCACCAATAGGAGAAGCAATAACTGCCCAAAAACTTGATGAGATCCTTGCTACCCTGTTGGACACAAGAGATCATTTGGTTGTACTTGAATAGCAAGTAATGGGAAATGAGGAGGAGGAAGAAGATACTTGGTAATAATAATCAGCCACCTCCTGTGGACAATGCCAATTTGGGAAATTTAGGTGTTGATAACAATAATGTAAACATACCTGATCAGCCAGAAAATAAAAAGGCAAGGCTGGCAATTGAACTCACTAATGATATAAAAAGGATAAGTCCACCAAAGTTTGATGGCACCACATTCAGAGATGGAGCTAAGAATTGGCTCAGTGAAATGGATAAGTACTTTGCAATAATAAACTTCTCAGAGGAAACAAAGGCAATATGGGGAGCATATCAGCTTTCCCATGAAGCATATTCATGGTGGGAAAGTCATAAGGCTAAGTTAAACATTGATGAAATTAATATTACTTGGAATCAATTTAAAAATTAATTTAGGAAACAATGGATGCCACAACTTTATTATGATCAGAAAATGACTGAATTTCAAAACTTATCTCAAGGAAAATTAAGTGTAGCGAGTACTAGGAGTGGTTTACCAAACTCCTTAAGTATGTACCTTAGTATCAAACTGACGAGAAGTTCAGGATACAGAAATTTATCATGGGATTAAATCCCATTATAGGAGGAGAGGTGGATGTTCACAGCCCAACCACTATGGAAGGGGTTGTTGAAAAATCCATAAGGTAGGAACAGAAATTAAAAGCAATTTCTGCTCATAAGGAGGAATTCAGAAATAAAGTTCCAAACTCTTCATTGTCTCTTACACCTAAGAAGGGGCCATGGAAGAAGTTTGGTATGAAAAATAAGTTTGTAACTGATAACAACAAGAAAACAACAACAAACAAACCTCACGGTAATGTATGAAATATTTTTCAAGAACAATAATAATGGATGAAGACCTACGGAGGTCGAATGATAACTTTAAGGCTAGAAATAAATTTGAGCCTAAAAAGGGACCTGTAGGAGGCTGTTATAATTGTGGCAAAGATCATTACATAAATCAATTCCCTTTGAAAAAGGATGGTCGTAATCAGCAGACACAAGATACACACGCTGCGAGTAGCTAACAAAGCGGTGAAAAGCAAGTCACTCCCATAGAGGTTCTAGGTAAGTTATTTAACATACTTGTTACTATTATTTTTGATACAGAGCTCTTGAATGTTTTATTTCTAGTAAATTAGCATTGAAATTAAAAAGAAAATCTAGAAAAATAGATAAATCATGGGATGTACATTATGGGAATAATGTTGTGCATACAATTAGTATGTTTCTTTTATGAGTCCTTTACTTACCTAGTTTTTCCATAGAAGTTGATCTTTATGTTGCTCCTTTGGGGTCTTATAATGTAATCATAGGTGTTAATTGGCTAGCTGAGCATAAGGCAAAAGTTGACTATTTTGAAAAACATATTAGTTGTTTGGATGATCTGCAAAAAAAAACAGACATTCAAGGTGTAAAACGTGAGATTTCAGTTAGGAAATTGTCAGCTATGCAACTTAAAAGGCCAAAAATAAAGGTTGTACCTTATATGTAGTAAAAATTTCTGAATGTATTGAAGAAAGCATTGATTTCTTAGAACTATATTCGTTGTGATGAAAATTCAATGATGTGTTTTCGGAAGAATTACCAGGACTTCCACCCAAACGGGAATTTGACTTCATGATTGAAATCAAACCTGGAACCGAGCCTATTTCTAAGGCACCTTATAGGATGAATACCATTGAATTGGTAGAGCTTAAGGCACAATTGCAAGAACTTTTTCTAATGGTTTTATTAGACCAAGTGTCTCACCTTGGAGAGCACTGGGTAATCTTTGTGGAAAATAAGGATGAAACACTTAGATTGTTTATCAATTATAGGATGTTAAATAAGGCAACGATTAAGAACATATATCCACTTCTTAGGATGGATGATCGGTTTGATCAGATGTATGGGGCATCATTATATTCTAAAATAGATCTTCGATTTGGATATCATCGATTTAATTAAGGATGAGCACATTCATAAAACATATTTTACAACAAGGTATGGACATTATGAATTCTCAGACTTTCCTTTTGGATTAACAAATGCACTGTAACTTTTATGAATTTAATGAATAATATTTTTCAAGAATATTTGGACAAATTTGTGCTTGTATCCTTGGATGATATTCTCATATACTCTAAAATCATTGAAGAACACCATGAGCATTTGAATATAGTTTTGGAAATCTTGAGGAAGAGATGGTTGTTTGGTAAGTTGTCTAAATGTTTTTATATGACACGGAAGTGCACTATTTGGGTCATGTTATAAGAAAGAATGGAATAGTTGTAGATCCCTCTAAGATTGTAGCTATAACTGAGTGGCCTACACTAAAGAATGTACATGAAGTTAGAAGCTTCATGGGTCTTGTTGGTTACTATAGGAAGTTTGTTAAAGACTTCTCCAAAGTTGTTGCACCAATAAATTCATTACAGAAAAAGGATAAGAAATTTTTATGGAATGAAAAATGTGAATCTGCATTTAAAAATCTAAAGGATCAGTTAACTTCAACACCTATTTTGGTTGTACTTGACCCAAATGGAGACTTTATTGTCATAATGAGATGCATCTAGGGAAGGTCTTGGAGGTATTCTATTACAAAAGGATCACGTCATAGCTTATGAAAGTAGAAAAATCAAGTTACATGAGCTGAATTATGCTCCACATGATCTAGAGCTTGCTGCCATTGTTCATGCACTTCAAGTTTGGAGGCATTATCTGCTTAGTAAACCTTTTGAACTAAAAACTAATCATCTTGGATTGAAGTATATTTTTACTCAGCCAAATCTGAATGCAAGACAATGAAGATGGTTAGAATTTCTATCTCAATATGATTTTGACATAAGTTACATTAAAGGAAAGGAAAATAGAGTAACAGATGCTCTAAGTCGTAGGAAGCACATTTCTACTCTTATAATGTTGAGAACTTAGTTTAAGGATGAGGTAAAAAGTGTTACTGAGAATCTAATTCTTATTTTCAGCAAGTAAAGATAGCACTTGCTGCAGATCCAAATGATGTGAGATATAAATAATTTCACTTTGACAATGAAGGAATCTTATGGTTTGAAAACAGGGTATACATACCTTTGTTAAATGATTTAAGAAAGAAGTTATTAGCTGAATTTCACAATTGAACTTTTTTCTAGACATCCTGGCATTACAAAGATGCATCTTTGATATAAAACAAGAATATTTATTGAAAGGGATGAAAAAATACGTGATTGAGTTTGTTGTCACACACTTGTTTAGAATGTCAACGTGTTAAAGCTAAAGATATGCATCCATTTGGTTTATTGTATCCTCACTGCATACTATAGTACAAATGGCAAGTGATAAGCATGGATTTTGTACAAGGGTTGCCTATGTCAAGAAATAAACATGATGTTATTCTGGTTGTGGTTGATAAACTAAAAAAGGTAGCACATTTTATTGCTGGTAATCTCAAGGATGATTCACCTGTTTTAGCAAAAATATTCGTACATGAGATTTTCAAATTACATGGAGTACCTGAATTGATCATATCAGATAGAGATCCATGAATGACATCAAGATTCTAGCAAACACTTAATGCAGCCCTAGGAAATAAGTTTAATTTCAGTTCTGCATATCATCTAGAGACGGATGGGTAGACTAAAAGAGTGAATCAAGTTTTAGAGGACATGTTACGAATGTATTATATGGATAAGTAGTATAAATGGGAAGAGTATCTTCCACTAGTTGAGTTTCCATATAATAACAAATATCACGGATCTTTGAAGATGGCACCTTTTGAAGCATTGTATGGAAGGAAATGCAGAACCCCTGTTTTTTGGCATATCATGGAGGATAGAGAGGTAATTGGACCTAAAATCCTTACGAAGATGGATCAATAAGTTAAAATGATTCGTCAACACTTAAAAGAAGCTACAGATAAGAAAAAGAGTTATACTGACTTAAAACATGTTGATAGGAAACTCAAACTTGGTGAGAAGGTCTTTCTTCGGGTTAAACCGACAAAGAGTTCTATAAATTTCGGTAAGGTTGCCAAGTTATCACCTCGTTATGTGGGACCTTTTGAAATTGTTGAAGGAATCAATCTTGTAGCTTATCATTTAGCATTACCTCCTTCTTTATCATGAATGCATGATGTTTTCCATATTTCTTTACTTAAGAAATACATTTTAGAATTATCAAATGTGTTAAATTGGAATTCCTTACGAGGTCCAAGACTGGGAATAATCGTGGTTAAATCTATACGAGTTCTAGAAACTCACCGGTTGCACTTAATAAATCGTGGCATAAGTCAATGTAAGGTCCATTGGGATCAGTTTAATGAGGAAAGTGCAACTTGGTAAAATATGGAAGTTATGAAAACTACTTTTCTACGTATTTTTAGAACGGAATTGATTCTGTGTAGACTAATAAAATTTTAATATTCAATTTTTGATGTTTTCTAAATCTTCGAGTTTTGGGAAGACATTACATTATTTAAAATGGATAGCTACATTAATGCTGATTATGGAATTTTAAAATCCAATTTTGTTTTGAACATATGAAAGGAAGTATAATAATTTGATTTGTCCTTAATGCAAATTGTTTAACTAGGCTAATCATCGAGATGATGATTCTTTTAGGAGGGAAGCATGTAACATCTTTGACAAACTGCTAACATTGATATATGATTTTTCCTAAGAAGGTGTATTCTTTTGATTGTTGGAAATCGTGCCTGTAAAGGATAAATTATTCCTATTCATGGATTCATTTTGTTTTGTTATTGTTACTTGGAAATGAAGTCATCCTTCCTTGTGTTCTATAAAGTTGTGAACTGGTATTGTTGTTTGCATACTTATTTTAAAATTAAAAAAACCTTGGATCAATTCCATTGATCCAAGGTATGCTTTAGTTTTCTTACCTGATCAGTTTGATAAACCGACATTCTGAAATGGAAGGTAATAAGGGAATTGAGTCCTTGTATGTTTACAATTTTATGGATCCTTCATTTTAAGTCCTTGCTTTACATTTTCTCTAAATTATGAACTTGGATCTTCTTTTTAGTAAAATTTTAAGACGTTGAATGGAATAAGAGGGATAAGCATCTACTACATGACTATTAAGGTAAAAACTTAGTCCTAGTTGTTAAGATCTATCCTAATTGGATTCTAAGCTAAGGTAAATTGGACCTACCTTAGATCTATTTCTAAGCTACTCATGTTGCACCCTGATCTAAGTTTGTATGCTTTACGGGTGTGGGGTTTTGAAATCACCTAAGGTAATGTAATACCTATCTATGATATATTACCTAATACTAAACTACTATGGGTTATGACTTATTCTTAGGTGGCATGTTTAACTAAGGTAATGTTGAATAACCTAAGTTAAATACTTTTTATCTAGCCCATGGTCAAATCCTAAACTAGTGTCTATCTAACCTAAACTAATTTTAAGATAAAAGGTGACCTAAGGGGTCACATGGCAGTGCAAGGTGATGGTGACGGTTTCTATAGCATTCAAGTGATTTGATTTTGAATTTATGAAACTTGGTACTACCAGTTTTGGTGGAGGCATGGAAAATAGATGGAATGCCTAGCTGACATCATCACTAAAGTTTAAAAATGCATACATTGGTTGAAATTGAGCTCACCAATTTTAGATGGCAGTGGCATGGAGATTTAGGCGGGAGAGTTGAATGTAATTGCATTAATGAGCATTGGTCTTGGCAAGGAAACTACCTTGGAAGCCATGCAAGCAGATTTTTGGGAGGTTGTTTGGTCATTTGCTCATGGTGATTTTTTCTCTGCATGGGGATTTTGGTTCTTCGAACCAATAGTTTTATTTTCAATCTCTTGCTATTTTTGGCACCTCTGGACTATTTTCAATCCAATGGAGGTATAAGAAGCATAAGAATAAGAATTTTTGGGTTGTTGACTTCATTTGGAAAAGAAGGAACTGTGGAGGCTCGAGTTGGAAATATTTTGTGAATCAACAGAAGCACTATCATGCATGATAGGCTCTACCCATTAAGTTGTTCTACTTTTTACTAAACGTATTCATTAAAACAACTCTACTCTTAGAAACAGATGGATTTTTATTTTGTGATGGTTATCTTGCATTCTTTCTTGAAATTTCTCTGTGTTTTTCTAATGATAAGCCTTTGATTAGGTCTGTACCAGTCTTCTTATGAACCTCTTTACTTGGGAAAGAATGATGGAATCTTATTCTAATATTTTTGATTGACTCCTTTCTCTTTTTCTCCTCTGAGGTAAAGTTTTCATCACTTTGTCTTCTTTGGAAACTATAGGAGATTATATGTTGTACTCTCTTCTCTGAGTTGTGAAATGTAATTCAAATCTTATCGAATTGGAAGAGAAGTTCTGATTTATTTTCTCTCTATTCGTCTTTAACCTCTATTGTGTTCCTCTTGATAAAGAATTGATTGGTTCAATTTTTATTATGTATCAGGATTAAAAATGAGTAGCTCAATTCAATCCTACTTATTTACTTTAACTTATGTTGAATGGAAACAACATTTTGTAAGGTGTGACTAGTTAAATGCTAGTGGAGGAATGAATATTTTCCTATTTCTAACATGTGCTGACTAACTTGGGAACTTAGGCTATATCTCAGACTTTAAATTGATATAGCACCTTGTTGGGTTTTTAAATGGTACTTTAACAAACCACATTCAGGGGACAACAAGTACCTCCTCTTTAATGGGAGTAGTTTCCTTATTGAAAGCAAGCAAAAAAACTTATATACAAATATACAACTTTCAAAGTGTGGATTCCTGATACTTTGAAATGTTTTATGCCCAAAGATCATCAATACAAAAGAATGGAAGAATTAAGGAGATGAGAGAGGAAGAACATAACAATACCTTTAGGAAATATAGATAGCAGAGTATAACCTTATACGTATTGAGCGAGGAGATGCAAATTAGAATTATTCACTTTCATATGAGATATAATTCCATAGACACAAAGTTCCACAAATCATATAAACAAGAACACAAATTTTCTTATCATAAAATATGGATGATTTACAAATTTGAATCAAGGAAAGAAGGAATAGTAGAGGAAGAAAGGGAAAAACTTCTGTATTGATTACTTTTGAATCTATTACATCTATCGAGTACCAGGATCCCCTCCGAAAAATGGCATAGAGAACCCACTAAATAGCCTCCAAAAATGGTTACATTCGGTTACAAAAATGATGAAACTGATTCAAGAAACCGACATCTGAACTTCTCTAATGCCTCAGCCATTTCCATGCCTAGTGGAAAAACTAGATGCATCATATCACAACTGTTAACCCGCTTTTACAACTTTGAATTTGAGCCATCCATGTGGAAGAGATTTGTTGAAGCGGGGCTGGGGGCGCCTTTTGCATTTTATGACTTTTATAGAAATTTTCTATTTTAGACATTTTGGTCTACCCATCCATTTCTAATATAGGCCTAACACGTGGATTTACTTGAGTGGTGACGAAGTCATGGCTCACTTTTACAATTTTAACTCTTTCCAAAGAAAAGCTCAAAAACTCAAATTTCTCTGTCGACCGCCTTCTCACTTTGACTTTCGATGCGCAGCTCAATATTTGAATTTATCCCTTTGCATGAGTGGGATCATGAGTCACTTTATAAATTTAATCCCTTTATGAAAACAAAGCCAAAATTCCCAAATTGCTCCAATGGCCCACCTTCGTGCTTTGACTTTCAATGCAGGCTCAACATTTGACTTTATCCCTTGGCATGAGCGGGGCCACAAGTCACTTTATAACTTTACGCCCTTTTGGAAACAAAGGTAAAATTCCTAAAGTGTCCTAACAACCCACCTCTCCACTTTGAATTTTCAATGCATCAAAACACAAAAGGGGTCCGCCTTTCCGCCACCACTTGAAACATGGCCACGTGTCCCTTTGCGGGCATGTTCTGTATTTTTTGTTTTGACTAAGTCCCTCTATTTGGCGAAGGCTTTATGTCTAACCGGGACACATGGAGGCTTCCCACTCATTTGGAGACTCTGTTTGGACCTAACCTTCAGAGGTGCGCTAATTGGACACATAGAGAGTTGGCCCAGTTTTGGGACCTACCTTTGGATTCACCCCCTGAAAGAGCGTCAAAGGGACACATGGGGCTTTCTATTGGTTCTCCTTTCCTTAGCCGATTCAACGGCCATTTTTTCCCCTTTTTACTTATATGGGACCCGAAACACATGGAGAGTTGGTGCTTGTTTGGGAACCACATTTGGCTTCAACCACGAAGGTATGCCGATGATACACATGGCACCATCCACTGGCCTTAGACTTTTCAATGGCTAATTTAACTTTTTGAGGATCTGACCATGTGGAGGGTTAGCACTCATTTGGGGTCTTTCCTTAGGTCTCACTTCTGAAGTTACACCGATGAGGCACGTGGAGGCTTCCGCCAAACCTCTTATACTTAGTCGATTAAATGGCCGACTCTGTCCCTTTTCTAGACCTTGGACATGTGGAGGGTTGGCACAAGTTTGGGGTCTCTCTTTAGGCTGCACCTTTTGAATTTACGTCGATGAGGCACGTGGCGCCTTCCACAATTCCATTACTTTGCCTTGAGTCGACTCGCATGCAAAGTCTAAAAACTTCGAGCCCTTTCTTCAATCTTCTCCTACGCGCTCTGATCTCCTTTGACGTCGTTGGCCTCCTTCGCTGACCCTACCCCTTCATTGTTGGATTTGGAATGTGGGCTCGCATGATTGAACCACCCCTTCCGATTTTCTTATGTATGCGGGGTCATGTTTGATCAATTTTGTTGGGGGAAAATTGGGATAATAGGCACCAACTCAAAATTTCAAAACTTGACTTGAAAAATGAGGGGAATTTTGAGGGTGACAACAAATGGCTCTTTCTAGGGGATGACTTGGCTAGGACAGAGGAACGAGGCAAGATCAAGAACCATAGAAAACTCTGGGAAAGTAGACCAATGCCTTATCCATTGGGAAAATAGAGTGAAAGACAAAACCAATATAGAAGACAACACACATGGAAGGAAAAAAAACCAAAAAGGAAAGACAAAAAAACATAGCACACAAAGTGAGGAACAGGAAAATAAACAAGCCAAAACAAGGAAAGACCAAAAACAAAACATTGTACATAATATACGAAGGATTTGCCTAGTCATATAGGAATTGAATAACTTCAAATATCGCCAACTATAAGGAAGTGGGAGAGGATATCCATCCATATAATCTAAATAGAAATAATTTTCTCTAGCAAAGTGCCTGATTTTGAAAGGACCAAGCCAAAGAGAATTTAACTTACCATGGCTTCCTCAAGGTTCATGTATTTTGTCCCACAACAGAAAAATGTCTCCCACTTGAAAATATCTAGGTCTAGCTTTCTTGTCAAACAAATCTTTCACCTTCAGTTGATGAGCTGAGATTCTATCAAAAACTTTCAACCTATCTTCATCCAGCTTCTGGAGATACATGATCCTCTTATCTAAGGAACTGGTAAAGCTTGAATCTTCAATAGCCTTCATTAAGTGCAAGGCTGGTAATTCCACTATTACGGGTAGCTGAGATTCAAAACCATACACCACTTGAAATGGAGACATCCCTATTACTCTTTTGGGCATAATTGTATCTTCCTGAGAGAGCATCATAAAGTTTCTTGTGCCAACTCCTCTCGGGATTCATTGACAAGCTTCCAAATAATGGTTACAGATTCTTTTTGTTGATTTTGCTTATCCATTCCCTTGGGGGTATTAGTCTATAGAATGAGTAAAGGAAATTCCAAAGACATAGAAAAAATAAATCATCTCGAAGAAGAAAAATTGGAAGCATTATCAGTCACAATCTTATTTGGTACCCCAAACCTTATCAATATGTTCTCTTTAATGAAATTACACACCACCTCGAAGTTGTACTTTTCTTTGGAATAGTCTCTACCCACTTTGTGAAGTAATCTATAGTAGTTACCATGTGAGTATGCTTAGCACTAGAAGGTGGATTAAGAGTTTTGATGAAATCCAATCCCACTATTTAAAAGGATCATTAATCACTACTAGTTTTTGTGGTAAAGCAACCAACTTAGGTCTCCCAACAAAAGTATGACAGGCTTCACACTTACCTACCCATTTTGATGCATCTTTGAACAATGTAGGCCAATAGTACCCAACATGAAGGATTTTATGGGAAGTGACATTAGAAGAGAAATGCCCTACACAAGCCTGATCATGAAAAATTGAGAATAACTTTTTTGTTCCTCTTTGTCTACACTCTTCAAGAATCTTCCATCTATGCCTCGCTTGAACAAAGCATTCTCCCATAATACATATTATGCAGACCTTAACTTAATAGCTCTCTTTTCCTTGGTACTCAAGTGGGATGGAAACTCTCCATAAGTAAGAAAATGTGCAATATCAACATACCATTCATCTATTGAACTAAGGAAGAGGACAACAGGAACATCAACTGCTTCTTTGGACAATTTGCATCATCTCCTTCAACAATAAGCTCACATAAGCCTTTACCCTGGAATAGCTTAGTTGGCTTGATATCAAAGTCAAATTCTTGGAATTTTTCTACCCAATTGCCTCTCTTAGTTCCAAAATCTTGTTGTGTAAGAATAGACTTGATGGTTGTATCAGGTACAAGCACAACAAAGTGAGAATTAAGAATATAAAAATGAAACTGCTTGACATCTTTGACCACTACAAAAGCATGTTTCTCCATCATAGTATATTTCAATTCATGATATTTCAGAACATATCTCATGAATGCAATTAGAAGTTCATGATCCTTAGAATTTCTCTGAGTTAACACAACAACCAAGGTACTCTCCATAGCATAGCAATAGATGATAAAATCCTTGCTTTGAAATCAGGACATGCTAAGACGGGAGTATTAGTAATGGATTTCTTGATACCTTAAAACTCTTCTTTTCCTTTGGAATTCCAACCAAAGTTTTTCTTTCCTTTCATCATGTGAGTAATTCTCATAGTCAGTTCTGTAAAATCAGGAATGAATCTCCTCAGGAATTTTATCTTACCAAAGAAAGAGTGAACACCCTTTTTTCTTATGGGAAGAGGAATCTGTTGGATTTCTTGAACTCTTTATGGATCTATCTTGGTTCCTTCTTTGGAGACAATATGCCCTAGTAACTTGCCTTCAGTAACACAAAAGAAAAACTTCTTAGGATTGAGATAAACTCTATGTTCTCTGCATTTCTGGAGGAATTCTTCAAAATGTTGAAAGTGATATGCCCTTGTTTTGGAGAAAACAATCAAATCATCAAGGTACACAACAATACACTTTCCCTTTAGACTACCAAAATCCAATTCCATTTCCCTCGAAAGTTGGCACTAGCATTGATAATACCAAAAGGCATTCTCTTGTAGGCAAAGGTTCCCCAAGGAGTAGTAAAAGTAGTTTTGTGTTGATCTGGGGTACTAACTTCCACTTGATTGTATCCAGAGAATCCATCAAGCATAGACAACATCTCAGATCCTGTGATAGCTTGCAAAACTTGATCCATCATGGGGAGAGGATAGTTGTCTTTCAGAGAGGCTTGATTCAAATTCTGAAATCCACATAGATGCGAATCTCACCATTTTTTTTTCTAACAGGCACAATGTTGGCAATCCATGTTGAATTATGTATAGGGAAAATGATCTTTGCCTTTAGTAACTTCATGGATCTCTTGAAAAATAGTGCGAGAAACACGAGGATTGTATTGCCTTTTTCCACTTTAAAGGTTTGATCCCAAGTTTTAGAGGGATAAAGTGTTGCATTTCCTTTGGCTAGAAAGCCTTGAGATCATCATATGAATAGGAAATAACATCAACATACCTTTTAATAGATTTACTACTTTCTTCTTCTCTTCTTGAGTGCAGCATTTTCTAATGTTCACCATCTTGGGTTCCTCATGACTTCCAATATTAACCTTTTCACATTCAGCAGACTATCAAGCTCCTTGGGAAGCTTTAGACTTAATGTACCTATCATGATTATCAAACAAATATTCCAAACTCACTAGCCCTTTAGAGATCTTGTTACCTTTCAATTTTATGCAGCCATCTTGATCCATATCTTCCTTGATATCTCCTTCATTAGAGGATACACACTCTCTAGGAAAAGTCTCACTTCCTTCAAAATATAATTGGTTGAATTTTTCCTTAAGCTCCAAGAATGAGAGCAAGTGTTGATCATCATTGAAAACCTACCAATTGTTTGTGTTATACGGTACACTCGGGCCTATGAATCATTTCAATGGTAAATTTCTCCTGAGAGAAATCTAGGTGAGGAATCAAGAGAGATCCTAAGACAGCTAGAGAATCAACTCTAGTATTCTTCTCTCTTGGCACAACTTCAATCGAATCCCAGACAAGATTTCTATAATGCTTCAATCTCCTATTCTTCACTTGAAAAAGATCTCTAACTTGTTTCACAATCAGCTCTGCATCACCACGAGCAAAAATATTCTTCACTCCCATTTCTTTTGCCATGTTCAATCCAAGTATGAGTGCCTCATATTCAGTTGTATTGTTTGTATTTTCAAAACAAAGCTTGAATGAAAAAGGATGAATCTTCCTTTCTAGAGAGGTTAGCACCACACCAGCTCCAGAACTAGCTGAAGAACAACTTCCATCAAAATCCGAGTCCAAATTCCATTAGGATCATGAATCACTCCCTTAGGAAGTTTTTCCTCATCCTATGACATGATCATATAGTTACCATGCCCTATATCTTCATAGAGTATATGTGCTTTTGGATCATCAGTCTTTTACACAATGTACTCAGTTTGTTTCTCAGGTAGCAACTTCTTCATTTTTCCATTGACTGGGATCAAAGCATGCGACCAATCCATCGAATTTCACCTCCTACCTCCTTATAGAAATTTCTACTCAGCAACATCCCATATGAGGGAGGAATATTAACAACCAAAATAGTGGCTAAGACCCTTTTCTCTGGCAAAAATCAAAACCTACTTGTGCATATTTAATTCTTCCAACCAAAGGCACTTTTCTACTCTCCATGGAATAGTAGGAACCAAAGGCACGTGTTAGATTTAGGCCCAAAGAATGAGATACTTTTGCAGGCATTACATTGTCTAATGCTCTTGAGTCTATAACACAATTACTGAGTTTATGGCCAGCTATGAGAAGAGTCACATAGAATGGTTCAATTTTCTCATTAGGGGAAGTGACTGCAGCCACAAGGCTTGGTTGAGGTGAGGAAGAGGGAGTGGGAAAAATACCTTTAGAATTATTGGATGAGGCTTTGGATTTGGAATTGACAAAGTTTACCATTTAGCAAAATCTTTTAGATGAGTCTAGTAAAACTCTACCTCTAAAATTTGGATTTTGGTCTTTTTGAGGTGATCAATGATATCAAAAGATCTAGAGGTGGATGGGGAATCATTGCTAGGAACTTGAGATACTTTTGATTTATCAATTTTAGGATTTGAAGGACAAGAAGTTTTAGAAATAGAAGTAGAAGAAGGAGGATTAACATTACTCACCTTTTATGTGGAGGTAGTGGGAATAGGAGCTCCTCTTCTTACAACCACTGGAATAGTTATAGGAAACTCCTTAGATTTCTTAGCAGGCTACACCACTTTTTCTTTTCTATTCATTTTCTCCCGATTCATGACAGCATATGACTCACTATTCATATCTTCCACTCTTTCATCATATTCATCTTCATCATCCATACCTTCAGTGGTGAGGAAATGAACTTGAGATCCACCAAGCTCCTCCATTTCTTCATCAACCTCTTCTTCTGGTTCTTCATAGAGTTCATTAAACTCCTCATCATTAGGTTCTTGAACTTCACAAGTTGCATTGATGGAACCTTGATGGGTGGGCATTCAATATCCAATCTAGTTTGAGAAGGAGGTAAGTGGTTCCTAGGCTGAAAATTCTTCCTTGGAATATCTTGGTAAGGTTTATGTTGAGCAATTGTTTTTGATAGCAATGAGGTCATTTGCAAGCTTCTGTGATTAAGCGATCGAAGTGGGTCCAGGGGAAGAGTAAGAATAAGATGCTTTAAATTTGGAGGGTTCTCTTTTTAGTTTACAAGACACGATTAAATCATCCTTAACACTGATAGCCAAATGTTGATCAGCATCCAGAGTTGTAAGGTTAGCTCTCCTTAGTGCATAACTCACTTGGGTAGTTAGGCATTGAGGAAGAAGCACTTTTGAATTTGATCCACAGGATGAGTGTTCTGTGGAATTTTATGAATGAACTTGTTGAATTTGGCCACAAACTCCCTCATGGGATTGAATGGTTCCTTCTTGATATGAGAGATTTGAGCTAATAGAGCATGCACATCTTCAATAGGTTTGAAACGTTGCTCAAACTGAGTTTTCATGGTATTCCAATTAGTGATCGACCCAACAGGAAGATGATAAAACCAATCAACAACATTTTCCTACAATGTCTCCACAAAAATCCTGACAGAAACATCTTCATGTTCAACCCAAAGAATCCCACATGCAACAATGAAGGCTGCAATGTGTTCATCTGGATGAACCTTCCCATCACCCCCTGGAATTTGGGAAAACTTATCTTATTACCCCTAGGTAACTCATGTAATGACTGAGGAAGAGAAAGAGGCCCAACCTGTTGTCCCTAAGGCAAAGGGGCTGCCATCTTTGGAAAAATTGATTGAAGGGGAACTAAAACACTAGCAAGTATTAAAGCACGAAGATTAGGACTGATTTGTTCTTGAGGAATGCTAGTCTCAAAATTTCTATCTTTAACAGAGGTGTGCTTGTCAACGAGTTCCTCTCTTCCTTCTTCTAGAAGAAGAGAGAATTTTTATTGCTCGAGAATTTGAAAATGGGAATCTTCAATTCACCCCGAGAGCCTTTTTATCACGAGTATATATTAGAGTCATCAGATCAAAAATGATCTTGAAGGTGTTCTTTTACAAAGGGATCCGTTTGAAATAAAATCCCTAGTAGAGTCGCCTAAAAGCTGTTGGGTTTTTAAATGGTACTTTAACAAACCATTGTCAGGAGACAACGAGTCCCTCCTCTTTAATGGGAGAGGTTCCTTATTGAAAGTAAGAAAAAAATTATATACAAATGTACAACTTTGAAAGTATGGATTCCCGATACTTTGAAACATTTTATGCCCAAAGATCATCAATACAAAATAATGGAAGAACTAAGGATATGAGAGAGGAAGAACATAGCAATACCTTTAGGAAATATAGATAGCAGAATATAACCTTATATGTATTGAGCTAGGGAGATGCAGAGTAGAATCATTCACTTTCATAATCAGATATAATTCCACAGACACAAAGTTCAAGAATGCTAGTCTCAAAATTTCTATCTTTAACAGGAGGTGTGCTTTGTCAACGAGTTCCTCTCTTCCTTCTTTCTAGAAGAAGAGAGAGATTTTTATTGCTCCAGAATTTGAAAATGGGAATCTTCAATTCGAGAGCCTTTTTATCACGAGTATATATTAGAGTCATCGGATCAAAAATGATCTTGAAGGTGTTCTTTTACAAAGGGATCCGTTTGAAACAAAATCCCTAGTAGAGTCGCCAAAAACTGTTGGGTTTTTAAATGGTACTTTAACAAACCATAGTAAGGGGACAACAAGTCCCTCCTCTTTAATGGGAGAGGTTCCCTTATTGAAAGTAAGAAAAAAATTATATACAAATGTACAACTTTTAAAGTGTGGATTCCTGATACTTTGAAACATTTTATGCCCAAAGATCATCAATACAAAAGAATGGAAGAACTAAGGAGATGAGAGAGGAAGAACATAACAATACCTTTAGGAAATATAGATAGCAGAGTATAACCTTATATGTATTGAGCTAGGGAGATGCGAGTAGAATCATTCACTTTCATAACAGATATAATTCCACAGACACAAAGTTCCGAAATCATATAAACAAGAACACAAAGTTTCTTATCATAAAAGATGAATGATTCACAAATTCGAATCAAGGAAAGAAGGAATAGCAAAGGAAGAAAGGGAAAAACTTCTGTATTGATTATTTCGAATCTATTACATCTACAGAGTACCAGGATCACCTCTTGAACAATGGCATAGAGAACCCACTAAATAGCCTCCAAAACCAATTACATTTGGTTACAAAAATGATGAAATTGATTCAAGAAACTAACGTCTGAACTTCTCTAATGCCTCGGCCATTTCCATGCCTAGCGGAAAAACCAGATGCATCATATCACAGCCATTAACCCACTTTTACAACTTTGAATTTGAGTTGTCCATGTGGAAGAGATTTATGTTGAAGCAGGCACATGGGGGCACCTTTTGCATTTTATGACTTTTATAGAAATTGTGCATTTTAGACATTTTGGTCTGCCCATCCGCTTCTGATATAGGCCTAACACATGGCTTTACTTGAGTGGCGACAGAGTCATGGCTCACTTTTACAATTTTAACTCTTTTCAAAGAAAATCTCAAAAACTCAAAGTTCTTTGCACGACCCACCTTCCCGCTTTGACTTTCGATGCGGGCTCAACATTTGAATTTATCCCTTGGCATGAGCGGGGCCGCGGGTCACTTTATAACTTTAAGCCCTTTATGGAAACAAAGCCAAAATTCCCAAATTGCTCGACGACCCACCTTTTTGCTTTGAATTTCGATGCGGGCTCAACATTTGACTTTATCCCTTGGCATGAGCGGGGCCATGGGTCACTTTATAACTTTACGCCCTTTTGGAAACAAAGGTAAAATTCCTAAAGTGTCTCAATAACCCGCCTCTCCACTTTGACTTTTCAACGCATCAAAACACAAAAAGGGCCCACCTTTCTACCATCTGCTTGAAACATGGCCACGTGTCCCTTTGTAGGCTTGTTCTGTATTTTTGTGTTTTGACTAAGTCCCTCTATTTGGCAAAGGCTTTATGTCTGACCCGAGACACGTGGAGGCTTCCCACTCATTTGGAGACTTTGTTTGGACCTAACCTTCAGAGGTGTGCCGATTGGACATGTGGAGAGTTGGCACATGTTTGGGACCTACCTTTGGATTCACCCCTTAAAAAGTGCCAAAGGGAAACATGGGGATTTCCGTTGGTTCTCCTTTCCTTAGATAATTCAACAGCCGGTTTTTTGTTCCCTTTACTTCTGTGGGACCCAAGACACATGGAGAGCTAGTGCTTGTTTGGGGAACCACCTTTGGCCTCGACCTAAAGGTGCGCCGATGAGACATGTGGCGCCGTCCACTGGCCTTAGACTTTTCAATGGCTGATTTAACTTTTTTGAGGCTCTGACCACATGGAGGGATGTCATTTATTTGGGGTTTGTCCCTTGGGTCTCACTTCTGAAGTTGTGCCAATGAGGCATGTGGAGGCTTCCACCAACCCTCTTATACTTAGTTGATTAAACGGCCTTCTTTCTTCCTTTTCCGGACCTTGGACATGTGGAGGGCACAATTTTGGGGTCTCTCTTTGGGCCACGCCTTTTGAATTTGTGCCGATGAGGCACATGGTGACTTCCGTGGTTCTGTTTCTATTCCCTCAGTCAAATCACATGCGAAGTCTGAAAACTTTGATTCCTTTCTTCAATATTCTCCTGTGTGCTCTAATCTCCTTTGACGCCCTTGTCCTCCTTCAACGACCCTGCCCCTTGATTGTTGGATTTGAAATGTGGGCTCACATGACTGAACCATCCCTTCCAATTTTCTTCTGTGCGGGGTCATGTTTGATCAATTTTATTGGGGGAAAATTTGGGATAACATGCACCAGCTAAAAAATTATGAAAATTGACTTGAAAAATGAGGGGAATTTTGAGGGTGACAACACACGAAATAGGAATCTCTTATTTTATCATGTTAATGGCTCAACCTAAAACTTTCATGAAGGTTGAATTATCTTGGCTATAGATGCTTTCAATTGGAATTGGTGATCTTTGAGTTTGATGGTTCTTAAGTTTGTTAAAAGTAACTCTATTTTGGAAAATATTGGATTAAGTCTTTTATTTGGAACTCGATTAAATGATGTAAGAAATAATCAAGTATCTTTAGTGGAATGAGATAAGTAATAAGTAGGAAATATTACTTATCTAATTTAATTCTTTATAAAACAATGACTGAAGAGTGCTAATTATATCATGATCTTATCTAAATGTTATTATTGGTTGATCACTTGTCCTTTTTTAGTGTTATACCTTTATGATGTATCCAGTTGTCTAGCTCATATTGGATTTCTTGTTTCATAAAAGTAGAGTTGGTTTTATGAAATAGTTAGTTGAGAGCATGTCTTTTTAATGCATAGTGCTTATCATGCTCACTTTAATAAACCGATCTGTGCTAGCAATTTTTGTAGATGGACATTGTGAGTAATAAAGGAAGGCAATAACTTTTATGATGTTAATTGTTACTTAAAGACTGGATCTTTTGTGAAGAAATCTGATTCATTATGGAATTATATTGAAAGAGGAAAAGTTGTAATCATTTCTGATCTTGAAGATGTTGACATGACATATGTCTGAAATGTATGGTCTAGTAAAATATGTATTTCACCTTGATGGATTGAAAAAGATTGTGAGTTACCTTTTCTTGTTGTGTTATCCTCCTTGTACATTATGTGGAGGAAATTTGTAATCTTATCTTAAATGCTCTTATTATTATCTAAATGGATCCTTTCTTGGTTGACATTAAATAATTTGGATGGAAGGGAATTAATTACTATATTCCCTAATCGAAATGCAACTTATTAAGTTGGCATGCATAGATGTTCATTTACCTAAGTCTTTATAGTTTATTAAAAATATCAATGAAAGTGTAACTTAATTATGATAATTTGCATAATGGAAAGGGAATAATGAACCCTAACTCATGACAAGAAAGAGGAAGGTTTACTTCCTCTTGAGCAATACCTTGTTAGGTATAAAGCAAATGTAAGGTGAACAAGAACAATTATCAATTAGACTTCATCTCAATGAAGTCTACTATAATTGAACCTGTTATGAAACTTAAACCAGTTATGAATGGTTGTGTATTCTAAGTAAATATTATTGGGGTTACTTATTCTGTTTTAGTTAACTAAATCCTAAGGTAGGAGGTTAATGAATAAAAAGGGGAAATCATGAAGTTTATGCTTCACTTTAACAACTCAAATGTGGAAGTCAACCTTAAGGGCTAATTAAATTATGTTCACAAGGTTGTTGTAATTAAATCTTAATTAAGAAATATAATTGTATAAATAACATCTTACTAGGTATGTACATCAAGATGGGTGAGTCCATCGGATGTTGGCACATGCCAAATGCGATCAACATACCTTCGTGAAGACTTGGGTCTTCACAAGGATACTGAGTTGTAGTTGACATGTTGCAACACCCTTCGAACCGAATCATACTGGATTTACATAAAATTAGAATTGTTCTTAGTTGTACTCTAGGTCGAGGATAGAAACATGTTTGCAGTTGGGGATAACTCACAATAACTTAGGGTAACTTAGACACATGTAATCGACTTAGATTGATTGAGTATGTCTATGTACCCTTAGTCACCGGGAGAAATTCCTCATACCAAACTATGTAATAACTTGGACTATGGGCATACCTCAAACAAGTGGACTGATAGGATTCGGTGAAGACCATTCTAGATAACGAGATGAGTGGGGTGAAGGAATTATTCCATTTGATGAGTATGTCATCTAGGAATAGTAACTTGAGCAAGTATGTTAGAAATCTTTGGCCAAAAAGTATCGCAAGCGCTAGTTGCGTTGTCCTATGTCACCTAGTTTAATAAATTGGATTTGGATGAATATTGGTAACAAATATTCAGATAGGTTTCTTAAACAGAACACTCAATACCCAGAATAGGGTAAGAGAACCAAGTATACAACACCTTGATTTAACACAGAGATCGGCTAAAAACTAAGTAATGAAATGAGAGATCGGTAGTTCACCAAGTCATTTATAGCTACATATGGTTATCTGTTATGAGATTGATTGGCATGGAATGTGAGTTCTAAATTATGATTATTTAGAACAGAGAACATTATGTATAAAAAAATTCCCTTGTTTCTAAAGTCTTAAAATGGGAATGTTACGGGAGGGTTTATATGCTTATGATAAGTGTACATAGTTTTCACAAGTGATTTAGAGTTAGATAACTCATATTAAGCCTATCAACTCAAGAAAGAGCCCTAGAGAGAGAAGAACACTGGTAGAAAAGAGCTCATAACTTCTTTGATTCTTAACCAAATTGCTTCAAACTTCCTAAAAAAATTTCAGGATTGGAATGATCTTAAAAAATTCCTTCTATTATTTATCTGAATAAGGCTCCATATTTTTCTTGGATGCTAAGAAGACATGGTGCTCAATTTGCATTCCTCAATAAACCAATTTTAGAAAAATTGCATAACTTTCACATACCTCTTCAAAACTTGATGAAATTTTACATGAAGCACTATAAGACACCCCTATACACACTTCATATATGTTTTTATCCATAATTTTTCTTTTAAAACTTATACCTATCTCATTTTCCTCAACATTCACTATTAGTCCTCAAAGGTAGTTTTGGTGAACTTTTGAGTTTTTCCTCCAGGAGCTGAAATAAACCTTTATGTTGCTCATACATGCCCTAGAAAATGTCCCTAGGCTCCTCCCATTCTTACATGGTATTTTCATGACCTGTATTAAGCTTTCACACCTCATTAGGCTCTAGAACTATGCCTAAATGAGCCATTTTCAACTAAGACTTCCAAAAGATGACCTAAAACTCACTCCAAGAGCTCTTTCCCATGCCGACACCATCATTTCTGACCTATAAATAGGCTTCATTTTAAGAATACCCCTCTAAAAAATTACTTTCGAATCATTGGCGAATCTCAAAAATTAACTTTCAAATCGTTGGTGAATATCGAAAAAATGTTTCGTGGCAAAGGTGATTTCGCAAAGAGCATTTTTCCCTGGTTTCGTAAAGTTGGTTGGGTAGGTTGGTCGGGGGTTGGGTGGGAAGTTGGTTAGGTAGGTTGGTTAAGACTCAAGGGTTGGGTAGATGAGGGTTTGATGGCTAAGGGTCGGGCGGGTGGGTTAGATGGGTGAGGGGTTAGATGGATATTGGGTAGGGTTTGGTTAGACAGGTGAGGGGTGGGACAGGTTGTGGGTTTGGTGGATGGGATGGACGGGTGAAGTATTGGATGGTTAAGTTTTGGGTGGGTGGGTTAGATGAGTGAGGGGTTGGATGGCTAAGGGTTGACATGTGTGTTGGACAAGTGAGGGGGTTGGATGGCTAAGGGTTAGACGGGTGAGGGGTTGGATGGGTGCGTTGGACATAAGTTTAGGTTAGCTTCTTGTTTCTATTCCTATTTGTGTTATGGACTGTAGTGAAGATTGAAAGAGCCACATCATGTTAACCTTCCATAGGAACTTGATATGCTTCAAGATAGATTTATGGGATACAAGTTGAAAATTTGATGCAAATCCTTAAGCACCCAAATAAATTAGGGGAAATCCAAATGACTACTCAAAAATATATGTTTTTGAACCTAGAATGCAAAATAAAATTCTGAAATTTTATTCTCTCCTAGGCTCTTTTCAATCACTTTCATGCAAACCTCTAGAATAAAGAAGTTTTTACATACTCTACCTCCTTACCTGTGAATTTGGAAGGTGGCTTTACACTAACAAGTAGCAACACACTAAGACTAACAACATCTATTTGTTATGAGTAACTCAAAGACAAGTCAATAAATCAGACCCAATTGCATAAATTGAGAGGGTACTTGGACGATTGAGTATAGAGAATATGATATTAAAAAAATTCCGAATATCCCCTTAACAAATTAAATAAATGCATTAACCCATAAATAATAGAAGGACCTAATATCTGATTGAATGAACATTTAACATAGAAAATAATTACGGTTATAATTTATGACTTACCTTTCTTGAATGGTTGAACAAGACATAACTCCTCCATAGGGTCTATTCACAGTTCTCCTGCTCCTTTTAGCCTGCTAACCCTATATTCCATGGGCCTCAAATGGGGAATCTGTAAGGCATCAGCCAATCCAAAACATGATATTTGAGTTTAAGATTTTAAAAAATCATAAATCAGCAACAATAAATCGAAACTTTGGGCTTATAAATCCCAGTTATAGTTTTGTAGATGAAATAGAAATAATGTGACTACAATGCTACAAAAATCCCCCACAACACAAATATAAAAAAAAATTATAAAATCTATCAGAAACTTCATTTGATGGGCTTTCAAAATCTCTACATGAAGGTTTGAATCTGTTCATATCACTCAATGAGCTTCATATAGCTTCTCTACTCACTAAAATGCTTCAAAAATTCATTCGATTCACACCATTATGAGGATACCAAGAAAAAAAAGTAGAAAAAGAAAAAAAATAGATCTTACTCCTTAGATTATTTTGTTAGTAACAGGAAATTTGGGTCTACTGGCCCTCTTTTTGGCAGTTTGATAAATTAACTTCCCACTTGTACACAAATACACCCAAAACAATTGACCCCAAAAATCATAGAAAAATGAGAGAAACCTCAAAACTCTAAAACCTAACCCAAAGTCAAATAAATACATAACGAAGATAAACTTCAAAACCCTAGATGAAGTGGGCATGGGTTTTACCAGGGTTTTGATGATTCAGTTTGGTTAACTTGGTGTGATAGCTATGACACTGTGGTATGTGAGCCTCTGCACCATCTTTTCCTTCACCCACTTCCCTACCTCTGCCACTCCTGATTTCTCCTCTTTGAAAAATTAGGGTTTTTCCTTGGCCCGATGACAATAATGTATAGAGAGAGGCTTTCCCACTTTAGTGATTCTATGAATTTGTAGTTTTTTTGTGCCCTTCATTTTAAGGTGATTGTACTTATATGACATCAAGGGATGAAAGAGTTGGACAACATAGAGGTTGGACGACAGGGTTGGACGACTCAGGGTTGGATGACTCAAGTTTAGATGGCTAAAGGGTTGGATCGGGGGTTAGACAACATAGTTGGACTACTAAGGGTTTGACGGCTAAGTGGTTACATGGCTGAGTTGTTAGATGGCTCAGGGTTAGAAGGGCCTGGCTAAGGGGTTAGATGATAAAGGGTTAGACGGCCAAGGATTGGATAGCTAAGGGGTTAGACGACTAAGTGGTTAGATAGTTGAGAGGTTGGACAGGTTGAGGGTTGATTAACTCGTGTTTGGATGTCTTAGGGTTAGACATCTCAGGTTTGGACATCCTAGGGTTTGAATGCTTAGTTTTGGACGACTCGGAGTTTGGAATGCTTAGGGTTGGATGGCTCAGGGGTTGTTTATGTTTACTTTGGTGAATATGCGCACAAAATGATTCAAATTGGTGGCGAATTACATTCATAAGCTCTTATATATGTGTAAAATCTAGGTGAAATGAATAGTATAAGGGACATGTCAGTGGAATTTTTGGCGAATAAGTCGGCTGCGAATCATAGAATATTCGCCAATTTGAATTTCCATAATCCTCAATTTTCATGAGTTTATGAAAATTTGCCACTAAAATTTTCCCTTCCTATAGAACCTCTAATACAAGCATACTAACCATCACTCTACCTTTAGTGGATAACAACCTTAGTGCTTAAGCCTATAGCAATCCGAGACCACCACTAAAACCATCCCGAAAACTCCAAAAAAAAACTTGAAATCACTAAGCACCACCGAAAAACACCTATCTTAATGAATTTTCACTCCTCCTTTTCCATCAATGTCATGTGACATCAATGAAAACACCAACCAATGCAACAAGGTTCAACAAGGCCATGACTAATTTAGTGCTCTTAACAAACAAAGGAGTGACCACCTACTCTAAATATCCCACTCAATAATATTTTCTCTACTACCAGTTCATGAGGTCCTCCAAGCATTTTTTTTTCAAGTCTTAGGTCCTTCGGATAACATCATTGTCTCCCCACACCGAGGGTGTTAAGTGATTAGAGTGGATTTTAGATATAGACCTGAATACTTGAACTTCATGATGTAAAAAAATAGTGAGATATGAGGAATGTGATTTGACACAAGTGATTTGAGATCAATTGCAAGGCTTTCTATTTTTGATAGGTTGTATCTAGGATAACTATTGTTAGTAAGTTTTCAAAATTTTCACTTTTTGATGGTTTTTTCTTGTTTGGAGTATCACGAGTGTTGAGAATTTACCATTTTAAGAAACTTACTACATTTGGACTTGTGAAGTATTTCCCACTTACTATTTTTAAATAGAGGTCTTTTCTTGTTAGATTGCTGTGAAATTGGTCTCAAAAAGTCAAGTTTTACTTCAAGAACTTATGCTCCATTTTTTGAGGTTTTTCATTCGTTGGACCTCCGTAGATCAAAAAAGAAACCTATGGGTATGAAAATTTCAGATTCCATATTTCTATTATAAATATGTTATCGCCTAATTTTGACTTTGCAAAATTATAACATGAAATTTTTTTAAAAAATCGAAAGTGTCATTTCTCATGGTTTATCACCTTCATCGTGATCGTTTTATTTGTCTAATCATTTTGACCTTCGTTTCATTCATTTCGGTTGAGAGGTCCTCCTTTTATGTCGTAAACCATGTTTTAATTAATTAATTAATATTTTACCTTTTTATTTAATAAAATTAAATTTATTAAATTTTAGGGTTTTTAATTAATAAATATTAATTTAATCCTCATAAAAGTTGTTTGACAAATTTGGAAGAACTTTTCTCATTTTCCCCAATTACCGTGGGCATTTAATTGTCATGAGCAATCGTCATGGGAAATTATAATTCCGCTTCCAATTTCCATGGGAAATTACAATTTTTCTTCCATCATCCGAGAAATTGGGAAGAAGATAGTTACAAGAAGTTGCAGAAGCGAGAGAAATTGGGAAGAAGAAGAAGCAAGGAAAATATTGCAAACATCCAGAGCCAGAAGAAAGAGAAGCTCATTCCACGACACTCCTCAGCTTTCACACGGAAACTTGGCACAAGCATTGGCTAGAGCCAGGAAACCTTGAAAGCTCCAAGTAGTTGTCTCCATTTCAGAATCACAAGCTTACAAGAAGTCATCCTTCACCTTTTTCTCAAGATCATCCATGCTTTGTGCAAAGGGCATGATCTCATATAAGCATGCTAAATTTGGCTCAAGCTCAAAATAATGAAAAGAAGACTCGAGTTTTGGAGTCTCTCTTTTATTTTGCATGCCATATGTTTTTATTAAATATTTTTATTTTAATTTTATCGCGCTAAATTTGGCACATACACACAAGACATATGCACCAATTGTTTGGACTAGCAATCGCATGTGTACAATGCAATGTGAACGCCAAATGGTATATGTTATTAGATTTATAAATTCAGTTATTACTTTTGTAGTTGATGTTGATGAGGGGTGTGATTGACAATACTGATTTTCTATTAAAGCCAGAACAAATATTGTGAAATACATTAGAAGGGATGTTAGATAACACTTAGTTGTGTAATATTTGAATACAAATTCAAGTGAGACATGTAAGTTTGCTAATACTCACTCTCAAGAATGTAGTGAATGTGAAGTGTTGTTGTTAAAGTAGATTGAAAGAATGACTAAGTGCTTTAACATATTATCTCTCCATGAAACTAAAATGAGATAGAATATGCAATTATATATTAAAATTTCTGAAATGGTTATGGTACATTCCAATTTTCTTTATTACGTCAACGAGTTTGAGTGCATCATTATTAGAGCTATTTTTTGCATATCTTACAATCATAACATTCCATGAGACCACATTTCTTTGAGGCATTTTGCAAACAAAAAAGGGTATATGTTATGTGTTATAGGGATAGTTTTTACTTTTGTAGTTGTGTTTGTTTAAACTATGGGTGATTGATTTTGTATGTGTAGAAATATAGATGAGTCACTTCATTTAAAAAGCGCAAACATGAGGTCCAACCCTTTAAACTATTCAAAATGCAAAAAATTCATATAATGTACAAATCTTTGGATGGAAACAACTATAATTTGCATTGTCCTTTCTCGGCATTTTAAATTTTTAGGTATTTGTGTGCAGATGAAGACATTAAAAATGTGTTGTTGTTGGTTAACATAAAGAAACGTGCAACAATAAAAAGGAAAAATCGAACATGTATGTTGAAATGTGTAATTTTGTAATTGTTTGAACTCTTTTTTCATCTAAACCAGTCTACGAGCATAGTCGCAGATTGCTTCCTTATTTATCAGAAAATACTATTATGCGGGAACTGCAGAGATGATCATTGAAAAAAGCCAGAGAAAGCCAAGGAGGAATAATATTCGACATTGGCAGTTCATATACATACTTCAAAAGACAAGCTTATAATTCTCTTGTCTTGGCAGTAACTGTTTAGAAACAACTTCAACCTCATGTCATTTTCATATATCTTCAATACATCTATCTGAAATCCACTTTGAGATATCAATTCCAAGGTTCTTATCTTGAATTTTTCACATACCATATTGATTAATAACTCTATTACATGCTCTGAAAATTTCCCACTGATGTGTGAAAATGGCATTAATTTAGTTGCACGGTTATGTCGGTCTCAAGAAAAAAATTCAGAAAAATAGGGCCCAACTCTACCATATGGCCAAGATATTAGTGTTTTGCGATTCTTCAAGCAAAAGGAAACAAAATCTTTGAAGTGATGGTCAAATGTACACAAATTTAAGGTTGAAATTACTTATGACATACCCAATGGACATCAAATTTAATATGAGGTTTTCATTAACATAATTTGGCAAAATAGCTTGTTTCATAAATAAGGGGAAACAATTTATAATATCAAACTGTAAAAAATCATTGAACATCTACAAGGACACTCAACATTGATCATGTCTCGATAATGTTACAAGTGCGTAACAAAAAAACCATCTACATATTTATCACTTAGATATTGAATATTAGCATAACTATAGGGGGAAGTCAACTTCAGATCCTCCGAAGGAATCATTATCAAGCTCAATTCCAGGATAAGAAGAAACTTCAAATATGCAACAAATATAAAAAATTGTTGAACATCTTACAAGGACACTCAACATTGATCATGTCTCTGATAATGTTACAAGTGCAGAACAAAAAAACCATCTACATATTTATCACTTAGATATTGAATATTAGCATAACTGTAAGGGGAAGTCAACTTCAGATCCTCTGAAGGCATCATTATCAAGCTCAATTCCAGGATAAGAAGCAACTTCAAATATGCAACAAATAAAAAATCGTTGAACATCTTATAAGGACACTCAACATTGATCATGTCTCTGATAATGTTACAAGTGCAGAACAAAAAAACCATCTACATATTTATCACTTAGATATTGAATATTAGCATAACTGTAAGGGGAAGTCAACTTCAGATCCTCTGAAGACATCATTATCAAGCTCAATTCCAGGATAAGAAGCAACTTCAAATATGCAACAAATCTTTCTAGATTCATACTCAAAAAGAAACAATTTAGTACCTTGCTTTACATGGTCTAAAAGTCTCAACTTTGGTTTGGGAATACCAAACACTTTATATCGAAAATAGTTAATTCTCTGTCTATCGTTACACATGAAAATGAGCCCCGCCAACTCGTCTCCAATAAAACCATCTTGACACTCTTCACAAATAAAATCATTCAGCCCATCAGATCTTAGACTGAGATTCATGCTGAGCAATACTATCATATTTTCCTTCAAAACTTGATTGCTGATCCTTTTTTCTATAGAACTGGACTTGTTTCCAATCTTTCAATTGACAAGCGGGGTTGAGTAGGCTTCTTTGGCCAATCATTAGACTCACTCTTGTGACCTCTGGTACTTAAAATAATTTCAGAATCATAATTAAATTGTGAATGGATATGCAAGCTCTTACCTAGCCTTTGAAGTGATATGAAAGCCATTAGAATGTGCATCGTCATCAAATTCTCCACTATGAGCACTCCATCTTAGATTCCTGGAAATCAAGAGTTTCTTACTTGAATCTCCAAATCCAGACTCTTACAATTATGTGGTGTGATGGCAATAGAACAACACCATTTTTCTCCAAGGATACTGTTAGTAATTTCTTCTTGGATGCACAATGCATATAGGACATAATTTCCTCTACCTCTATCTTCTCGTCAACTGACACATACTTTCTCTTCAGGGTAGCTTTCACATAATCCTTTCTCTCTATCCTTGCCTTCAGAGTAGCCACTTTCATTTTACTTGAGTGTTGATTTGTAAGGGACTCAAATCTCCTAGTACCAATTGAAGCTTGCCCATATAAAATCTCATGCAAATCTGTAGTAGGGAGGTGGGGTTTCTTCACAGACTCGTCATTGAGAGGAATTCTTTAATATTTAAAATTCCCTTTTCCATAAATGCAAGTGTATGCAACTCTAGTTTGATATGTTATTGTTATATACATTGCTTGTTTGTAAAGGGTTTTATTGAGAAATGGAAAGGATTGCAAAATACAAGGCAGCCTTTTATTATCAGACGTGGTTTGTGTAAAGGGCCCAAAAAAGTGTAGAGACATACATGCTCGACTCCCAAGATTTCACATGCCTGGTAGATTTTACTCATTCATTGGACTTAGTAATAATAATGGTAGTAATACGATGCGAAGGATGGCAACATTACAAGGAACGGCGCGGTTCATACGGAGGGAGGGCAGCAGGAGAATAATGAGAGAGGAAAGGCAGATCGACTGGGCGCATTCTAAGCCCGTGGTCATATTGGACCTTCTCTGGAACCTTGCTTTTGTGGCCGTTTTCGTTGCGGTTTTGGCGTGCAGTGCGGAGGAGCGGCCATCTTCGCCCCTTTGCATTTGGATTATAGGCTATGCTCTTCAGTGCACGAAAAGCCTAACCAGTAATTACAATTTAATCTCTTGTAAATGGCAACTCAGGTTTTATAAGCGAAAAACGTCCAGACGGCCAGACGACCGTATAACCGTCAAATTTAACCCCGCTGCAGAAACGTCCGGAGGTCCTCTACCATAGGGGGAACGCCTTCGGCGTAATAAGCTACATAGGTTAAGGGAGAAGACTGTCCATGCAGCTAAAGGAGATCCATTTCCACGCAGGTTAAAGAAAAGACTTTCCACGCATAGGGAGGTAACCAGCTGTCAAAAATCCCATGCAAGAGTGAAAGGAAAGCAACAAAGTTAACACAGCCTAAAGAAGATTTGCAACGCAGCCAAAGACAATCCACCCACGAGGATGAGATCCACACATTTACCTTGGGATACACACAGGCAGTTCTAAATAGCCACGCAGGCCAAGAAAAATCGCTCACACATAGCCAGAGGAAGATAATAGACCAGCACAAACCACGCACACACCAAGCATAAGTCATATTGGAGGGAGTAATACCACACAATTGTCCACATGTTATTCCAGCCTAAGAAGAGGGAGAATTACTTGCCAGAAGACTGTAGAAACCGTGCCAAATTCCTGAGACAACGTTTTTGCAAGAATAGATAGAAATACTAAAAGATGTTTGTTTTATTCTAAAGATGTGAGGTAAGTATTGTAAATAAAATCATGAGTTCATGTTTAAGATTAAAAATTAATCCTAGCCCAATTCAGTTTTTTTCGAGCTCGAGCCGAGAATCAAACAATTTTATATTTGCACCAAATTCGGAGAAAGTTTGGTTTCCAAGGCCGAACTCATAACATTTTGGCCCATTTGCTCATATTACCACTTTGTAAAAATTCTAACCCAAAAATTGTTCAGATTTATTTTAAAAAGGAAAATAATAAAAATAGACACATTTTTCCTTGCAGTTACGGTGGTCCAGAGACTTAGACCCAACACCTTCCCAGTGAATGCTTCCTTTTGCTTTCTGCTTTAAATATTCATAATGGGAGAACGCTCTAACAAATCAGCATTCAAGTATGCATAAAATGGGTGTGCGTATTCATTTCTCATACGGGTTATTGGATTTGTGGGAGCTCCTTACAAACTCTCTAAATATATCAAGTGACAAATGGGCGTTAAAGGAAATTTCACGTCAAATTTTCAAAATCCATTTCCTACTTATGGATAAACATAGAGGATGCATTCATTTCCCAATTCAGATTGGGGAATATAAATGTCTGAGTTCCCACAAAGTGTGGAACCGATGGAAAAAGAAGTTTCCCACATCACCATACATTCTTTCACAAGTAGGGCTCAATTTGATATTAAAGAGTCCATGGACAGATCCCTATGAGAAAGATACAACCATAGAAAAAGCATATAAGACTATTGGGCAAGATGTGTGTATGACAAGGAGGTAAGATGATGACAATTTTTTCGTCTCACATTGGCTCAAATAGAAAATTTTGGATTGAGATATCCTCCTTTGACCCTTGACAATAATAGAAATGATCTTATGGATCGTACCTACTATCGATTCTTTTCACTCCAATCCCTAGTATTGATTGGAGTAAAGGAGATGAAAAATCTCTAGATACTATGAATCAATCCATGTTGAGAAGAACTATAATTTGATATGAGAACCAAATAGTCAACCCTCCCCCATTTTAGGCACATATTTCTGAAATATAGAAATTACTGACGAGAGGAGAGATCACATAGAAAAAGGTGGTGCAAACCTCTTCATGTAATTCTCCACCAACTTCATCACACGCATCTTAGTGGAAAAGTCTTTGGTTACCCAAATATGTATCTAATGAAGAAGCAGTCCCTCAAAGGTCAATAAACAATGTGCATCCTAGAGAAGGAAGATAACATGTTTCAGGTATTTCTACCCCAAACTCATTTATCCACATCAATGAGAGTTCTAATAGGCTCACTAAAGATCCAAGTCATCAATGTCAAACACCTGAGTCTAAACAAATCCCAGTGGTACAGATATCCAATTCTTTTGAGCATCAAGGTGATGGGAATGTTCCACAAGAACATGATGGTAATCAAGAATGTATTGCAAATGCAACTTCACCAAGGATTAAGGCCACAAAATAATTTCTGTTGATTTTAATCAATGAGAAAGTAAAGAGGACATCCCTTCCAATTCTCGACTCTATTATGTTGAACTAATGAATGAAACACCTATCTGGGTTGATTTCAAAATCAAGAAGAGGAAGAGATTGGTCAAAGTGGCCAACATTGATTTGGAAGCTCTTTCTGCCCTTTCTAACAAAGTTGTGCCAAAAAATCCCAAGGTCTTCTCCAGGGTAGCTATTGATGATAACGGAAATAAATTTGCAGAGATTGCAGTTCCAACAACTGAAAAGGATCGTGGAGACATGGCAATCGCTGATTATGAAGTATCCAGAATAGCCCTTGGAAAGACTACTTTTGAAAGTGATTTTGTCATGGCAAAATATTCAATGAATAGTGTGCTCAAAAGGTTGGAGAGATACAAATCTCAAATTTCCCAACTCAAAGAAGAGAAGAATCAGTTGATCTCCTATGTTCAACATTTGATCGTCTAATTGTATCTTATTTTCTGTTCGAGAAACAAAGTGGTCATCCCGGATTAGGAAATTCTCAATCAATCAAAATATGTGATCACTCTAAGGCACACTGTAAGGTCTTGGGTTTCTAAGATAGAAAATGGTGGGTTGAGAACAATTGATGAGGTGATTAAAATATCTGAGAATATTTATGCCTACCTTGATCCAGTGTTTCCATTCAAGGAAGGCCTCATTGCAAAATTAATAGCTATAGATCATATCTTTCCAAGTCTTCAAGATCTTGCTCGCATGGAATCTACATTCTTAGCCTTGGAGGGAATCCTTGAGTTTGACCATCGCATGACATGAATTCTATGGCTAAATCATGATAAGTCTAGGAAAATGATTCTAGAAGACTTAGTAATTTAGTTTGACAGTTTGTGTGATGAATCTTATACCGCACTCTCCTCCATTCAATCCTTCATCAAATAAATTCCTTGTACCTTTATCAATGAACACAACCAAAGGAATTCAATACAACGGCTAGTGGAAAAATTCACGAAATTGATACATGAAATGTACACTCCTATTGATAATTTTTCCACTTCTTCTATGGATAAATGTTACAAGATTAGACACCTTTGTGAAGGGATCCAATATAAAGTTACAGACCTGTATACCATATCAGGTAAGATTCTTGAACTACATGTAATTTGTGAGGCTTTTCTTCTTCCAATTTGTTTTCTAGAGGAAGAAAAGATGCACCAGACATCACAGAAGCTCAAATATTTTGAATTGGCAAAGAATCAGGACCCTTGTTTCACCAACAAAATGGTGGGATAATTTCCTATGTTATCTAATGGGTGTGCATGTTCATTTCTCATACGATTGAGAATAGGAAAACCCTACCCAATGGATAAGGCACTAGTTTTTTTTCTTAATTTTCATGTGTTTTTGTGCATGGGTCCACATGTACCCATTTCCCTTTATTTATGTACTTTTCCTAAAGTGAATTTCAAATTGTTATAAAGTGATTTCTAATTTCAAGTTACTTTTTAAAAATTTAGCTAAAAATTCAAAGTCACTTAAGGTTTGCTAATCTAATGTTCATTTAAACCCTAACTACCTTATAACCAACTTTTAGGTTATAAAAGGAAGTTGGGGGCTCATTTGTAAGGGTGACTGTAAGATATGAGAAGAAATACTTTTGTGCAAGCTTTGTTTCAAGAAATAAACTTTGTGTTCTTTTGTGAAGATATTTTGAAGAGTTAATGAAATATGAACTTTGTGTCCCATTCATCATCTCTTGTAGCATTTGATGTTCTTATGTTCATTAGAAGTTAGTGTTAAAATCTTGCATGCAAATGTTATCTTTGACCTTATTTTCAACATTATTAATTTGTTATTCTTGTTCACGGTGATTAAGCTTTGATATCTACTTACTCATGTGTGTTCCCTTTCATTTATTTATTTTAGTTGATTCAAACTTTGTTTCATTTGAGATAGTTATTCATTGTTCAAATCCTTCTCTATGTAATATTAGACTCTATTTTTACCTAACTATTAAATGCCCCTTGCATCCATTCGTTTCCATTTCTTTCCTTTATTCCATCCCATCTCCCTCATTCACACTTCTTTCCATTTGATTTCCCAAAACACCCCCACATACCATTTTGAATGTATATGTAAATATAGTTTTTTTTCAATAAAGGAAACCTCACCTTCATTGAGGAGGGACTTTGTCCCCTGAATGTTGCATGTCATTTGCATACGTGCAAAAATATTTTCTAACAAAATCATACAAGAATAAATGGAAATTATTTTACATTCATCTCAAAAGCATTTTGGGAGGAGTGCACAAGTAAAATTGGGTTAAAATCAAGTGCATAGTTAGAGAGTTCTGAGCATTTTTCCATTTTGGTAAGTTGATGTTCTAGGAAAAATTCAGCAGCATGCCTAGTGAAAATGGAGGTTAAGGAGGGAAAACAATATCACTTTGAATGATAAAAATGCTTAATTATATGAGGTGAGGAGATTCAATCATTTTTTTGCAAGCTTTAACTCATGTTTTGACCGGAAGCTTAACCGGAGTTGGTCGATGGTTGAAGTGGATTTGCACTAGTGCAAGAGGGAAAAATGGGACACAAGTGACACCCAAGTTTTCTTTGTACCATATGGTGAAAAATTTCATCTATTTTTAGTGAGAATGATATGCAAAGTGGATGAAAAATGGCTTTCAAGTGTTTAGAAGTGAATTTTGATATGATCGGAAGATGAATGGTTGAGTGGTTAGATGGGGAAAATTTTATATCCTACTTGTCACATTTACACCTAGTGTAATCCAAAGGGACAAAGAGGTTGAAAAAGTGTGCCATGGATCCAAGTACATGAAAGGGGGATAAGGTAGAATGTAAGTTTGTTAGACCTAGGTGGGAAAGTGGTGAGCTTTAGTTTACGAGAAGGTGGAAAGGATGGGGAGCACACTTTGGTGTCCCCTTGTCCCCTTTTCACATTAGGGATAATACAATGGAACATATCATGTTTAAAATTGTGCCAAGGGGTCCAAGTTAACATGAAAAGTGGTGTTGGTAACTCAACTCATTCATACACCCTTCCTAACACCTCAAGTCAATTTATTAAGTGATGTAACTTCAAAATCAATGGGGGAGTGCACTTTGGTGTCCCATTTTTCCCATTTTCACTTGGGGGAAAATAAAAGGGGGAAAATCATGCTC
The DNA here is from genome assembly GCA_018340775.1 of Taxus wallichiana var. yunnanensis. Taxonomy (NCBI): domain Eukaryota; kingdom Viridiplantae; phylum Streptophyta; class Pinopsida; order Cupressales; family Taxaceae; genus Taxus; species Taxus wallichiana. Next base: position 342,545,949 of record CM031239.1, read on the forward strand.
AAAATCCCGATCACGCCATTTTAGAATGGTAATGTCACCCGCCAAGTCTAAATTAAAACACCAAGAATGTTTTTTCTCCCTCGAGAGCATGGAAGGGTTTTTTAAGGTAAAACATAATATTTTTACTAAAAACCGTTTTATATCATTCTTGACATTATTAGGATCCAATTCAACCTGAAATTGGGTTTTTAGTGCCTATTCCATTCATGACTTGAAGGAGTAGTTGTAATGTCTTGGGCTATCACAGAAAATATTGAGGATTATGAAAATATTTATGATCCGTCATGTATATTATTTCAATACATTTTCAATGACCACTTGTTTGCTTACCAAATCCTCCTAAAACTCTCGAGAATCATCCTGACAATTTGGCTTTCACAGTTGGAGCCTTCATTCCCTATGCCCAAAATTACCCAATCTTGCTCAAGTTGTTCCTAACTTCAATTTATTCAACTAATTTTCCTTCAAATATTTTGGCTGACTTCTTTTTTTTTCCTATACAACTCTCCGATGATTTGAATCTTCCTTATAAACTTCGAAGGGTGTTCACCAGTTGTAAAATGGCCAAAAATGGCCCTTTTAGGCTTATGAAGAAGGTTGTTATTCATTAAAACTTGATGACTTATTGAATCACATTAGAAAATGTACCATTGTACATAAAAAAACACTTTAAAATATTTTTAGCAAGCTCTTTGTGAACCAAAGCATGAGGGTGGAATTGAGTATAGGTTGGCCAAAGGGAGGGTTTACAGTGGCCGAGAGAGGAATTTTCAAGTGGTGGCTTGGTTGTCATGGCCAAAAAAATTAATTTTTCATCTTATACATTTAGCATGATAATACATTTTCCTATCCTTGATTCATGGGTCTGCTATAGCAATAAATTAATGACGTCGCCTATATATAAATGAACCCATAGGTCATTATCCACTCACACTCTTTACAAACACCTTTAAGATCACTTTATAAAGCCATACACATCTCAAATATTCCAATACAATCCACATAAAAATTCATTAAGATAAATTTTGAATTAAATAGGATCAAAGTTTCATGGTTTCAATTTTCAAGGATCAAAGATGCTTGGTGTAAATTTTCAATGATTAAAACAATTATTACTCTATATTGTATATTATTTTCATAGTTACACATTAACATAGGAAGTGGGAGAACCATGTGTGGTTTTCTATCCATCTTCTAAGTATTGTTATATAGTGTAGCTCTTAAATGTATTAATAAAATATAATATTATTCCAACCCAATGTCTCTAAAAATATTTAACTTTATGTTGTTGTTTTGGTGCATTGTTAGGGTCTAGATAAAGGAGAGATAACATAGGCTTCACCACATCATATAAATGTACCCGAGTACCTTAAATCCAAAGTGCAAACATAAGTAAGCTATCTAAAAAAATTAAATTTGTTATATATTCCCCTGAGACATAATCATTTTCCTTAGTTGTTGTTGTCAAATAGTATTCTCTTCCTTTAACATATGTGTCCAAACATAGCTATAGAACATCCCCTTCACTAAAGAGCTTAATGATGTATAGTATAAAATATGGTGACTATGATTATTCTCTCTCTCTTATCAATAATATATATATTAGAAGACCATACTATAAGCAACACACAAGCCAAACATAGTGTCCTAATAGTCATTATTCTAGATTATAGTAGTCCACACTTGTATCAAAGGTGTAGGGTTCCAAATCTGAAGTCTAAGGTAAGGGGTGGGGATTTATTAGAATCCAAAGGTTGTGAGAATAATTATAATAAGAAAGAGTTATAAGTTATCTAGCCTAAGGTTTATAAAACTATGTCACAATAGCAAGGAATGGGCCATAAGATATAATGCAATAGGAAAATATATGCTACTGTTCTAATCTAATACATGATACATGTAAAATTAAACATAATCAATCACACTAATATAAAGGAAAGAGAAGGGTTAAAGATACTTATATTTCTAAATCCATTGTTAGCACATTAACCTCCCAAGGTTAGAAGCATTTTGTGAAAGCGTAGTCATGAGTATATTAAAGTGAACCTCGCTAGTGCAACTCCTATCCTTATTGCTCCTAGTAACCTAATACTCCACAATAGACTTCCAATTATAGGGTCCACTAATCCTAAACCCCTTGAACCTTTAAGATAATATTTGCAAGTGAATGAAGATTAGAATATATTATGATGATATTGTGAATAGTGAAAAACAACACAAATGGAAGACAAACAAAATGAATACAAACCTTACTATAGATTTTCCTTGTAAACCTCAATGTAAGGTTGTATGAAGCTTATCTTGTGTAACCTTGTAAATGATTTTGGGTTCTCTTGAATGACCTCTAAAATGGGGATGTAATTTTTATGAACACAGATAAGAAAGCCTCCAATATGTAGATATTGGAGAGCAAAATTGACAAATTAATTGTGTTGTAAATCCAAGATGATTTGAGATAGGATAATCCTGTGTTTTATAAGGCTAAGTGGTGGTTGGAAATTGGTTAGATATATTTGAATGAACTTGCTAAAAATAACATTTGAGGAAGTTGCAACAATTCCAGGAGCATTAATTCGCTTAAGAGGCAAGAAATGAATTTAGTTGCAAAAGTTACATCTGAAAAGGTGATTGTACGTGCAATTGAATTGCCCGCGCCTTTCTAGGATTCTATAATATGATTTGACTATACTAGTGTAGTGGATTCCAAGTGGAGTTGATCGGGAAATAGGTGTACTTTCCCATTTAAATAAATAGTTTAATTAGTTATAATGTGCACACTAATTAATTTATCATTTAATTAATAAATGATAATTAAACTAGCTAAAGGGGTACTAAGGATTAATTTAATTAATCTAAAGGGGTACAAGTTCATGATTAATCAATTTAATTAATCAATCGTAAAGGGGTGAATAATAATAGGATGTATCGGGACAACATTGGGAATAGGTATGTGAATTTAAGGTGTCTACATTTGCCCCTCTTTAAAGTATTATTGCTGAAGTAATAATGCTTTAAATATAGTAGACACATGCAAATAAGAAGATAGTGAAGCACTTGGATGCCCCAACGAGTAGAATGGTAAAGGCATTCCCCCTCAAACAGTGGGAAATGCAACAAAGTAGTGGAAAACGCTTGATAATAAGAAGAAAAGGGATTGAAAAAGGATGAGAAGAAATGTGCTCATAACATGAGCATAATTTGGAGAATAAATTTCGAGCAACCTTATTGTTTTTGTTTCACAATAGATTTGTCACCATGATTATGAAATAATCAAGATGGATAGCCCATATGTGCATAAACAAACACAAACAGAGAAAAGAAAAGATAAAGGAAAACACATCCAATATACAAAATAGGTGTAGGCATCAGGGTTATAAAGGAACCAAGATGTAATCATGCTACTTGTAAGTCATTTGAAAAGTAAACATCAACAATGTAACACAAATTCGAAAAATAAAACAAGCATTTATGCCCCTAATACATGTCATAATGATGATTAAGTAGATGCAAGTTCTCCCAAGGTGGGAATAGGATCAGACTGAAGAGTGGATTAAAATTAATCCTCATAAAACTCTTGTTGGATCCATTGTGTAAATGATTATGGTTGAAATTTCCCCAAGTGAAGTTATATTGTGAAGGATAAATAAGTGTGTGACTTTCCCCAAACAAAGTGGTATCCTATCATGCAAATGGAAGAAAGTGATAGTTGTAAGATTGGAATGATCACTAGGGTAGTAGATAAGAGTTAGGATCTATCAAGGTTGTGTTGAAATTTTTAAAGATCAGCTTCAAGGGTTTTCCAATTGTAGGATTGTCATGATAAGTGAATGTTTATTCAAAAAAATTGTAATTTTTTTACTTTTAAATATATGATTGTTTTGGATTTTTGCGAGTTTTTGAAAAAAATGAAATAAAAATGTAGAGAAATAAAAAAACTTGAATACACAACAAAAAGGAAAACATTCCATGGCTTAATTAATAAAATATGAGGAAAACACAACATGTGCAAATGACAAAAAGACACGAAACAAGCATTATAAACAAACCCAATATGAACAAGAAGGAACCACACTAAAGTTATATGTGAACTAAGAATTGAAAATTTTCCTACAATTGGTCTATAATAAAGGTAAACAAAGTACAAAAAAATAATAAACTAAAAGAAGTAAAAGTATCGTCACAATGTTGACAAACCGTAACAATACAACACAATTTGCAATAATGACATCTAATGACACTTTGAATGTGTTCCACATTGAAGAACTAGATATATTTTAATGCCCCCAAGAGATAGCTTAGAATACAAGAGGATTGGATTGGGCCAAAGAGTGGAGTGATACTTAGATACTCCAAAAGATACTCTTATCGGATCCCATTGAAGTTTGATCTGTATTGGATTAAAATGTGAAATCCAAATGTTCCCCAAGCAAAGTTATATTGTGAAAGGGTAATGATTGGTTTTGGCGAGCATAAATATACACCATGGGAAAGAAAAATTAGTATGATCTATGATGATCATGAGGAGAATCATCAAATGGAAAAATTGTTGAACTGTGTTATCCAATTTCTAAAATTTGGTCAAACATTATTTGAATGTTTTGATTTTGACATCTTTATACTAGTTTTTAAAGTATTGAAACAATTTTTTATTATTTTTGTATTTTTGAATTATTTTATACTATTTTTGAGTTTTTGTGAAACATTTTTGAATGTTTTTGTTATTTTACATCTTGGTAAAAGGGGTGCATTTCTTAAAAGCAAGCGCAAATAATTAGAAGCATTCCATTCCATTGGAATAAATTTAGATGATTAAGGGATAGGGTGTTTCACTATTCTCGTGACTCCATGCAACTAGGAATATGTGAGGGCTCATCACCGAGAGCTAAGAAAGATGTGAAAGTGAGGTGAATAGTGATATGAAAGTGAAGATGATAGATGCGAAGACACAAGGTGTAACAATGATCCATATGAGAAAAAATTAACTCATCTCTAGTCAATATTATTTGAATGATTCCCAAGACGATTCCACTTTATATGTTTTGACCATACTTAGATCCATTGATGGCCTGTTGATTCACAAAATCTAGTTGAAGCAATTGTTCTCTCTCTCTAACATAAGCAACTTCTTGGGATATTTTTGATTAAGCACTTTTGATTAAGATTTATAAAGGATTTAATGGTTAATTATTTTTGTTCGTTTGTGAAAGGGGACCCCTATGTATTTCCCCATGCCACTAGTAAGAGACAAGGGCTCAACAGTGAGGATAAAATGTAGGTGAGTAAGGACTTCCTCCATTCCGGCCTCATACTACCAAAGTGTGAAGTATGGGCTTATCACCAAGACCTGTGAAGAACAAAAGGTGTAACTATTTTATATTTTTTGTATTTTTAGATTGATTTAATTTGCCTTGTTCATTGATAATGTGATTTTTGGGAAGGAACATTCTTCACCCAAGTCTCATCATCATGCTTCTAGTAGGACGTAAGGATTCAAAACTATAGATCGATATGGGTCTGTCAAAAGGACCGGGTTAATAAGTTTGATATTTTTGTTAAAGAGAGATCTTATTTGAAAGGAGGAACTGTTATCGTAAGATTCTAGAAAAACTATAGGTAAAAGGTTATTAAGAAAATATTGAAATAAATAAATGCCTCACTCTAAATATGTAACGGTGTTGAATATGAACAATTAATTACAAAACTGACCCAAGCAAAGAAAGCTAGAAAATATGAAACCCTAGTTACAAATGAAAGGAGGAAACACTTAGCTGATTTAGATGTGATGTTGAAGTTGTTCGATCCAAAAATAATTGAAAGAGGAAATCATAGAGTTGCAATGAAGTCAATAAAAATGGATAGATGTTGGAATTCCCTGACTGGAGTGCCAATGGAGGTTCAAGGGGGCTTGGGGTGCAAAGCCCTATTCTGCGGGGTAGCTATGTCTACTCGAAGCTATGGAATCCAATTTTGTAGGGTTACGAGATGTTCATTATCCTTCACTTCTTGTCGCACGAAGTCTACATATATCACTTATAACCCTGCAATGAAGAAATGACCTATAAAACCCTAAAGTGCATCAAATCCTAAAAAGAAAATAATGCAAATGAGGCTTCGAACTTTCATTTACTTTCACAAAGTGAACTTACGACCAACCGTTACACTACATCTCAGACCCAATGTAGTTCTATGTCTATGTGTGCGGAATTATGCCCTAGGTGGATCTTGTGCTTGTCGTACTTGATAGTGAGAAAATAGCTAGATGTAAAAAATGTAAATAAATGTGTGCATAAAAGAATGAAATTCCCCTCCTATGAAATGTATTTAGAATTCACAACCTCTTATCCCTTGTATGGAACTAGAATGGATGTTTGAATTCTCTTGAGATGTGACCTTAGGTGGCGATAGCTAATGCTTAGTGTTTAGTCCTTTATTATGGTCACATAACTTTATACTTATATGATTCCCTTGCTTAAATTTCATAATTAGCCTCGAAAAGGCTGACCACAAAGAAGATAAGATTCTCAAATGGCTAGAAAGGACCCAAAAGATGTGAGTAAAACTAAAAAGAGGCCAGGGGCACCCAGAGGATACAGGGGCGCTTAGTGTTGGTGTATCTTGGTTGGGCGCTAGTGTCCAGAGTGAGAAATGTTGAAGTATGAAAAGACAGACTGGGCAAGAAGGAGTGTAAGACCAAAAGTGGAAATGGAAAGAAAGAAAATATGACCAAAGACACATCAATTAGTACTTTTCTTGCATATGAATCATATGAATAGTACTATGTGATCAAGACTAGATAGATACCTAAAGTGCATGATTTTGTGTCTACATTTTCCCCACTTTATGTTGTTGAGAGAATGCTTGATAACATAAAGTAGATAAGATATACGTACCTAATAACCATGTAGATCGATGGCAAAAAGTGTGCCGAGAGAGACAAGAAAAATGTGGAGTGATAAAAATGTGAAGTGTGGAAGCTAGAGAAGAGAAAGTGAAAAATGATGATGATGACCCTAGGATGAGAGTGTATGTGTAAATGTCACATTTTTACCTGTTGTTGACGACGATTGATATTGTGTGATTGATGTGACTATTACTTCCCATAAATATGGACCTGAAAAAGAGAAGAGCAAAATAGTAGTCAAATACAAGTGTATATGATCAATAATGTGTAAAAAAACGTGTAAACAAGTATGTAAAAATGAAAAAGGAACATGTGCACCTGATTTGTGATGAGTAAAGAGTGTAGAAAGGATCCTTAAGATGTTGTATAAGATGGAGGTTTTGGGCGATCTCATGCCAAGAACAGAAGAAGTGTAGTGAGAAAATTCTGGTGTCATCCTCAAACCTTTAATTGCTTCCTAAAGTGTGAACACCACTGCAAATGGTGTGTAAAAATATGATCCAGTTCGAACAATTCTCGATCCAACGTGAAAGTAGAAAATGTAGTGTAGTGCATGCATGTCAAGTGTTTAAGGACTATCTTTCTTGTAAAATCCATTGTGTATCTCTGTCAAAAATTAACTAAACTCGAAAAAATGTTATGTAACTACCCTTGGTCACAGGCATCTAAGAAGGGTCAGGAGCACCCAAGCACTACTTTTTAGGTCTGGGTACTAGTGATTGTGTTGTGATGAGGACCCAAGTTAAAATGTGGGTCATTGCTCGAGATAAGAATGTGTTGAGTGTGTACTAAGTTGTGTTGAAGTGTGATTGTAGACTATTGTGTGGGTGACTGATTCACGTGATAGATTCCCCCTTGATTTGGGGTGCATGTGACATTGTAAGGGGTATGTGACCCAAAGGAGGACCAAAAATTATGCTTAAACTAATGCCCTACAGGGGAGTGTCTTGGTAGAAACAAAATCACACACAAATAAAATGGCTAGGAAAATAAGTGTTAACACAAGCACGAAAAACACGCATGTAGAATATAAAATGTAAGCTAAGCACACAAGAAGACAATACAAACAAGCAATAGGGAAGAAAAATTAGACCACAAAAAGTGGGTTTCAAACATGGGACATCACTCATGATATCGCAAGATTGACAAGGTCGAAGTGGTCGTAAGCATACAAGCAATCGAGAGAACAAGTAAGACATAGGAAAAGCCTGCAAATAATGGAAAAAAAGTGAAAAGCAAGGAATTAGGAAATAACAAGTGATGTAACAAACAACCATGGAAACCAATATACCTTCAAACAAAATTTTGTACATGAAGTACCCATTAACATGTTAACGAAAAAATGTATGTCAAAGCATGTATAATTCGATAATAGTGTGCTATGAAAAATGAAACCATAGCACATGTAATGTACAAAAGTTGATGCCCCCAAGAGCCATTGTGGGACTAGTAAGAGGTATTGTACCAAGCATCCATGTTGCATGTATCGATCGTGTAAAAACTGCGATCACAACTAGAAGACAAGTGAGCGTGCATGTGTATAGAAAAAGAACTAATGACATACAATGTATCTATCTAGCATGTGTAAAAAGTGTACATGTAAGCATAAGTAAGAAAGAGTAAATGCAACCAAGATATGTTATGTGATGTGGATGAGATGGAATGAAATGCAGTATGAGTGTGATAGGAGAAGAATACCCCACAAGTGGATTTGTATGCATGAGATGAGGTTTATTACTAAAAGATCCCTCAACATACAAGAATGAAGTGTAGAAGAAGGGTGTGTCATCAAGAAATGGTTTGAACATGTGCACTAGAAAGATATGATGATGAAAGCTTAGAGCTTAGAGTGTGAGTGATGTGGTGAGGTTAATTTTAGATTGAGACTTTAAATAGTCAAGTATGAACCGTGGAACTAGAGTGTGTCATAGGGTAAATGCGCAGCGTGTAGAAGTAGAAGCTAGTAAGATATGTTATGAATGTGTAGAGTGTATGTGATGTGTAATAGAAGTTGTGAGAAATAGATGCAATGAGTATGTGTGTTGTGTGGTGTGTGTTGTGTGGTGTGTGGTGTGTGGTGTGCGGTGTGTGGTGTGCGGTGTGGTGTGCGGTGTGTGGTGTGTGGTGTGTGACCGTGCAGTGTGCCATGTACATGTGTCATGTGCCATGTGTCATGTGTCATGTGCCATGTGTCGTGTGTCATGTTCCATGTGCGGTGTGCGGTGTGCAATGTGTAGTGTGCGGTGTGTGCGGTGTGAGTGTGTAGTGTGTAGTGTGCAGTGTGCAGTGTGTAGTGTGTAGTGTGTAGTGTGTAGTGTGTAGTGTGTAGTGTGTGTAGTGTGTAGTAGTGTGGAGTGTGTAGTGTGTAGTGTGTAGTGTGTAGTGTGTAGTGTGTAGTGTGTAGTGTGTAGTGTGTAGTGTGTAGTGTGTAGTGTGTAGTGTGTAGTGTGTAGTGTGTAGTGTGTAGTGTGTAGTGTGTAGTGTGTAGTGTGTAGTGTGTGACGTTCATGTATATAGTATGCTGTTAACAATCAAGTTTAAACCATATAATGAGAGTGTGTCGTCAGTAATGACGATACAAGATTGTATCAATATATGTAAGATGTGTATGATGTGTGTGAGAGACTAAATGTGACATTTATATTCTATAAGATAACTGATAGTGCTAAGGGGAGGAAGATAATTATGATGCCCCCAAGTGTGCGCTAGTGACTGTGTTATCCAATGAAAGTGAAAGATGTGGATCCTCCTCCCGATGCTTGTAGAGATAAAGGCGTGTGATCATACTCTAAGACTGACGGTGTATGAGACAAATAATGTATTGATGAATGAGAACTAGATGATGATAGACACCTATGTGGAAGAGAGCGCGGAGGTGATGGACACTCATGTGAATCAAAGTGCGAGAGGTAATCTATGTGAAGCAGAGTGTGTAGATAATGAGCACCTATGTGAAGTAAAATGAGGCGGTGATTTACACCTATGTGAAGGAGCTTTCGAGTGGTTAAAATAGACTAATGTGATGGACTAGTAGATCTATGAGACTGATTAGGTCGTGCACAAACAAGTGATCTAGGAGCAAAATGTACTTTAGATTCGAGAGGTCACGGGAACTTAGATGCTTTAGCAAGTGCAATGGAAACCTCAAGAGGAGGTTTCAAACATGGTGTGGATGGAAAATCACCATTGATAGTGATGACTTGTTTGTTGTGGATGAACTTTAGACACAAATGGTGCATGGAAATGATAGCCTGAGTTGCTAGATCTAGGGAATACTTAAGAGCATGTCACACCCTATGACTAATGGTGCCACGATAAAATGCACAATCATGGTAAGAGGACTGAATGTTACTAGAATCTTGACATATCCATATGATTTAGGCACTAGATATGAGATTTGCGAAGAGTGGATAACCAATAGTGATGAGAAGTACAATAGAACATGTGCTTGTGAGAAATAATGGATCAACTATAGTGTTATTGATAGAAATAGATCCAATAGAAGCATTAATGTGTAAGCAATCAGAAGAGAATGTAGCATGATAGTCATGATCAGAGAAAGTAATGAGTGGTGGAGATGTCTCAAAGCATGAGCAACTAGAAAATCAAGTCCCCGATGCAGTCAGTCAAGGCACTATGCAATATGTATGATTGGCTAAAGAGTCAACCGCTTTCTTATCATGTTTTGGAAGAGAATTTTGAATATCTTGAGCTTATGATTTTCATTTATTGGTGTAGAATTTGTAGGCTCTGGAAGCTCAATTGCATTATTATCGATAAGATCTTGAATAAGATTGTGAAGTTTGAAACATCAATTTATAGAATGCTCAACACATGGTAATAGTCGCATCTAAAATTTTCATTGTAATTATGAACTTTTGGATGAGATGGGTCCAAATTGAGCGTTGAAGGAAGCGTAATGAGGTTTCTCTCAATAAGTTGTGGACGATAAAAGAAGTGGAGAAATACTTAATTTTTTATATGTACACTAAGGCATTTTGCAATGAAGATCTTTAGTATTAGATAGAACGTTGGCATTGGATTTAGCTTCACTAGGCTTCATAAATGGCTTGAAATTTGATTTACTTTAAAAGCATGTAAAGGATGAAGCCTATTATCGATACTTAAGTTTTCTTATAGATAAGAGTTTAGTTTCACGTAGCTTAAGAGTATGACATAAATGATCAAATAATGGAGAGGTCTTAAAGATGACACTCTCTTGTAGAGGCAGTAATAGACTTTGCAAAAATAGATCTTGAAGCTCAAATTATGCGAGAACATTAGACATCTTAGCTAAATTGTTTTAATATATCAAGACATAATCCATTAGATGTTCGTTAGATTCTTTCTTAAGTTTCTCAAGTTAATCATAGGATATCTTAGAGATGATATTGATAGAGAAATGAGTGAGGAAAGCATTAGCTAGATGCATAAAAGATGATACCTATTAGATAGGTAGATCATAGAACCAACGCATTGCATAGTTGTGAAGGCTTCTAGGAAAGAGCTTGGCTAAGAGAATATTATTATCCGTAAAATCTAGACATGCCACATGAAATTCCTAGATATGTTCTTGGGGGTCACCATGACCATTGAAAACAGGCAGCTTGGGAGTGAAGAAATTAGACCATGAAAGTGCATAAGCGAGAAATGGCAGTGCAAAAGGAGTATACATTAGTAATGTGGAATCCAAAGATGGAGACACACAAGAAGTAGCCTATTGCATTTGATGAATTTGGACTTGAAGGTCATGATAAAGAGAGGCTAAATATGGAGTGCCAACAGAAGATACTTGTTTTGTATGAGACACAAGAGATGGACTGAAGTGATTAGTGGGAGTAGGAATAGAAAAGGGAACAGTAGAAGCAAGTGGAAGATTGGAAGTAGGTGGTTTCATAGAAATGGAAGTGGGGATGATGGTAGAGATATTAAGTTCAGTAAGGTTGGTGGCATCCTCACGAGAAGCATAAAAATTAATTCTAGATCTTGAGGATGATCATTAAGATCTTGGAGATGGGATTCAGTAAATTCACCACAAGATTGAGCCATAATGTAAAGATGACAAAAATCCCTAGAAGCAAAGGTGGGTTCGAGCGATGGGTTCACCAAATGATTAAGAAAATATTGAAATAAATAAATTCCTAACTCTAAATATGTAACAACATTGAATATGAACAATTAAGTACATAATTGACCCAAGCAAGATAAGCTAGAAAATATGAAACCCTAGTTGCAAATGAAAGGAGGAAACACTTAGTTGATTTCAATGTGATGTTGAAGTTGTGCCAATATAGAAAATAGCTGGAATAGGAACTCAAAGTGTTGTAATGAAGTCAAAAATATATAGATATGTTGGAATACCCTAGACTGGGGTGCCTATGGAGGGTCAGGGGGTGTCTCGGGTGTCAAAGAATTGTTCTCGGGTGCATGTTTGCTTAGAATTTGTGGAAATTAATTTTGCAATGTTGTAAGATGTTAACTGTCCTTCACTTCTTGTCTCTAGTATGTCGCAAAAAGTCTAGAGATGTCACATGTAATCTATAATGAAGAAATGACTTGAAAGACCCTAAAGTGTATCGCTTCTTGTCAGGGGTTCCTGGATCGCCATAAACCTGTTTCTAGGAACTTCTCTTCTCAGAAGCTATAGAAACCAATTTTATAGGGTCGTAAGATGTTCAATGTCCTTTTCTTCTTTTTTCTAGTATGTCTTACAAATTCCACAGATGTCACCATGTAACCTACAATGAATAAATGACCTACAAAACCCAAATTTCCATCAAATTCTAAAAATAAAATAATGCAAATGAGGGGTTAGGCTGTCCTTAGCTGTCACGAAGTGAAATTATAACCAAGTACTACACTACATCTCAGACCTAATGTAGTTCTATATGTGTGTGTGGAATTGTTCCCTATCTGGCTCTTGTGCATGTCACACTTAATATCAAGCAAGTAGATAGATGTAAATAAATCTAAATAAATGGGTGCATAAGAGAATGAACTTCCCCTCCTATGAAGTGTATGAAGAAGTAGCAGTCCCTTATCCCTTGTGTGGAGCTAGAATGGATGCTTGAATTCTCTTGATAATTCTCTTGAGATGCAACCTTAGGTGGTGATATCTAATGCTTAGTGTTTGGTCCTTTATTATGGTCAGATAACTTTATATTTATATGATTCCCTTTCTTGACTTTCGTAATTAACCCCGAAAGGGTGACCATGAAGAAGATAAGATTTCCAAAGGGCTAGAAATGATCCAAAAGATGTGAGAAAAAATATATATAGGTCGGGGTTCCCAGACAAGATGGGGCCACCTAGCGTTGGCATCCTTGTTGGGCATTAGTTTCCAGAGTGATAAATTCCAAAGTATGAAAAGACAGACCGGGAAAGAAAGAGTTTAAGACCAAAAGTGGAAACAGAGAAAGCAAGAAAATAATTCCAAGGATAGAGATCAATTAGTAATTCTCTTGCTTATGAATCATATGAGTATTAGTATGTGATCGGGACTAAATTGATACCAAAAGTGCATGGATTTGTGTCTAAAAAAGGATCTAAAATAGTAGAAACCATAACAGGGATAAGACACACAATGTTAAATAGGAACAACATTATCTTGTGTCATGATAGGTGAAGAAAGAAAAGATATGATAATGGTATGATTAAGATATCTTCCAATATATGGAATGCTTAATATTATTTGTACTCACTTTTCTGCTTCTGGTTTGTAAACAATGCTTCAAGGAGCAATTTAATATGAATACTTATTTTCTTTTTATTGTTTTTTAATTTTTCTTAATTTTGGCACATGAGGGTTTGAAATGGACTCATCAAGAAAGAGGCCCATGTTTATTAAAGTTAAATGGTCCTAAAATAGATTGGTTTGGAGGGAGAGATACTAAACCTTCTGGCGTCGTGATCTCGTTGAATGGTAGTATGTATAGAAGTGGCGATAATAGTCAACTCTTCATTAGAAGTTATGGAAATTGATGTGTCATTGATCGTGAGAGATTATTTGTCGATCTCTATGGAGACGGTTCCATCATCAATTAAGTCTTGAATATGCTTGGGTTCCTCATTAGAAAAGGGTCTCATAGTTGGATATTTGATCATGTTAGCCTTTACTAATTGTTGAAAGACACTGGGTAGACTTTCTTCAAGAGGTGTAAACGGACGTTCAAATTTTCACGGAGTAGCATCTACAATATAGGATATGATGGATTTATAATCGATGTTGTTCAAGGATTCACCATGTTTGTGAGATTTACCCTTTGTATCATGGTTAGGAAATGGATTAGAAAAAAACCTTTAGATTTTTGTTGGGTGTTTTTGTAGATGGTAGGTCTTTAGCCACTATGTCTCTATTGTCAATGAGGTCTTGGATGTAATTACAAAGTTGTTTTCATCTGTCTATTTGATGACCATCAATGTGATGAAAATCATAATATGTGTTAGGTCTATACCAATCTATCTTAGGTTCTCGTAAAGGAAGGGTTGTGTTATAGGATAAGTGGCCATATTAGAAATCACCAACTGTTTCAAAACACTTCAAAGAGATTCCCCCAAAGATGTATATTGTCTTTGTTTTTAGTAACAAGGAGGAGGAAAATCTTCTCTTCTTAGAACGGTGATGGATGGTTTAGAATTAATCCATTTTTATTGGTTGTTCTGTAAGTTGTGCATGTTACGATTATCCATGACAACATCATTAACAATGTTAGGGTTTTGGTTAATTTACCTAGGTTTATCGTGAGAAGTGTTAGGGTTTTTGTTATTATTGTTATGATTATTCCCATTATATTTATAATGAGGCTTAATCAAGCATTTAGAAATGAGGTATTTTTCAATTTGATTTCCCTTTTCGATAAATTCCTAAAAACTGTTGAGGTAGTGCATCTACATGTGAAAGGAAAAATCAACATTAAGGTTTGGAATGAAGATGTTAACCATCTATTTTTCAGGGATTGAACATGGGAATAAACTTGTGATTCCTCACCATCATTGTAAGAACTGTGTAAAGCTCTCATTTTCTTTTGCATTGCACAAATCCATCATTATGACCTTAGAGTAAAGATTAAAATAAAAAGGTTTAACAAACTTCTCAAAGATGTCTGCAAAAGTAGAGATAGATTCCTCTCGGAATTTGTAGGAACCAGTCCAAATCTTGTCCTCCTAAACTCTTAGGAAAGAGTCACAAGAGAAAGATATCATTATAAGCCACCTCTTAACATGTCATGAAAAATTCTTTAACATGCTCTCTAGGATCAGTTTTTCCCTTATATTTGTCAAATTTGGGCATCTCAAAAGAGCATGGGAAGGGTATGTGTAAGATGTCCATGTCGAAAGGGGATGGACACACTTCATTAAAATTTATTTTTTTGCACTTTTTTTGCATGCGTGAACTGGTGTTCGACAAATTTTTCCACTCTTGAGAAAATGGTGAATTAGTTTGTGGGATGAAGGGAGTATCATTCTAATGACTATTATTCTTTTTATAAATCTCAAAATGAGTTTTGAAGGTTTCATCACTTTTCTTCGTGTGTTTAATACCTTTGGTATCATTATTAGTGACTATAGAGGATAGGAGAGTGAGTTGTTTGTCCATCTCATTCATTTGATCTCGTGAGGGATTTAATGGGATCAGTGGCCGAATCAGTAGATTTTCCTTTGTTTGTTTTACTTGGTCATGTGTCATCATGTTTGTTTGACTCGAGTGGTGGACCCTTAGGGGATTTAGGTTGTCCTTTTAAGGATTTTAAATCATCCTCATAAAATTCTGAGAGAAATCTTGCTCCCATTGTGAGGAAACGAAGAATCAATTGGATTTATTTTTTCACAAAGTGGCATCTATTGAAATATTTTTAAGGTGGTCTTCATCCTCTTCTTCTGAAGTGATATGGAAAGGATATCTTTCCTCCCATAAAAAGGGACTATAATTGCAATGTCATGTTCCCACCATTTTGTAAGAGGGGAGGAACAATAAGAGGTGTGATAGAAAACTAAAACCCTTAGCAAAGTGGATGCTAAGATGGAAGAGGGAGAATATTAGAAAGTTCGACCCTAGCAAAATGAGTGCTAAGAGGGAGGAGGTAAAAGGGTTAGTTGATTTCCCAACTCTTAACAAAATGAGAGTTTAGAAAAAAGGACTAAAAGAGGCTACATGTGCTCTACTTTGTAACAAAAATGGATGTTCACGGAAAAGAGACTTAACAAGGTGAATGATCAACTATTAGCAAAATGAGTGATAAGAGTGATGAAGAGATATGAAAAGGGTAACTCTTAATAACATGGGTGCTAAGAGGAATGAACAAGGGGGATAATTTGTGACATTTAATAAAATGAGTGATGTTAAGGTAGAAGAGACTTAAAAGGTGAGTGTGATCAACTCTTAACAAAATGAGTGATAAGATTGACAAAAGGAGGGTTTGAAAAATTAACGCTTAACAAGATAAGTGTTAAGAGAAATGAAGTAGGGTGTGAAAATTTAACTCTTAACAATAAGAGTGTTAAGAGTGATGAAAAGAGGGACTTTGTAACACTTAACAAAATGAGTGATGTTAAAGTGGAAGAGGGGATTGAAATGTTAGTGTAGAGGACTCTTAGAAAAATGAGTGCTAATAAAAATGAAGAGGTTTGAAAGGATTCACAACCCTTTACAAGGTGAATGTAAAGAGGGAAGAGGTTAAAGAGGTGATATTTCTCAATTTGGGATAAAATGATTTTGACAAGAGGAGACTAAAACCACAATGAAAGATGCTCAGCTCTTAACAAAAGTGTGTTATGGGAAGAGACTTAGGAGATGATGAGTTTGCTCAAATTTTAACAAGATGTATGTTTAAAAGAGGAGACTTAGGAAGACGATGAAGGATGCCAACTCTTGAAAAAAGTGTGTTGAAAGAGGAGACACAACAAAGAAATGGAATCACTTAAAGAATGACAAGGATAATGTCAAAACAAGAAGTGAAGAAATTATGATGAGAAGGTCTAAATCTCATGAAAGTGGAGATAAGAGATGAGGGGAAAATTGATTAATGATCTCAAATTAAATAAAATTAAATGCTTTAAATAAATAAGTAAAGAAATAATATGGATGTTGACAATGAAAAAAGTGATTTCAAAATGTGATGATGTAAGATGATGGGAGAGAGATATTGAAAATGTAATCAATTTAAGAAAGTGAATGTGAAATGTGATGACGTAAGAGTGTGGAATGCTTAAATTTCAACAAGAGATGAGTTTCAAACTTTAATACTTATGAAAATGAAAGGTCAAGGTGCTCAAGACAGTTCTTTGACCATGATAAAGTGAGTATAACAATGTCAAGAGTGGGATTAAAAGGATGAAAGTTCTCAAGTTTTGATATGGATGTCTGAAACCCAAGACTCGGACATGTTTAAAAAGTGAAAATGTGGATGAGAGAGAAAACGTGAATGACAAGAGTGAAACACAAGTGTGTAACATGTAAGAAAAATGAAAAATGATGTAGTGAAAGCTAGCCTATACCTTATAAATTGAAAGGAACGATAAAAATATCATTCCAAGTCATCAAGATCTCAAATGATCATAACACACCACATTTGATAAGCTGAAAGAAAATTCATCGAATAGCTTTACAAAAGAATTTGTAAACAAAGAGCAAGTAATATCATATATTATTATGGAAATCTATTGAAATACAATGAGAATGGGCCTTGCTTATATAGGCAAGGAAGATCAATCTAAGAACCAATCAAGGTCGTAGATCAAGCCATAAATCAAGGAGAGAAATAGTCATCAAAGAAATATTCAAGACCATAGATAATATCTTCCTAATATCTAAATAAGAAAAAAGAAATATTCACACACATAAGTGGGTGAGGATAAAATACATGAGGTAAATAAAGTACCTAGGTGAACATGAGCTAAGGTAAATACCTACTCTAACACCCCCTAAAGTGAAGCTAGGGGCTCAAAATAAAAGTGGCATATCCATGGTATGAGTCCTAAAAACTAGGCTTGATGAGGTACTCATGTAAAATAACTAGGAAAATGGGACACCGCAAGGTACCCAAAAATAATAATAACAAATTAGAGAGAGTTAAAACCCGTTGCAAGGCATCCTAAGAAGCTCGGCCCAAAAAATCATACAATGCTAAATAATTTTGGTGTGTATTATGGTTTGAATCCATTGCTTGATCATAAAACTCAAAAACAATTGACACTCGGGCTTCACCAAAATAGCTCCATACAATGAGGTTTTCAATTGAGCGATGTCGAAATTACAAAAAACACCGAACATAATTCGATCAACCGCTACAAATAGGTGTTCCACAATCCAAGAACAATAACCAAGGAAACAAAGAAAGGACATGATATCCAAAGAAATAGGAGTGCCACAATCCAATAAAACCAAGGTAACAAGGCAAGAACATGAAACCCAAAGAAGCGGGATCAACACCACACCCTCCCATACCGCTGAATGGGTGGAGTGACATTACAAATTTGTATGATTTTTTAAAACTACTGAACAAAGTGAAAACTAACACCTGGCTTCACCAAAATAGATCCCCTCAAGAGAGACCGTGAACATGACAAAAAGTGTCAAAAATACAAATAAAAATCTCTCAACAACCGGAGAGATATACTACACCTACTAAATAAAAATGCTCAAAACAAGGAGCATTATAATGCAAAAGGTATAGAAAGTGGAGTAAGAGGCCGAATGGTGGAGGATCCATGCATGTACAATCCTCTCAACGAATGCCTATGTCACTGCCATGATTGATAAAAAAATACACCCCAAATCAACATAGATTGATGAAGAAGATGTATGTATATGACTTTGTGTAAAATGCACAATGTGTTTATGCAAAGCAACATCAGAATGTGTGTCAGGTCGATCATGTCTGACAACTAAAATATCAAGTTTCTCAATCCTGAGTGAAGGTGTAGAACTCATGTATAGCTCATAATCCTCGGATGAGATTAGATCAAACATAAATAGGAGCTATGTCAATGTGTGATCCGAATGAAGTACCTTCTCAAAAACCAATGTCATGGTGATAATTCCACTTAACATGTGGAATAGGGGAAACAATACCTTGTAAATGTCTATGAATACCTCCATCAGTGAAACCTATAGAACGAAGCATGTGAGAACTAAATGCAGTTGTATGCTTCTCAAAATAGCCATGCACGCAGTATAAGTAGGATACACGTAATGTATTACTACAAGTTGAACAGATGTGGAAGAACATGCAGAATAAACCTAATAGTCATAGGAGCATCAGGTGCAAGAATAGACTTAGAAAATGACATATAAATGTCAATGGGTACATGAGCAACAAGCTGGAAGTGGAAAAGGAGCAGGATATGAGATTCCACGAGATTATGGTGATGCTTCATGCTAGCAAGTTTTTGCTATAGGAGTGTATGAGATCATATTTGTCATGAATGAGTGCATGTAGAAGATAATTTTCTTCTTGAGTGATCTAGTTTCTTCCACAAATCTTACTAGGTCCTCTTGAATTCCACACGTTTAGAGAAAAGTATATCGCTCTCATAATCCAAGATAGATACAAGAATGAAACACCCAAAATTTTAGGATGTTGGGCTCAACCGAAATTATGTCCACAAGTGATTACAACACCCTCCAAATTTGGCACTTTATGATTGAGTGCATGTAAATATTACAATGAGTAAAAGTAACTTTTACATTTGAAATATGTGCATAAAAATGTTACCAATGTGGATATCTCAAAAAATACTCAATTTCAAAAACAAATCACCTTAATCTAAGTAACAGATCAAAAGTTATGAGCTCTACAAGGTTTTGGTATTAAAAATAATATTTTAATGTTAATTTTTTACACATGACATGAAAATTTCAGAGGGTAAATAAGTGCATCCACAGGATACAAAGCTTGAACAAAGGATAAAATATTGCACCCAAAACCTACACATCCATAGGGTAAATCATTACATCCAGAGGGTAAACATCTATATCTTATGGATAAAAGCATGCACGCATGAAGGTTTAGATCTGCGTCTAGTGGATAAAAGACTACATCCAAAATAGAAATATCCAGAGGGTAAAAGAATGCATCTAGAAGGTACACATCTATATCTAATGGATAAAATAATGGACCCAAAGGGTATAGATCTATGTCTAGTGGATAAAAGAATGCATCCAAAATAGAAATATCCAGAGGGTAAAAGAATGCATCCAAAAGGTACACATCTATATCCAATAGATAAAATAATGCACCAGAGGGTACATATTTTCATCCAGTGGTTAAAATACTACAACCAAAACAAAAATATCAAGAGGGTAAAAGAATGCATCCAAAAGGTACACATCTATATCCAATGGATAAAATAATGCACCTAGAAAGTATAGATCTACATCAAGTGGATAAAATAATGCACCCAAAATGTACAATTGTTAATACAAACTTAGACTATAAATATCTCTTTTTTGGTACATGTATAAAAAATAGAGAGAAACCCAAAAAGTTTCTCAAAAAACCTTGAAATCTGATATAACTTTTGTGTCAAAAAAATTATACATAATTGTACATTTTTTAGATGTGCCAAAAAAACCCTTTAAAATATCTAGATTTGACTATCTCATAACAAGATTTAGTTTATAGTTAATTCTAGGATTTTATCACCTTCCAAATCCAATGGCGCACTTTGTTTTGCATAAAAATGCATTTTGCAAAAAAGTTCCAACAAATTCCAAATACATGAAAACAATAAACCCTTTCTTGGAAAGAAAAACTTACAAATAGATGTCTACATCGTCTACTGATTCGATACCATGAAAGGAATGATAAAAAGATCATTTCAAGCCATGAAGATCTCAGATGATCATAGCACACCACATTTGATAAGCTGAAAGAAATTCACTAGAATAACTTTACAAAAGAATTTACAAACAAAGAGTAGTAATATCATATATTATTATGGAACTCTATTAAAATACAATGAGAATGGGCATTTCTTATATAGGAAAGGAAGATCAATCTAAGAACCAATCAAGGTCATAGATCAAGCCATAAATCAAGGAAAGAACTAGTCATCAAATAACTAGTCAAGAGCATAGATTTAGGAAAGAGCTAGTCATCAAAGAACTAGCCAATACCATAGATTTAGGAAATAATTAGTCATCAAAGAACAATTCAAGAATATAGATAATATCTTCTTAATATGTAAAAAAGAAAAAATAAATAGCCACACACATAAGTGGATGAGTATAAAATACATGAGGTAAATAAAGTACCTAGGTAAACACGAGCTAAGGTAAATACCTACTCTAAAATAAATCTTCTTGGAAAAGGTGTGGCTTCCTAGGTGGTTCTCTCAACTAGGTGTTAGCAGTATACCCAAACGAGCATGGTGCTATTGCTATCTATTGGCTTTAATTTACTCCTTTGAAATAATGAGCAGAGATATTGCTCAAATGAATCTTACTGGGGTCTCCACAAAGGATATTCATGACTTTAATCTCTCAAGGCATACTAAATCTGTTGGGATGGGGGTACCCATTTTTTCAGCTAGTTCCCTCAATGTGCTGGATACTTTAGGGTTCTTGTGGTACTCCTCAAGTGATTTTTATGGATTAAGCCAAGTTACTTCCCACATTTATGGTAGTTGGGAAATATCCTTGTCAACCGCACCTGAAAATACAGTGTGTAGTGTTCATTTTATCTTGATCAAAAGGATTCTCTACACAAAAAGTATTAGTATAAGTTTTGAGAAATGGTCTTCGTAATATGGTCCTATAAATGAATGTTAGTAGTTTTCCTGGGGTATAAAAAGAGAAAAAATGAAAAATAACACAATCACGTTTCTAATTCTCAAGATCACTTGTAATAAGTGCGAGAGAAAAGCATATGCGCCAAATGTGTTGTGACTAACTTTATAAAAACAAAAATGAAAGAAAAAAACTAGATCAAAATATTCCACAAAGTGTTAGTTGATGTACAAAAATGATTAAACGTTGTTAAAATTGCTAAAAAAATGAAACAAATGGACGAAAACATCTAGTAATCTTATATTAGCAAGTTAACGATTAGGCCAAATTGATGAATTTGACGAGAAATTGAAATAAAAGGGTATAAATTAGTTTTAAAGTCCTAATGTAATTAAGAGAAACTAATTAATTGAGTAAAATAAACTAAGTAGTATCTAAAAAAGAACTAATTAATTTAATTAATAAATTTAAGTTAAGTTAAACTAATTAAACTAAGCAAATGAACTTAAGTTAATGACATAAACAAAATAACTTTTTAAAAAGTAAACTAAGTGAGGGAGAAAGGGAATTAAATAATACATATGTGAAGTTAGGACATTATTTTAAAAGTGTAACCTAAAGTTTAAACTATTTAAAAATAAATCAAAGACCTAAATTCACAAATGGCTAAGTTAGACCTAAAGTTTAAACTATATTTGGAATGTAAAGGCCCATGAAAAGTGTGTTTTTGTGTGTTCCTCGCATGAGATATGATGTGAAGGTGGATGTAATGTGGATTTGGGTTGTTGCATGGTTGACGTGGGCTGAAATGGTGTGGGTCGGGAAAAGGTTCAATGTAGGCGGGAGGGATGTGTAAAGAGTGTCAACATGTGGGGGTGACAAGAGGGAGCTCGACCGAGTGGTGTGATATCAGGGTTACAGGGAGAGCGTTGAGGCTAGGTGTGATAGTCACCAAGGAGTAACAAGGTTGTCGAGAGGCCTGTGTGGGGTAAGGGCTACTGGATCAGTGTGAGGATGAGTATGGAAGGCGAGTTCAGGTGTGAGGGCTATGGGTTGTCGAGAGTGGGGGAGCTATTATAGATAGTCCTGGAGGACTCGTTGAGTAACTCGGGGAGTTGGGGTTAACTTAGGGCTAGAACGGGCAGGCGGATTTGGGGACAATCTCGGCGAGGCATCTCACTAAGCTATGGGGGAGGTGGGCTAGGTGGGGAGGGGGAGAGGAGTGGGTTATAACCGGTTAAATATTATTTTTTTTTAAATCTAATTTATTTTCGAATTTTGCATGTTTATAAAACAAAACATAGAATAAATGAATGCCTCAAATAAATTGTTGTTTGTAGTGCCATAAAAATTTGCAAATTTAAAAGAATGTTTAGCATATAAGTTTCAGATTTATTTTCAAAAAAAAAAAGTATACATATGTCATTTCATAGATTCTTTTTTTTATTAACAAAACTTGAAAAGTAGACACAACTAAAAATTACAGATTTAATGTATGATGCATAGCTATATTATTGTAGATTTCTAAACAACCAAGACCTCCAAATGAAGACATTAAAATAAAAGAGTTCATGTTTTCAATATGGTAATCCTTCCTCTTTTTTGTTTACAAGATTCTTGCAATAATGAAGGGAAAACTTCCTTAGCAATGACTAAAGTTTACAAGTAGCATCAAGTACAAAATAGGTATTTACAAGAAGGTAAAGCTTCACAAAGCCACATTTATTTACAAAATGAAAGTAATGCCCTCAAAAGATGAAGATGACCAAGAGGACCAAGATGGCAAAGAGGCTCCAACTATCTCCAAACTTGAGTGTTCTTCCAAGGATGCTGAAATAAGAGACAAGGCTTGTTTACCACCCAACCAATAGGCATCATCACATGCCTTTCCATGGTTGGAAGCCATGCTAGCCTCCCCAAGCCCATGGGAGAGAGGAACAAACTTCCACAATGTGCACAAGTATAATGGGGATAAAACACAACAAGAAATACATAAGACCATTTAATCACTTAGACATACTACACATGGTAAAACAACAACATGAGGAGAACAAGGTCAACCTCACAAAGGGGGAAGAGAAGAAATAGGATGCCCAAATCAAAGGTGTCCAACCATAGGAACACCAACAAAAGCATGTTTACAAAACTCCTTATTCCTCCTAATCATTCATCCTCCTTATTCCTCCTTTATGTCAAATAAATCCTTCTTGGGAGGATTTTCAAACCCAAAAGGGTTTCCTCACCAAGAATGGGGAAAGGTTCAAGCCATATGAACCTTTCTCCCACCTCAAACCATATGAGGGGATGAGAAGGGACCTTCATGGCTTGACCAACAACCATGAGGTTTGAGAGGGAAATCCCTCTCTCTTCCCCTACATTCTCCAAAAACCATCAATCCAAATGATGGTGGAGAGAAAACAAAAGAAAACAACAAAGTAACAAAACAAACAAACTACATTCACCATACAACTTTACAACACATCATTTCACACACATCATTTTATTGACTAATGCATAGTTAACAAGATAAGCACAAGTAGGAAAGAAAAGCATTAAGAATCCTACCTCTACAATGCTTTCCAAGACTCTAAGCTTTTGCCTTTGTCCAAGCAAACTTCCAAGCTCCAAAAATTCTCCAAGTTCTTTAAAAAAATGAGCCAAGAAGACCCCTTCCTTCCACATGAGGAAGAATAAGAAGAGGAAGCCAAAATTTTCCTCACCAATTAGAAGATGACAAGTGTCACCCCCTCTCCTCTCATGAGTCAAAGATTCCAAAACCAAATAAGTAAAAGTAAACTCACCTTTTAGCCCTTATCACACAAAATACTAAAAACGAAAATAAAACAAAGTGGAGCAACTTTTAACAATTACACACAAACTAACCATCTTACATGGATGGTGAATAAGGAGGGAAAATGGAAGGGAAACTCCCTCCAAACCTTGGAAATAAGCCCCCCTACCTATTAGGTAGGGTCCAAGGGCCCATTTTCATGCTAAGGGAACTCCCAAACTCAAAAGGGGTCCCTAAAAATGCCTAAAATAACCCAATTTCGGGTTTGGCATGCTTGGGCACAAGGGTAGAGGGTGTGGGGTCCACCCAAGGTTCACATGTGGTCCCCAATCCCTTCTACCAACACACACACACTTACCCAAAACCATCACTTAAATTAAGATGAGATCATTAAACCCCTAAACTAGTTTACTTAATAAAACACACCCTAAACATAATTAATTTTACAAGACATAAATACATTACAATTGAGGGTTCACCCATGGTGCCCAATTAATACACCTATTCTAAGGCCTCAAACATTTAGCATGGTTAGGACTCAGCCCGTGGGCCGCTCGTGCACAATTGCGTAGCTGCCCTGAAACCCATGCTCTCCTATACCTGTCACCTGCACACTCATTGCACACATTAACCACATCTGTCCAATATAATAAACATCATCTACACATCAAAAATTTAATCAAACTTATAATGTCCTAACATCATTATACAATTGATAGTGCAATGCATACAATTATACACATAGTTCGCCACGAATCATCCATAGATAAAATTACAACAACATACACTTAGGCTAGCATGAGATTACCATTATTAAATCCAGAAAACTATATCATTAATCAAATCGACCACAAGAAATCAACATCTAACCAATAAATCTCACTATCATGTACCCCGTTAGTGTCATCAACATCACAAGAAATATATCAATATATGAATCTAGTCCAATTGGCGCTACACGCCCAAAATACCATAATGTCCATGAGGATAAAATAACATAGCAAAATTTCCAAAATCTATCAGAGTCTCAATCAAAACATGTCTATGCATAAAGGAACCAACATATACTACAATGATAAAAATGTGGGCACTACATTGTTGTAAAACCAAAAGTAGAACCCCCTTAATTAACAAATACTAATAAATCTAGCTTTAACTAAATAGTTCACTAAACTTTTAAAAAGTACTAAAAAGGAAAAAAAAATCTGATATAAAATAGATTTATACTCCTAGAAAACACCCGCAAACAACTTTATCTTGTTAAACAAGATAGAAAATAAGATATTTTTGTTTGAATTTTACAACTAATTATTGCTTCTCCAAAATACCTACAAACAATTTCAATGAAATTACACAATTCAAAGTGTAAACAAAAACTAATGAGATGGGTGTGATTCCCACTAGGCTCCAAAATGTGAACAAGTGAAAAACAACACAAATGGAAGACAAAAAAATGACTACAAACCTTCATGTAGATTTTCCCTGTAAACCTCAATGTAAGGTTGTATGAAACTTAACTCTTGTAACCTTGTAAATGATTTTGGGTGCTCTTGAATGAACTCCAAAATGGTGATACAATTTCTACGAACATAGATAAAAAAATCCTCCAATATGTATATATTGGAGAGAAAAATTGACCGAGTAATTGTGATGTAAATCCAAGAGGATTTGAGATAGGATAAGCCTATGTTTTATAAGGCTAAGTGGTGGTTGGAAATTGGTTACAGATAGTTGAATGCACATGTTAAAAATAGCATTTGAGGAAGTTGTAGCAATTTCGGGAAGATAAATTCCATTGAGGGGCAATAAATGAATTTAGCTGCAAAAGATACATCCGAAAATTTGGTTGTATGCGCAATTGAGTTTCCCCCATCTTTTTAGGATTCTAGAACCTGAGTTGACTAAATTGATGAAGTGGAGTTGACTAGGGAAATAGGTGTACTTTCCCACTTAAATAACTAATTTAATTAGCTATAATGTTTTCAATAATTAATTAATAAATGTTAATTAAATTATCTAAAGGTGGTCCTAAGGATTAATTTAATTAATTTAAAGGGGTACAAGTGCATGATTAATCAATTTAATTAATCAATCGTAAATGGGTGGATAACAAGATGTATTGGGACAATAATGGGAATAGGTATGTGAATTTAGGGTGTCTACAGATATAAAGAAATGAAAATAACGATGCTTATGTTTAAAAGAAAATAACTTGAATTCATAAACTCTCTTATCTAACAATATAGACCATGGTCAATGCAATTGGCTATAAAAATACATCTACTATACTTCATCGATTATGGTTGATGCAATTAAACACAAAAATTCCTAAAAGGTAAGGTGGAAAAGAGATAAAGAAGTTGAAGAAGAATACTTGGAAGAGGTATGAAAGTGATATAAACTTTATCTCGAAGGTTTTATAGATTGATGTGAAGGTGATAATGCTAAGTATATCAAATGGTTATGAAGGAGATAGTAAGGGTGTAGTAGAAATATAGTAAAGAGAATCAATAGGAAAGATAGGGTCAGGTCATGCACAACGAATCTCTCACCAAGTACTTCTAAACATCCCAACCCCACTCCCAATGTACCCCATTAAGGCATGCACTAAGGAATATTAATATTCCAACATATTGCAAATCTAAATCGTTATTAAAAGTGAAAAATAAGGTGTATACATATGCTCCAAAAAAATATCCTTGTGTGTCACAATAGTGTAATTTGACACATTCTTCAGGAAAGAAACATGGTACATTGAAATTTAAAATTTGACTATAAATGAAGGAAAGGTCAAGTTCTGAAAACCTATGGTAGATAATATGTGTATGTTAGGATAGATATATGGAATATGATTGGGTTATGATTGGATAACCTATGGTAGATAATAAGGGAATTATAATATAGGATTGTTTTAGATTTGGATATCATATAAAAAGAGACTAAATTAGATCTAGAAGAACCTTTAATTATATAGGGTGCAACAACATGAAGTAACTAATATAATAGGGTTGTAAAAGGTTCAATGAGAAAAATAAAGATATAATGTGTCAAGTGGGTGAAGAAGTGAATCCCGTTTTCCTCGAAAATAAGATATTTTTAGTATTATTATAAAAATAGTAGTAATATACCATAATATTTTTTTTGAAGCCATGGTCATGATGTTTTTTTCTAGATTGTCTCTAAGAGTCATGGTTGTAAAGATATGACAATTTAATGTGTTTTAGGTATAAATATATGAATGTTTCAAATTTGGTATGAAATCTATAAATAAGAGTTCAAACAATTCATTTTTCACATTCATGTTGAAATTTTTAAGATTTCAAAGCATAGTTAGTCATTTTAAATGAAATTAGAGATCATGGAAAGGATGTGAGGAGGTAATTAGGGTAGACAGTGGACTGAATGTGGGTGCAAGCTAGATGATCTATTATTATGAAAAAAAAATTCAAATTATGAATGGGTAGATATGTTTTGAATGGAAAAATAGACCCCAAGGCAAATTCACAAGGTGGAATTTTCACCAAGCCACATAAAACACATGGGTCTTGATGAATGTTAAGTGGTTTTGGGATTTTTTTGCATGTTGTTTACTTTTAATTAAGTGAAAAGAATTAAATTATATATAAACTTGTTTGATCTTCTTCTTAATGTCATCAATGATGTTGAGATGAAAAGGTCATAAAGATGTTTGATGCATGTATAAATTTCCCACATGGATGATGTAGTTATGCAATACATGGTTGATAAAGAGGGGTTGATTAGTTTTTCTAAATGGATGATTGTGTGATATTTTTACCTCATGGCTAATGCATTCTATTTGGTATACTAATGAAATTTATTATGGATGACCAACGTAGCTAGTTAAAATACAATTTTTATGTGGTCAATGAAGTTAGTTATGCATGGCTGATTTATTACAAAATAATTTTTAAATTAGTTTTTAATGATTTTATTATTTGATCATATTTTTCTCTAAATGAGTCTAATTGGGTGAATTATTTTCAAGTTCAAAGACAAGTGTGGCTATGGTAGACTATAGATACCTCACTAATTCATAATTTACTATTTTTTATCTCCATAAGTGTTGCACCACAATCTTCATCCTCAAATTCTAGAGATTTTTCCAAGAATGAAGTAGGGAACACACAAGTGTGGGAAACCTAGATAAAGTCTCATGTAAAATTTAAGGTTCCACTTCTCTTGAAAAGAGGACACGCGCATAGAAAAGTGATCCTATAATTCTATACATAAATGGGGATCCCTCCCCAAACTTCACTCTAAAAACTTTTGGTGGCCATAACATGTCTTCAAAAATAGCTCAAGACATAGGAAGTGGATGTTTGTAATTTACAAGGGTTTTTTTGGGTTCATTCATACTTCTAGTGGGACAATGTGTGAGAGTGTGTAACGGTAAAAATGGGTTGGGGCCTTGAAAGGTTAAGCGTAAGAACATGGAAAACTAGAAAGTTATTCATTCATTGTGAAAATAAGATATTTCAAGTGTGGAAGATTACACACAATGATTATCCTTTGAAATCATAAAGAGTGAGCAATACAAACCAATTACAATCTTTATTACTACTCTAATAAAGTTGTTAAAATAGAAAAAGAGGAGACATGTAGGGTAGAGAGAGAAATGGATATAATGGTGTGGCAAATACTGATTTATAGTTGGTGAAGATAGATCTAAGAAACCATACTCAAGCTCAGACCAACATTCGCTTGATCAAGACATGAGTAGGGATAAGATTCTCGAGGAATTTTTGTAGATAAAGGAGGAACATAACACCATTGGATGTATAGGAAGTGAACTCTAAATCTATGTAACTACACAAAATATGTACCTATTAACGAGTAGGGTAGATCTACTTCAACCAGATAGAAATATTACACACAAAATCAATACATAAGGTGAAATACAAAGTAGAAACAAGTGAACAAAGGCAAATGCATTAAAACATTCAAAGCTTCTTTTCTACAAGGATTTGACCCAAATAATTCCTTTCAGCTAGATATTTTTACAAGGATGCATTTATATCTAATCGTAAATGCTACGATAAATGGCCCAAGTCAATTGCACAATATAGTTCGAAAAAGTAGATACATTGTGGCTGGATAGAGTACTCAAATTGAATGCATGCCTAGGTGATCTAGAAGGGAATCACATTTGATTTTTAGTCTAGTTCATATATCATTCAATTTTCTATGGCACCCAAGTATGGAGTGAAGTACAAGTCAATATCCATTTGAATTTATGTGACATTTAATCTCTGACATGACATGTTCAGCAAGATATCCTCCAATTTTTTTGAAAAATTGGACAGATCGATCTTCCGACATGGAATGCCGATTGATTTCATAATTAGAAGTTTGTGTTAACTTTATAGCACATTGTTTCATCTAGCGATAAATTACTATCCGTATTCGTTAGAATATTATCGTTGAAACTTTATAGCTTACTCGTGAACTCATTTGTAAAACTTATGTGACCATGCCTTCAATTTGTAAAAGGAAAAATAAGAATGCAAGTTATTTTGTAAAAGGGAGGCACATGAATAAAACATAATTAAATTATATGTGTGGCATGTGTTCTCAAGTGTTGCATGCTTCTTTTTTGTTTCTTGTGTGTTTTATATATATATCATAGTCTACACACTACAAGGATTGCACATCTAACTACACACACTTTCTTCCTTAAAATAATCTCTAATACTTCTCTTGTATAGACTTTGGGGTGTTCTCAATATGTGTTTATTTCTTGCACAACATAAATCTTAATGGAAACCAATTTCAAGTGTTATATTTTCCCAAGTGAGCCATAATTCATTCAATCATATAACTATGAAATATAATAATGAGTTTGGTAATTGCACATAGTGTATAGTGGGCTTAGAGGGTGGATGGTTGTCACAAAACATTAGGATGTTCGAGACTCATAGTTTTCTTGTCTGCAAATATTTCATGCATTTTTTCAAAATGTGGGGAACTAGCACAATTTTACATGACTAAATGGTAGTAAGGTCCAAGAATTTAGGGCATGTGGAAATTTTCGTAGAGGTATTGCAGATAGTCACAAATTTTAGGGCTAGTGTATAAGACTTTATATATTACATAAATGATATTGCACTAAGTGAAAATTAAGATGCATGATGGGATGTAGAAGGGGAAATCTTCAATATGTGAATATGGTAATAAGACCAAGAATATTTCAAACAAGGTAATAAGGCCAAGAAATATTACATGGGTGGAGCCAAGAAATCATGCAAAGATCTTAGAATGGTTCCCATAAAAGGGGGCATAACTTTCACAATGGGAATTGGATAAGTGAACATGTGTGTGCATGAAATGTGAATAACTTATCAAAATAGGGGCCAATAAGAATTATGAAGAGGCCTAAGGGAAGAAATATGGATTGAGTGAAGGATGGGAAATTCAAGTGTGTAAAAATCCAACCTTTGGAGAAAGGAAAAATGGGGTTCCATTATTTTTGTAAGGGAAATTAGGGATGTGTTTTGTGGACACAACAAAAATGGTGACTTGAATCAAAAATAGTTCCAAGCATTTTGAACTCAAAATATCTAGTTTTTACTAGAATTAGAATACCATGCTAAAAAAATTTACATTTTAAAATTAAAATCAAAATAGAAAGATTTAAAATTAATGTGCAACATACTAATATGTTATAATTACAAATATTCAATTATGGTCGTACGAAATTCATTTACCTTTCCTTTAGGTTTTCTCGATCTAGTGTAAAGAGTGATCACTTAACTTGATTACAGATAAGGTTTTATTTTTTTAATATTTTATTGATATTTTATGGGATATGGATGGATAGGAGAAGGATTAGGAATTTCTCTACTACCAAGTGGGAATCTATATCCCGGACAGATTTACCTTCAATTTTTATCATATCCTTGCTCCACTACTAACTCGGGCATTTATAGCCCTGGTGGAGGTTACTAGAAACACACTTATGCAAAGAATTTTTTTGAAACACTTTAAAATATGAATGAATTATGTATCCTCTTTGAAGGATGGAAGTTTTCCTCTTATTATTTCACATATACCCCACAAAAATTGTTACATTGACAAAGTTTCATGGATCTATTTCAGAAATAGAAACCGTCCTAAATATGTGCAACAACTAAAAATAAATAATCAAAATTTACTTCAAAAAGATTTTTTTGAGAAAATGTATTGGTGTTCATTCTAAGCTTACCAAATCATCTAAAAGTCAAACATTCTTAAGATGAAAACATCCTTTTACCATTGTGTGTGTAACAATGCATATGTATGCATGAAAGACTAACTATGTCATAAGAATTGAAACTAACACCTAGTAGCTTCAAGACATGATTAGATCAAACAAAAACATCAAGATAAGAGCTTAGAAAACTAACTTCTTTGCATGCAACATGAATGAAACAAACTAACATGCTAAGTCATTTTACTCTTTAGATTGCTAACTAAATGTGAACCTAGTTAGATCATATAGCAATCAAATTGGGTTTGTTGTTTTTCTTCAAGATGGTGAAAGGATCTCTCTAAACAATGGCTACAAGGCCATGTTAGATATTCCTCTACTAACCAAACATGAAGAATGGATGCAAGGTGAGAAAGTTATTCCAACAATGGAAGTAAGGCTCAAGATCATATGTTTTTATATGAGATACTATCAAAAGTATGGTGTAAAGTTGAAAGGGATGCACTAGGCTTGTATTTATAGGTTTCCATTTGGGAAAGTTTAGAATCCTAGTGCATGTGAGACAAAAGGTAAATCCAAAATAAAATTTTACAAGTCAATGTGTAGTGCCCACTTCCCTTTGACACTTTTGATATTGATCATGATACTGCTGACTATATTATGGACATTATTATAGTTTTGATTTAGTATGGTGTTAGATGTCAGATCATGGATTATTGTTGACTCTGATTCATATATGATGCATGATGATTGTTAGAGACATTTTATATGGATATTGATATACTGTCTGACATGGTTACATTATAGATGTTGTTCGGACATGTGATATTTTGATATGTTGAGTAGACCTAGAAAATTGAATTAAATGTGATGATCATATAGTTGTTGATGAGATTGCAAATGATATTGTTGATTGTCTGGATGTTGTTGTGATTCATATATATATTGATGATTTTGGAATTATAATTATATATATATTGGATGTTCTGATATGGCCACGAGGCCAAAGGAGGTATTTGTGTTTTGTAGGTTAAAATATATCACAACAAACATCGGGGGATTGGAGACCAACCACATTAGAATTCTAGATGAATTCAACAAGGTCCCCATGGCAACTTGTATTGTTCATGTGTGTGTGTGTTTGATTTTTGTTAGGGATTCCCATGGGGGATCATTGTTAGGAATTAATAATATCTAATGCGGAATAATTCCTAAAAATCACAATAATAAGAAGTATGAATAAAATTACAGAAATGAAATATGCACAACATGAAGACAATATTTAACATGGTTCACCCAATGTGGGCTACATCCACCAAGAACACTTGCTCAGATTTTATTACAAGCCAACAGTCTTCATAGTTATAATAATCAAATCTTGTTTGGAGCTACGCTCAACAAACCCTCCCGAATTCACACACACTATTCACCTTCACAAAACACACTCATATAAATCCTATTGTATGTCCATCTATTTATAAGTACATCAATAGGTAGCCGAAGAGGCAGTTTTACAAAACAATGGGTACCGAAAAACCATGGGCCCAAAAATAGCCCATAACGGTTACCCATTACCAATGGGTTAATAAACCAACCATTAAAATTTATTTTCAGGGCTTTGCCCTGAACCCCTTGACCCGCTCATCGATGAGCGGGACCACCATAAAAATATCCGAGTATAACACATGGAAGGTCTACCAAACTCTAACATGAAAACAGGCTCCACAAACATAACAATCTCCCACTTTAAGACTAATTTCCACCGAGAAAGCTTCTCAACCCTTCAACTGTCATCCGCGAAGGCCAACCAAAGCTAAACATAGCTTTATTTTATCCCTTGTGACCATCTTGGTCATCATGTCTTGGTGGATTTTGGTCGTATGAATCTTCTCCAACTTCAACTTATCTTCCTCCAAAGTTCCCTGATGAAGTGATATCTCAACTGTATATGCTTCATCCTGGAGTGGAAAGCAGAGTTCTTAGCTAGGTGTATAGCACTCTGACTATCACTATACAACTTACATTCCTCCTGCTTATGCTCCAACTCCTCAAGCAATTGTTGTACCAAATCAACTCTTTGTTTGCCTCTGGTGGAACATACTTAGCCTCCATGGTTGACAAAGCCACCAGCTTCTGTAGTCGTGAAATCCAGCTCACTGTTGTCCCACCTATAGTGTAAATATAACCTATCGTGCTCCTCCTGCTGTCAACATCTCCAGCCATGTTTAAATCTACATAACCACGTAAAGTGGTGTCTGATCCACTGTAGCACAAAACTGTCCCCATGGTCCCTCTCAAATACCGAAGGATCCACTTTACTACTTGTCAATGCTCTTTACCTGGATCACTCATAAATATACTCACAGCTCCCACTATATGGGCAATATCAAGCCTAGTGCACACCATAGCATACATCAAACTGCCAACCGCTCATGAGTAAGGTACCTTGGACATCTGGTTTCTTTCCTGCTCTATCTTGGGACACTGCTCCTTTGATAACTTAAAATGGCCCGTCAAAGGAGTCCCAACCAATTTAGCATCCTGCATGTTAAACCTATCCAATACCATCTTAATGTACTCTTCTTGAGATAAAGTTAGCTTCCATTCCTTCCTATCCCGAGTTATCCTCATACCAAGGATTTGTCTTGCTACCCCCAAATCCTTCATATCAAAGGATTCACTTAGTTGTTTCTTGAGTAATTTTATTTCATGCATGTTTTTACCTGCAACCAACATGTCATCAACATACAAACACAGGATAATATAACTTCCATAATCAAATTTATTTGTATACATGCAATGGTCAGAATGACATCTAATATAACCTTGCTCCATCATGAAGCTATCAAACTTCTTATACCATTAACATGGAGCTTGTTTCAGGGACATACAAGCTCTTTTTCAGTTTGCACACCATCTCCTCTTTACTTTTGACTTCATATCCTTTTGGTTGCTGCATATATAGCTCCTCCTCCAAATCACCATGGAGAAATGCAGTCTTTACATCTAACTGTTCTAAGTGCAAGTCTTCTACTACCACTATTTCAAGAACAATTACGATAAAGTCATTTTTACTACAGGAGAAAAAATATCATCAAAATCTATACTTTGTTTCACGTGCAAACCCTTGACCACCAACCTGGACCTTATATCTTTTCTTTCCTCCTTTTTCATCTTTAACTCTATACACCCACTTGTTCGTAATGCTCTTTTGCCTTCCTAGCTTCACCAAATCCCAAGTATGGTTCTCCATGAGAGACTTATGCTCTCATCCATGGCTTGCTCCCACTTCTTAATCTACCTACATTGCTTCATCAAAGCTCTCTAGCTCTCCACTATCGGTGAGTAATAAATAATAAAGGGTAGAAGGAGAAAAATGTTTAGGTTCTTTTTTACCCTAGAAGACCTTCTCACCGTAGGAGTTTGGGGTTCCTATTGAGTAGGTTCTGAACCGATTCATGGGTCTTTTGTCCCATCTAGAAGATCCTCTACCACTACATATTCTTTCTTGGATTCTTCCCTGTTTTCCTACTACAAGCGTTGCTTATACATGACTTTCTCATTAAAGACCACATCCCTAGATCAAATGATTTTCTTATCCTTAATACTCCAATATTTAAATCCAAAGTCATCACCACCATAACCAATAAAAGTGTATTTTTCTGATTTAGCCTCTGGAAACATCTTTTATTACATTGAGGTTGGGGCTCGGGAGCCAATGAAGAAAGATGGCTTCTCCTTTCATTAGATGTCTTGGTTGGGTGGAGAGCATTGCCTTTCACCCTATTCTATTGTGGTCAAATTGAAATAAAGAAAATGGAGGATATTCATGTTGTTCGGAGCAGAGGAGAAAGACAAGTTTGATAGTCCTTATTGAAATTATTCTTATAGTAACCCCTTCCCACTTTGAAGTGGATGACATTGTACATTATTTGTGATGGAAAGATGTAATGTATTGGATATGAAAGTTGTAAATTGAATTGTGAAAGAGATATACTCTGTTCTCTGTTTTTGAATAAATGTGGAAGAAATTGTATTTTGTATATTGTAATTGAGGAAGAAGATAAAGTTCTGACAGTCCCTTGCAAAACTACTTTTGTAAACCATTTCCCCACTTGATGTGGATGACAATTTAATATACATTTTGTGTTGAAGAGTTACTATGTTTTGGAAATGAAATCCCCTTTGAATGTGAAAGAAATATACTTGGTATTCTATTTGTAAAAAGGAATGTAATGAGAAGGAGTTGTGATTGTAAAGTTGTATTTGATAAAAAAAAAAGTTGTAAAAGAAATCTTTTCAATCGAATAGATGTTGTTTTACCTTATACAATGAAGTTATTATTATTTGAAATCTGCTTTGAAAATGTTGTACAACTCTTTATCGAATGTGGAAAATGTATTCAGAATTATTACATCCTCTGTGTTTGAAAAGCACGTTTTTTTTGGAAAGGAAATAGAAATTGCTTTCTTGTTTCTACATTTTGATTGAAGGAAATAGAACATTGTAATATTGGATTAGAATGAAATCATATTTTAAAGTTTGGTAAATGTAATGGATCAATTTGAGTTGGAAGTTGTAGAGCTCTGTTAGATGATTTTCAAACTGGCAAATAATTATCAGAAAATGTACAGAATGACCCTACAGACTAGGAAATACATTTGAAACATTAATACAAGCTAAGAAAGATCAAAACGATCCCAAACAAACTATAATACTTAATAAATTTTCATAGAACCTTTCAAAATCGAGCTCAAACAATTTCTCAGTCATTTTTGTTGTTAAATTAGGGAAATTCGAATTGATCTTCAATCAAATAATTTAATCCTTGAAATCTATCCTAAAATATTCCAAGTTAAATCCTTCATGTCTGTTTGGCATGTTGATAAAGAATAAATGGCGGATTTGAACAAATAATTGACAAGTTAAAAATACTAGTTCACTTTCTAAGTGACAGAAAGATGTTTTCTCAAAATTTTACCTTTAAAATTTATCAAAATTAAATTCTTAAGATCTTTGTGCAAAGAGGACATTGAGAGCTTTCCATAAAATCCTTGTTTTCCAAAAACCGAGTTCTCAATCAAAAGTTATGGCCTTCTGAAGTTTTTACTTCATTTGGCTTCAAAATATTATAACTGTCAAATTTAATTATTAAAATATTCTTGGGCGGACCCGCGGGCTAAAACTTTTTTTTTCTTTTTTTCCAAAAGGCATAAATTCATGAAGTTTCTTTCCACTCCGCTAATCCACAAGCCTTCATTTTGTCAAAAATGATCTAAGTCAAAAAAGTTAATTTGGTAATTTTTCCTCCATAGCCCCACCTCCTTATGGCCAATCATTGATCGACACGTGGCTTCATTGGGCATCGAGCGTGAGGCTCAGATCGATTTTAACCTTAAGCACTTTCAAAAAAAAATTGGAAATTTTTGTAAGTTTTACCCGCACCTGCTTAGCCCACAAACTAATCAGGTGTTGCCACGTGGCTTCACGATGCGTGGCGTGCAGAGAGTGGATCCTTTCAAGCCTTAACACTTCAGAAAAATTTTGGGTAGAATTTCTAAATTATCCTAATGTCCGTCCATGACCCGCGGTGACGATTGGCTGACACGTGGCATCTTCTCACATCAGCAGAGGCGCAGGTTCCTTTCATCCTTCTTTCCTTTCCTTTTGAAAAGTTAATTTTCCAAATGTTCCCCACCGACCCGCTAACCCGCAGCCAATAAGGAGCTACCATGTGGCCTCCTAGGTGTTGGCGGAGGTGCGGTGTAAAATTTGATTTGTCCTAAAAGGGAAAAAGTGTTAAATGTCTTCCCTGCTCCGCCGTCCTAGGACTGGGAAGATTTTTCTTCCCCGCTCCGCTGGTCCACTTTTCTCCTCCAGGAAAATTTTCTCTCCGTGGCCGCATGAGCCTAAGTTGGGGAAAATTTTCCTCCCCAGGCCCGCAGGCCCGCTCTTGGGAAAATTTTCACCCCAAGTTCCCGCCGACCCATAACTCAAGAAAAATGAAGAGTTATAAGGACTTATTTATATCACCGAAAAGGTGAAGAAATTACCTATCTAATGGGAATGGTTTCAAGAAGTTTTGAGTGCATTAAATATAATAAAAATTAGGTTGAATCTTTTAAGAGAGTTCTGGGAGTGGGTAAGCAAGAATTTACTCTGATGATTTTAAATATGTAATCTTTTCCCCCACTATAATTAAACCTTTCTCTTGTCTTAGATCTTGTGGAATTAAATACCTTGGGTATTTAATTTTTTTGGTCCCTTAACCCTAAAATTTTAATCAGGGAGTATTTAGCTAAAATTTCAATGTAATCAATGATTAAATTAAACCCTAAGGAAATTTGAGCTAGGTGTGGACTTATTACACTTGTTGCTTTTTAATGTGGAATTAGTAATTGTTATAATGGGAAAAGTTATTAGTTGAATTTAATTGTCCTTAAGACTTTGGTTGTTAATACTTTAAAAAAAATTATTCCAGAATTTTCTAACTAAACCTAGGTTGTTCATAGGTCTTAAGTGGGAGATTTTAGCGGGCATTACACAATGCACTTTTTTATTAGATTGGGAGCTAATTAATCTTTTAGGATTAATTAAGGATCCTAAGTAGGCTTAGGAAGCTTTCTGAGAGCATCTAAAAGGGGTTTGGATAGATTTTAGAAGTTTTGGAAGTAGGATTTAGCCAATAAGAAGGTTTATTGGTTAAATGTAAGATTAGAGGATTAATTAACATATAATTAGCTAATTAAGATGATTATAACTAATCAAAATGTCATTAATTGGCATCTTGAGTGAATTAGAAGCATAGTTAGATAACGAAGTGTTGTTATTTGACCAAAGTGAGAGGGAGTGAAGATCGTTAGTGCAATTTAAGTATTAAAATTACTTTGATCAAAATATAGGTGTCTACAACATCCTTTACTTCCTCGTAAGGTAAAACAATTGCACATGGGTAAATTATGAAAATCAATGATCAAGAAAAAAGTAGGAAGAATAAGGGATAAATATTGTACATGGAAATTTCAATTTTTAAAAATAAACCAACTACAAAAATTAAACTATGAAAGCAAGAAAAATTAATAATCTAAGGATATGAAAACCTAAACTAACCATTATTTACTATTGGGGTTGGGAGGGTAGAACTAAAATATTTGAGTGAAGCATATGGCAAGCTCATCCCAATCCTTGTTCTAAGGAAAACCCTTGGGTTATTGATATAAATCAATAAAAAAATTAAATTCAAATCTATGCGTAAAATTAACATATACATGAATGCTACTTTTGATTAAGTGGGTAGAGTAAAAGTATGCATGAGGGGAAGAAATTTTACTTCAAATTCGAGCCTAGTGAAGGCACTCAAGTCATTTACCTAGATGACTAAAAAGAGTGCATTAGGAGACATAAGAATCTCGGGCAAATCTTATTCATTATAGTGTGCAATGATTTTGTTACGCTCCTCAAGTACAATATCTTATTATGGGCATCTTGTTTCTTATAGTTTTTCTTCCTCTTCAATATTATCTATCTCATTCTCCTCCATTCATCTAGTGGAAATTGCACATCTATCTTAATATGGATCATCTGCTGCAATGAACTTGGTGGCATTGTAGCCTAAGGTTCTCCTTAGGAACTCTTAAGGTAGTATTTGGCCTCAAGTAGATGATTCCTCACACTACATAGAGTAGATAGGAATACTAGTAAAGTTCTCTCAAAGCATGTAATTTATTGCACACCTTGCACCATTTGGGAATAGCTAACTATAACACTTTGAAACCTCCAAGAATGGTGTTAAAACATAATTTGAGCACAATTTCGATACTTTTTTGGTAAGTATGAGACTAACATCATCTAATTCATCAAAACCATTCTGCTCACTTTATGCATAAGGGTGGTATTTAGGTGACTCATTTACCACTTCATAATTAGAAATGATAGATTATGTGTCATTTTATGTAGGTTTGGAGCACATTTCTTCCACTATCTCCTCTCATGCCTCACCTTCTTTGTGCATTCCCTCTTCTTCTCCAAGGAAATTCATTTCAATGTCAATTATAGAGTAAGAAGAATTATAATAAAAGAAAAAGAAACATGGAAAAAATAGAATGCATGACATCAGTTTTTTTAACAATAAAATCATTATCATACATGTAATTTGAATATAGATTTACCTCTACTCTTAGTATGACCATCTTGAACAAGTGATTCTAGTGGTGATTATGTGGGAGAAACAATTAGTTGTAGGTCATATAAATAAGGATATGGGGTAGAAATAGAAAGGGTACAATATGTAAGAGTGGGGTTGGCCACTAACATGAGAAAGAAATTACCAAATTGTGTAAGTGGAGTGATAGGTTGGGAAAGGTGGGGTTACTCCTATAAGGCAGCCATTCAAAAAACTATAGGAATGGAGGTAAGGACCATAGGTTCATGCTTTGGATAAACATGGAAAAGATGGGATAAAATACACATTGGTATATTTGGATGGCTCCAGGATCGGTGAAATTGTAAGGATCCCTCAACCTCTTGTAAATTTGGGAGAACCGAATGTTGAAAACACCCGCAAAATATGGTCTCCTTTACGGGAAAATATAAAGTGTGAATATAACTCTATGGGGCTGATGTACTCTCCAAATTAGTCGATAAATTTTTCCTCAAAGAAATCCCGGGATGAGATCGACCCGTGTAGATACTATAAGAACCAATTATAGGAAATTATAACCACATTGCAATAAGTGGCACATGACGTATTTATGAATGTTGGCATTTTCACAAGGCATGTTTAAAGGCCATGATGTGCTCCTTCACAAATATGGATCCTCCATGTTCATACTTTGGAAACCAGACTAAAATATTTTTAAGTAGGTCATGTTAGACTCATTTGATAGTTATTTAAATTTTAAATTTACTAAACCAATCCATAAACATGAATGGTGGATTTTGAAGGGCACACAATGAAAATTTATGAAATTTTTTCCCCTACTACGACTCCTTCTACATAGTGTGGAAAATTTACCCTATGTCACACTATAATGAATGGGGTCCTCCCTCTAGTGCCAAATATGCTAATATCCATGAGTGTCACACCACAATTCTCCTCCTCAAGTTCCAAGGATGTTGTTGCTAGGAAGGAATAAGGGGCACACATAAGAATTGGTAATCTAGAAAGAGTCTTGCGTAAATGGGTGAGGCTCCACATATAATAAAAAAGGAACATGCATAGAAAATTGATTGCATAGTGCACTGCATGCATGGGATACATCCTTAAGGATCAATCACACCATGTCTTTGTGGGCATAAGATGTGTTGGTAATATCTCAATATGGGGGAAGTGAATGCTTATAATTTACAAGGATATTTGTTAGTTCAATTGTAAGTTCTAGTGAACTATATGTGAGCATAAAAATGGGAAAATAATAGGTTGTAACCTTGAAAGGTTAAGAATGAGTGTACAGAAGGATGTTGATTCATTCATAAATTGGGTGCATGAGAGAGTTCAAGTATGGAATATTGTGTCAAATAAGTACCCCTTGTAATCATAAAGAGTTATAGTTATAAACCAATTGTAATTTTTAGTCTTACTCTAAAAAACTATATAAAATTTGAAAAAGGAGAAGGATATGTTGTCCTCTCAAAATTTCCCCTCTTTCAAAAGTCAAAAATTGAAATTTTTTGAGTTAACACCTTTCTATGATGTTCTAGTGAAGAGAAAAGTTGAGGAGTTAGAAAAATTTCACATTTTTTGAGTCATTTGAGTGATTTGTGGGTCTGTTAGACATTTTTGTCCCATGTGTCCCAAGTTCTTCCGGGCTCTCCATTCCCCGATCGGCCATTTTCTCTAAAATCTGTTAACTTTTGGGTCTGTCGAAACTTTTGTTTTAGATGTTCTAAGTTCACTTGGGCATTTTGTTCCCGATCACCTGCATCGGCCACATCGGGCCCTTCACGTACTTTGGTCTTACTTGTCCCAAAAGTATTTGTGCATTTTTTCCCCACATCGCCCGCATCGGCCAAATCACACTTTCACATCCCTCATGTCCCAAATGTACCAAAGGCCATCTAGGATAATTTTTTCTGCTCTTCCCGATGCTTTCCTTTTGAGTCGGTGCATATGAATTTAATGCACATTTATAACCTTCTCTCTTCTAAAATGGCTATTTAATGGGACTACCCTTTACACATTTTGCACACTACTTACTTACTGCCATTCGCTCATATCCTTGCAATTAAAATTGTCTGCTCGTGCCCCATTTCCCTTGCATTTTTATTGCAGATTCAAGTTGTAAGGGTTGTTTCTCTATACACTCTCAGTATGAAGATAAAGTTTCAAGGTCAGGAGCACATTTCACCACTCAAGTCTTCTATTCCCGATATCGGGGATAGTGAGGTTTGTCACCTAGATTTTGGTGACTTCTGGAGTAGGTTAACTAACCCAAATTCCTCTCCCATGGTGCAAATGATAAATGACAATGGCCTTGCATTTTCGTAGGTTTCCGATTGAGGTACAGTGTTTTCGACATTGTACTCATTGCAGATCTCACTTCGACCCCGACATGAGCAAATTGACCAATGTGAACGGGGAGGTAATTGCCAAACTAGATCTGCTTTGCCATTGCCGCTACCCTACGGATCCCTGGAATGGACAACTCTATGGTTATCTCTCAAACTAAAGCACAAACTCTCTTTGAGCAAGACAGTGAGAAATAAAAAAAGGGGCATCTTGAATTTCCAAAGCTCTGTTTAGGGCTGATTTCAACGAAGAGCTATCTGATTTCATCATATTGTTGGCTCGTGTCATGGGCTTACCCTCTACTAGTGAGTTTCACTTTTGGATGTGCCTGCTCATCAACATCATCTGTGAAGGTACCCAGAACATCAATTGGGTAGAGATCATTTGCATGAATTTGATAGAGCAGTTGTCCAATGTGCAACAAACCAAGAAGTTCTACATGACTTCTTATCTTATGTATACCCTAGCAGCATCCCGACAATGGTTTGGTTTCACATACATTGAGGGTCAGAAGGGTGATCCCATCTATGCTTACTACCCTCAGTTCACCCTTGAAACCAGCAATCATAACTTTAGGAGGGTGAATGATGCTTTTACCATGTACATTGTGAGGCTTTTGGAAAGTGATACTACTAGAAGATTTTCTGATGAAGCCATGAACCTGATAGCAAAGTATGGAGCTTTCTTCATTCAATTCAGAAGGTTTTGTATATCAGGTTAGCCGGTTATGAGAACACTCCTCTCAAACTTCCTATATTTTGTAATGATAAGATGGCTTTGATTGAGGTATGTAGACAATTGGACAAGTTGCACAGGACCTACAGGGACAAGAAAATCTCTGGGCTGCATTTCCCCATATCCTTGGGTAACTATACATGTAAAACAACTTTGGATGCTCAGAACATAGAAAGGGCCCTTGCTCCCATCACTATCCACTTCTTCAGGCCCAGAACCTATTTTGATTTGAAGAAATTCATTGAGCTAAATCTCATAATCAACTATTATCACAGAGCTAGATACCGAGGACTACTGGGCTGATTGCACATA
This sequence comes from Taxus wallichiana var. yunnanensis, assembly GCA_018340775.1. Taxonomy (NCBI): domain Eukaryota; kingdom Viridiplantae; phylum Streptophyta; class Pinopsida; order Cupressales; family Taxaceae; genus Taxus; species Taxus wallichiana. The sequence continues at coordinate 342,589,130 of CM031239.1, forward strand.
TGACTTTGAAGCAAGACGAAGGCATTATGGTAGATTCTCCCTCCAGCTGATAAAGGAGCTCAACCTATATCAGATTCTTGAAGGGCTTCAAGATGACAATACAGACCTATTGTCATATGAATATGATACTGTGATCAAGCATACTCCCTTAGAGGATCTAGACTGGTTCAAAAGGGAGAAAGATGATTTAGCTGAGATTCTAGCCCCTGTCCTGGCAAGAACCAAGGTTTGGTTTGACAAACGGGTTCGAGAGTTGAGGAATAATTCAGGAGATTCTTCCTCTAAAGAAACTTCAACACCAAGGAAGGAGTCACATACACCTAGCTTAGACGTACCTACACAAACTCCTCCCCTTCATCAAGTAAATAACCTAAATCATCCACCCCTTCCTCATCTACTCAGGTATATAAAAATAAGGAGAGGGAGGTCAAAAAGGAGCCTATTAAGGAAGATCCCTGTTAAAACATTCATAATTACCTTTGGAGCCAGAGAACATCATTATTCTCAGTGAAAGTGAGGATAGTGAAGCACCAATCCCTATATGAGATTTAGAAGCCATAATGGATAAAGAGACGAAAATTCATAACATTGAGCCTCCAAGTACCATTGATTCCTCTCTCCAAGAAGCCTCATCTACTCCACTCACATCTCTATTGGAGGCAACAGTGGTAAATACTTTAAGTGCTATGAGTTCTCTTACTCTTGGTCCACTTGTTCCTCCTTATTCCTCCACTTTTACATGGGTGTAACATTTTGTTGATGAGTGAGGAAAAGGAATTCTTCTTCTCGATTGACAAGGCCAATTTTTGATTTTGTGGTGGCCTTGTTGGTCACTACTCCTTCTACTCCTGCAAAGAGAGCTAAAAAAACTTTAAGGATAGTGACAGATGACCAAGGCCACCGATTTCTTGAGGTAGCAAAGCCTAAAGTTGATAGGGCAGAAAAAAATTAGTAGCCTCTGATCTGAAACTTTCGAGGATCTCAATGAGAGAATCTACCCCTAAAATTGAAGTACATAACCTTCAGGAAACAATAACCAGGGTTATTAGGAGAGTATAAAAAGGAAACCAGACTATAGAGTAGCTGGAAGAGCAAGCTTAAGTGCTTTCTGGTTTTATCAAGTCATTGTTGTCTAAGGACAAGGTTTTGGATCCTACCCCACTGACTTCCCTTCCACCACCTATGATTCTTAGTCAAGATGAAGTCCATAGCATTAAATACATACACAGGTATTCCATCTATGGGAGAGCTATGGAAGCCATGGTGGATGACATGATCATTGTAGGTTTGAATTTCATTGGAGAAGCCTTCAAACTCAATGAGAAGGTAACTAATTTGTAAACAAAAGCTCTCCTCCATAATTGGAACTATGGATAAAGAACTTAAACTTTAGAGCAACCTGCATAGTAGACCTTCACTGATGGGACAAACTGATGAAAATATATTGATGGAAAGTAAATTTTTTGATGATGCCAAAGATAATTTATCAAGGTCATGGGTTTTCAGTGTGGAGTGGAAAATAAAAGTGTTGGAGGAGGCTTTAGGAGAATTGAGGAGCAGTTGGCAAAAAGGAGAAGCCTTCAAAACTTGTGTGGTATCTCGATTTTAAGGATATTCACTGTCACCTCCATGATGAGACTTCAGGTGTGCCTTTCTCCCTCCAAGAAATAAAGACTCAATTCAGGGCTTTTGTTAAGGAAAACTTGTTCAAGGAAGACTCAATTACCAAAGAGAAGATAAAGGAGATTTCTCTCCTTCATCTACTATTGAGGAAGCTAATAAAGAATATCATGCACACACGAGTTTGATAAGGAGATGGAGAAATTTCTGGGATCTTGGACCCAAGCTACTACCAACACATCAGTCCCACGAGGCCGAGACATAGTGGAAGCATTGAAAAATTTTAGACAACGGATCCTCAAGTCGGTGGGCCCTCCCCAACCATAAGCATTTGTTTTCCCTCGTAGCTTCTCCTTTCCTTCTTTTTCTCAATTTGGCCTTATTGTAATTAGTTGAGGGTATTGTGTCAAGCATCCCCTTAATTAAATATTTTATTTTAATTAAGCATCTCTTTAAAGTCCATTTTAACGACCAACAATTTTTGGCGAATCTACTGGGGATCCATTTTTTTAAACGTATTCCAATTCTATAAAATTATTTCTTGATCATCCTTTGATTTGGCGACTCTACATTTTACTTGCGGAAGGAGGACCCTTGGTATTGAAGATTCTCGGTTTGACTTTTGGAACAAGTAAGGTTTTCCTTTTCCTTCAACAGAAGGAATAGAAGAGCTCATTCAAGCAAACACTCCTCTTGTTAAAGATAAAAATCCTATATGTGGTATCCCTCCAGAGCAACTCAGCCCTAATCTCCATGCTATAATTCTCATCGGTGTTTCAGCAAATTCCCCTTAGTCATCTTTCCAAGGATGGCAGCACCATTTCTTGGGGCCATTGTGTTGGGCCTCTCGCCCTTCCTCAACCTTTGCTTGAGTTACCCAGAGGTATTAGGAAGAACTTCCCAAAGTTTAAATGTGATGGCAAGGCACATCCTGATGAACATATCGCAGCCTTCATAGTTACATGTGGAGTTCTCAGAGTTGAACATGAAGATGTCTTGGTAAGGCTTTTTGTAGAAACTTTACAAGATAATGCAGCAGATTGGTTCTATCACCTTCTAGCTGGGGCCATTACTAGTTGGACCATGATGAGAACAAGATTTGAGAACCATTTCAAACCTACAGAGGATGTACATGCTTTGCTGGCCCAAATTTCTCAAATAAAGAAGGAATCACAAGAACCCATGAGGGAATTTGTGGCTAGATTCAACAAGTTGATTAACAAAATCCCACTAGACACTCAACTTGTAGATCAAATTCAAAAATGTTTCTTCCTAAATGCTCAATTACCTGAAGTTAGCTACGCATTGAGAAGAGCCAATCTCGTAACATTGGCCGAGGATCAAACTCTTGTTGTTAGTGTCGAAGATGATTTGATTATGTCTAGGAAGTTGAAAAGAGACCCTTCTAAATCTAGGTCTTCTTCTTCCTCCTCTTCCACTCCGGGTCTAATACTGATCCATTAGTACAAAAGCTTGCAAATGACCTCATTGCCATCAAGAAATAATTGGCTCAACATGCCCCTATGGATGTTCCAAGGAGGAACTTTCAGCCTAGAAATCATTTTTGTTTCTCAGAAAAGGATAGCACTTGAGGGGCCACCCATCAAGGTTCTTGTTAATGTAACCTGTGAGGTTGAGGAACCTAAAGATGAAGAGGTTAATGAAGATTGTGAAGAACTTGAAGAAGAAGTTGATGGAGAGATGGAGGAACTTGAGGGATCTCAAGTTAATTTCTTCACTACTAAAGGTGTTGATGAAGAAGATGATTATGATGAAGTGGTAGCAGATATGAATAGTGAATCATACGTTGTCATGACTCGAGAGTAGACAAATAAAAGGGAGAAAGTGATGCATCCCGCTAAAATATCCAAGGAGCATCCCATGACTATCCCTGTTATTGCAAAAAGGGGATCTCCTATCCCCACTACATCCACAGAAGGTGAGTTCTGCAATTCTGCTTTTCCTAATTCTACTACTAAAATTTCTTCTTCTACAACTCCTAAATCTGACAAACCTAAGATTCCTAGTGATGATAGCCCATCCACCTCTGGATCTTTTGATATCATTGATCACCTAAAAAAGACAAAGGTTCAAATTTCAGAGGCTGAGTATTATCAAACCCATCCTAAAGCTTTTGCCAAAATGGTTCACTTTGTCAATTCTCAATCCAAAGCTTCCTCTAAAGGCCTTTTACCTACTCCATCCTCCACACCCCAACCCAATCTGGTAGCTATCGTCACCTCACCTAATGAGAAGATCAAACCATTTTATGTGACCCTTCTTATAGCAAGCCATAAACTTAACAACTGTGTCATAGATTCAGGAGCATCAGATAACATAATGCCTGCCAAAGTAGCCCATGCTTTGGGTCTAACTCTTACACGCACTTATGGGTCTTGTTATTCCATGGACAATAAGGAAGTGCCCCTAGTTGGAAGAATTAAATATGCACAAGTAGCTTTTTGCTACTTTACCTAAGAAAAAGGTCTTGGCTATTATCCTAGTAGCGGATATCCCTCTTTCATATGGTATGTTGTTAAGTAGGAACTTCTATAAGGATGTAGGGGAGAAATTCAAATGGATTGGTCACATGCCCTCATACGAATTAATGGAAAAATGAAGAAGCTATTGCCCAAAAAGCAATCTGAGTATGTTGTACAAAAGATGGATGATCCCAAAGCATAAATACTTTATGAGGATATTGGGCATGGTAATTATATGATTATGTCTCCAAAGGAAACTCAGCTTCCCAAAGGAGTACTTCATGATCCTAATGGGGTTTGGAATTTAGAATTTGATGGAAGTTTTTCCTTGGCTAGTTCTAGAGCTGGCGTAGTATTGATGTCTCCTGAGGGAAAATTTCATCCTTTCTCATTCAAACTACAATTTGAAAATACTAATAATACAACAGAGTATGAATCTCTCATTCTTGGGCTTAATATGGCAAAATAAAAAGGTGTCAAGAATCTTCTACCTCACGGAGATGCGAGAACTAGTTTAAAAAGTCAAAACCTTTTCAAGTAAATAATAGAAGGTTGAAGCATTACAGAATAAGCTTTGGGATTTTATTGAATTTATTGATACTTTTTCTATTGAAGCAGTGCCTAGGAAAAGAACACCAGGGCTGATTCACTAGTTATCTCAGGATCATTGCTAATACCTCATCCTGACTTTTCTCAAGATAGGTTTACCATTGAGATGATCCATAGGCCCAATGTGCCTAAACTGCAAGTAACTAAAAATTTTCAATGATGATCAACATTTTCTTTCCTTCTTAGAGCTCAAGTATAACTTTGATCAATTACACTTCGAAGGAAGTGACAATTTTCCTCGTGAGAGTGTGTCTTCCAACGAAGAGGATGTCAAAGAGGAAATAGATCAAGATGGGTGCATCAAGCTCAAAGGTAACAAGATTCCTAAAGGGCTGGTGAGTTTAGAAGAATTGTTTGATAAACATGATAGGTATGTTAAGTCTAAAGCTTCTACTAAATCACAATAATCTGCTAAATATGAAAAAACTAATATTGGGAGTTCTGTTGACCCCAAGTTTGTGAATGTTGGAAAATGTTGTACACCAGAAGAAAAGAAGAAGGTGATCAACCTTTTAAAGAAGTATAAGGATGTTCTGGCATATTCATATGAGGATCTAAAAGCCTTTCCAACCAAAGGAGATGCAACATTTCATCCCTCTCAAACTTGGGATTAAACCTTTCAAGCAAAAGCAAAGACAATACAATCCTAAGATAGCTGACACTATTTTTCAGAAATACAAAAGTTGTTGAAAGCCAAAATTATTTTTCCCATTCACCATTCAACATGGATTGCCAACATTATACCTGTCAGGAAGAAAAATGGTGAGATTTGTATCTGTGTTGACTTCAGAAATATGAATCAGGCTTCTTTAAAGGATAACTATCCTCTGCCCATGATGGATCAAGTCTTGTAAGTTGTTACGGGGTCTAAAATATTGTCCATGCTTGATGGCTTCTCAGGGTATAATCAAGTAGAAGTCAATACCACAGATCAGCACAAGACGGCCTTCACCACCCCTTGGGGTACTTTTGCCTACAAGAGGATGCCTTTTGGACTCATTAATGTCGGTGCCACTTTTCAAAGGGCTATGGACTTGGCTTTTGGAAGCCTGAAAGGGAAATGTATTGTTGTATATTTAGATGATCTAACTGTATTTTCCAAAACTAGGGCAGATCATTTTCAGCATCTGGAAACAGTTCTCTTGAAATGCAGAGAACACGGGATCTCTTTGAATCCTAAAAATATATATTTTTTTGTCACAAAGGAAAATTGTTAGGGCATGTTGTCTCTAAAGATGTCATTAAAATTGATCCTGAATGAGTTCAAGCTATTCAGTAGATTCCTCTTCCAACCAGTAAGAAGGGAGTGCATTCTTTTATTTGGTAAGATCAACTTTCTTAGAATGTTCATCCCTGATTTTGCAGAGCTAACCTTGAATATCTCCCAAATGATGAAAGGAAAACAAACATTTGGCTGGTCTTCTGAAGGAAAAGAAGCCTTTGAAGGTATTAAAAAGGCTATTGCTAGAACTCCTATCCTAGCATGTCCATATTTTAGCAAAGATTTTATTATCTATTGCTATGCCACAGATAACACCCTGGCTGTTGTTTTGACTCAGAAAGATTCTAATGATCATGAACTCCCAATTGCATTCATGAGCTACATTCTTAAAAATCATGAGTTGAAATACACAATGATGGAGAAACATGCTTTTGCAGTGGTTAAAGTTGTCAAGTAGTTTCATTTTTATATTCTTAACTCTCACTCCACAGTACTTGTGCCTGACACAACTATCAAGTCTATTCTCACACAGCAAGAGTTTGGATCCAAGAGAGGGAAATGGGTGGCAAAGGTTCAAGAATATGATATTGACATCAAACCAACCAAACTAGTCCACGGAAAAGGCTTGTGTGAACTCATCGCTGAAGGAGCTAGCCATGAGTTACCTAAGGATGAAGTTGATATTCCTATTGTTTTGTTTCTTAGCTCAATTGATGAATGGTATGCTGATATCACACATTTTCTCACCTATGGAGAATGTTCCTCTCATTTTACTACCAAGGAGAAAAGAGCTACTAATTTAAGATCAGCCCAGTATGTATTATGGGAGAATGCGTTGTTCAAGTGTGGGATGGATGGAAGATTTCTGAAATGCGTGGATAAGGAACAACATAAGAAGCTTCTTTTAGATTTCCATGATCAAGCGTGTGGAGGCCATTACTCATCTACTATCACTACTCACAAGATTCTTCGTGCAGGATACTATTGGCCTACCTTGTTCAAAGATGCATCAAAGTGGATTGAGAAATGTGAAGCTTGTCAGACCTTTGTGGGTAGACCCAAGTTGGCTGCCTTGCCTCTTAAGCCAGTCATGATTGAAGATCCTTTTCAACAATGGGGTTTAGATTTTATTGGAACACTTAATCCCTCTTCAAGTGCTAGACATACCCACGTATTGACTACCACATATTATTTTACTAAGTGGGTAGAAGCCATCCCAGTAAAGAGTACTACTTCTGAAGTAGTATGCAATTTTATCAAAGAGAACATCTTGGTAAGGTTTGGTGTGCCAAACAAGATTGTGACTGATAATGCTTTGAATTTTTCTTCTGATGAAATGATGGATTTTTGTTATGGATATGGCATTTCCCTAGCCCACTCTTTTGATTATTATCCCCAAGGGAATGGGCAAGTAGAATCAACAAATAAAAATTTGGTGGCCATAATAAGGAAATTGGTTAATGAATCTCAGAGGAATTAGCACAAGAAACTTTATGATGCTCTTTGGGTAGATAGGATTACACCTAAAAGAGCTATTGGGATGTCCCCTTTTCAAGTAGTGTATGGTGTGGAAGCTCAATTACCAAGAATAAAGTGGAGCTACCAACCTTGTATTTAATGAAATTTATTAAAGACACGGCTTCAATGATTCTTTAGATAAAAGGATCGTGTATCTTTATAAGTTGAATGAAGACAGATTACTGAGTTCTTTGATAGAATATCTCCGCTCACCAATAGAAAGTAAAATATTTGTTTGATAAGAAGTCCAAGTCTAAGAATTTCAAAGTCGAGACATCATTTTCTTTGTGGGATAAAAGACATGAACCTCATAACATGACCATGACAAGTTTGATTCTCTTTGGCTCAAACCTTTCAAGATCGGGCACTTTATGGGTGAGAATTCTTTCTACCTTGATTACATGGATGGTTCTTCTCTCAAACTTCCTTATAGTGGGCAGCACCTAAAATTGTTTAATTCCTAGGTGGATGGGAGGTCTTTTGTATATTGTGTATAGTGTGTGTTTTCCTTCGCTTGCTTTTTGGCGTGTCTTCTTTCTTTGTTTGGGTTGTTGTTTTCTGTATTGGTTTGCTTTTGACTCCATGGCCCAATGGATAAGGCACTAGTCTTCTTCCCCTAGTTTTTAGAGAGTTCTTGCCTTGTCTCATTTTTTGAATCTAGCCAAGTCATCCCCAAAAAGAGCCAGTTGTTTTCCTCTCAAAATCTCCCCTCTTTCGAAAGTCAAAAAATGAAAAAAATTGAGTTAACACCTTTCTATGATGTTCTAGTGAAGAGAAAAGTTGAGGAGTCTGAAAAATTTCACGTTTTTTGAGTCCTTAGAGTGATTTGCTGGTCTATCAGACATTTTTGTCCCATGTGTCCCAAGTTCTTCCGGGCTCTCCGTTCCCCGATTGGCCAATTTCTCCAGAATCTGTTAACTTTCGAGTCTGTCGAACTTTTTGTTCCAAATGTTCTAAGTTCACTTGTGCTCTCTATTCCCCAATCACCCACATCGGCTGCATCGAACCCTTCATGTAGTTTGGTCTGAATTGTCCCAAAAGTGTTTGTGCATTTTTTCCCTGCACATCGCCCGCATCGGCTGAATCGCGCTTTCGCATCCCTCATGTCCCAAATGTACCAAAGACCATCCGGGCTAATTTTTTCCACTCTTCCCGATGGTTGCCTTTTGAGTCGATGTATAAAAATTTAATGTGTATTTATAACCTTCTCTCTCCTAAAATAGCTATTTAATGGGACTACCCTCTACGCATTTTACACACTACTTACTTGCTACCATTCGCTCATATCCTTGCAATTAAAACCATCTACTCGTGCCCCCATTTCCCTTGCATTTTTATTACAGATTCGAGCTATAAGGGTTGTTTCTCTATACACTCAGTATGAAGATCAAGTTTCAGGGTCAGGAGCATGTTTCACCGCTTGAGTCTTTTGTTCCCGATATCGGGGATAGTGAGGTTTGTCACCTAGATTTTGGTGACTTCTGGAGCAGGTTGACTAACCCAAATCCCTCTCCCATGGTGCAAATGATCAATGACAGTGGCCTTGCATTTGCTGCGGGTTTCCCGATCTTGCACACAAGCAGTGTCTTTGACACTATACTCACCTGTAGAGCTCACTTCAACCCCGACACAAGCGAATTGACCAATGTGCATGGGGAGCTAATCGCCAAACTAGATGCGCTGCCATTTTCGCTGCCCTACGGATCCCGAAATGGACAACTCCGTGGTTATCTCTCAAACTCAAGCACAAACTCTCTTTGAGCAAGACAGTGAGAAATACAAAGCAAGGGTAGAAAATTCGTGGTTGAAGAACCCTAAAAAAGGGGCATCTCGACTTTCCAAAGCTCTGTTTAGGGCTGATTTCAACGAAGAGCTATCTGATTTCATCATCTTGTTGGCTCGTGTCATGGGCTTACCCTCTACCAGTGAGTTTCACTTTTGGATGTGCCCACTCATCAACATCATCTATGAAGGTACCCAAAACATCAATTGGGCAGAGATCATTTACATGAATTTGACAGAGCAGTTGACCAATGTGCAACAAACCAAGAAGTTCTACATGACTTCATATCTTATATATACCCTAGCAACATACTGAAAATGGTTTGGTTTGACATACATTTATGGTAGAAGGGTGATCCCATCTATGCTTACTACCCTTAGTTCACCCTTGAAACCAGCAATCATAACTTTAGGAGGGTGAATGATGTTTTTACCATGTACATTGTGAGGCTTTTGGAAAGTGATACTGCTAGAAGATTTTCTGATGAAGCCATGAACCTGATAGAAAAGTATGGAGGTTTCTTCATTCAATTCAGAAGGTTTTCATATATCAGGTTAGTCAGTTACGAGAACACTCCTCTCAAACTTCCTATATTTTGTAACAATAAGATGGCTTTGATTGAGGTATGTGGACAATTAGACAAGTTGCACAGGACCTGCAGGGATAAGAAAATCTATGGGTTGTATTTCCCCATATACTTGGGTAACTATACATGTAAAACAACTTTGGATGCTCAGAACATAGAAAGGGCCCTTTCCCCCACCACTGCCCACTTCTTTAGGCCTAGAACCTATTTTGATTTGAAGAAATTCATTGAGCTAAATCTCAGAATCAACTATTATCATAGAGCAGATACCGAGGACTACTGGGCTGATTGTACATATGAATTTGAAGTAAGACGAAGGCATTATGGCAGAATCTCCCCCTCCGGTGATAAAGGATCTCAACCTATATCATATTCTTAAAGGGCTTTAAGATGACAACGTAAAACTATTGTCATATGAATATGTTACTGTGATCAAGCATACTCCCTTAGAGGATCTAGACTAGTTCAAAAGGGAGAAAGATGATTTAGCTGAGATTCTAGCCCCTGTCCTGGTAAGAACCAAGGTCTGGTTTGATAGAAGGGTTTGAGAGTTGAGGAAGAATTCAGGAGAGTCTTCCTCCAAAGACACTTCAACACCGAGGAAGGAGTCACATACACCTAGCTCAGAGGTACCTGCATGAACTCCTCCCCTTCATCAAGTAAAGAACCTGAATCATCCACCCCTTCCTCATCTACTTAGGTATATCAGAAGAAGGTGAAGGAGGTCAAAAAAATAGCCTATTGAGGAAGATCCCTTGTTAAAACATTCAGAATTACCTTCGGGGCTAGAGAACATCATTGTTCTCAGTGAAAGTGAGGATAGTGAAGTGTCAGTCCCTGCAGGAGCTTCAGAAGCCACAATGGATAAAGAGAAGGAAATTCATAACACTGAGCCTCCAAGTACCGTTGATTCCTCTATCCAAGAAGCCTCATCTACTCCACTCACATCTCTACTGGAGGCAACAAAGTGGTAAATACTTTAAGTGCTATGAGTTCTCTTGCTCTTGGTTCACTTGCTCCTCCTTCTTCTTCCTCCACTTTTGCATGGGTGCAACCTTTTGTTGATAGTAGGAAGAGGAAGTCTTCTTCTCGATTGACAGGGCCAAATTTTGATGTTGTGGTGGCCTTGTTGGGCACTACTCCTGCTCCTACAAAGAGAGCTAAAAAAACTTCAAGGATAGTGACAGATGACCAAGGCCAAGCAATTTCTTGAGGTAGCAAAGCCTAAAGTTGATAAGGCTAGAATAGGATTTACTAGCCTCTGATCTAGAACTTTCAAGGATCTCAATGGGAGAATCTACCCTGAAAGTGAAATACATAACCTTTAGGAAATAGTAACCAAGGTTATTGGGAGAGTAGAAAAAGGCAAGAAGACTATAGAGCAGCTAGAAGAGCAAGCTCAAGTGCTTTCTATGGTTTCATCAAGTCATTATTGTCTAAGGACAAGGTTCTAGATCCTACCCCACTGACTTCCCTTCCGCCACCTATGATTCTTAGTCAAGATGAAGTCCAGAGCATTAAAGACATACACAGGTATTCCATCTATGGGAGAGCTATGGAAGCCATGGTGGATGACATGATCATTGCAGGTTTGAATTTCATTGGAGAAGCCTTCAAACTCAATGAGAAGGTAACTAATCTGCAACAAAAGATCTCCTCTGTAATTGGAACTATGGATAAATAACATAAAATTTGGAGAAATTTGGAGCAACTAGAACTTTGTGTCTTTGCAATAGCATCTTATTGAATCAAATGCAAATGGTTTTGCTCCAAATAATTTCATTCTAGCATGCATAAGGAATTATTTTTTTATCTATAATTCTTGAGAATGCCTTTCTGCTCATTTCCGCTACTTCATTCCTCTGTACTTTTGTATTGATGATCTGTTCTATTTTAAAACACTTTCATGATATCCAAGTTTCCCATTAAAACTATGCATTGTACATATGTAAATAAGCTTTGTCTTTAAATAAGGGAACCTCTCCCATTAAAGAGGAGGGACTTTCTATCCCCTGACTGTTGTTCTCTTTAAAGTCCTTTTTGATGACCAACAGGATAGAGAAGAGAGGGAAATGTATTTGATGGTGTGGAAGAGAACCCTTTCTAGATGGTGAAAATAGATTTGAGAAACCATACTCACATTCACTACATCAAGACACAAGTAGGTGTAAGATTTTAAGGAATTTTTTTCAATAAAGGACGAATGCAACACCATTAAACTTGTAGGAATTAAACAATAAATATAAAAAAAATATATATATATATATATATATATATATATATATATATATATATATATATTAACAAGAATGGTGGATCTATTTTAACCAGATAAAAAGAGTGTACACAACATCAATATCCAAGGAGAAAAAAAGTTAGAAACAACTAAACAAAGGAAAATGCCTTAAAATTTTCAAAGCTTCTTTCTAAAAGGATCCATCTAGAATATTTCCCTTTGGCTAGGTATTTATAGGAGATACCAAAAATAACTTGGGCATAATCATAAATATTAAAATAAAATGCCTTGACTAATTGCATAGTGTAGTTCTGACAAAGAAGATACATGGTGGCTATATATACCAATCAAATTGAATGCATTCCTAGGAAATCTATAAGGGAGTCACATCTGATTTTAATTTTGGTTTGGATATATTTCGATTCTCCATGGCATGCAAGTATGAAATAAATTACAACTCAATATCCATTTTAATTTATCAAGCACATGATCTTTGACATGGCATGTTCAATGGGATTTTCTCCAAACTTTTTTTATAAAGTGAACAAGATAAGATATTCCAACATGGATTGCTAGTTGGTTTCATAATTGATAGGTTATGTTTAATTTGTGGAACATTTTACTATCTAGAAAACAAATACTATTCATATTCCTTACCATGTGGTTGTTGGGACTTTCCAAATTTCTTGTGAATACTTTTAGAAAACTTATATGACTATGGTTTCAATTCCTACTAGGAAAAATAGCAGCACAAAGTTTGTAAATGATAGGTTCATAAATAAAACATATTTAAATTCCATGCATGGTGTGCATACTCAAGTGGTACAGGCATCCTTTTGTGTTTCCCATATACACTAATTTGATGTGCTAGATATTTTATAGTCTAAAAATACAAGGATTGTGCATCAAACTATGCCCATTGTAGTCAAAATAATCTCTCACATTGATCTTGTACATTCTTAAGGGTATCACTAATGTTTTTTTACTTCCTACATTACATAAATCTTGAGGGAAACCAAGTGTTAGGTGTTATATTTTCCCAAGTGGGCTGTAATTCATTCAATTATACAACTATGCACATTGTCTCCACAATACAAGGATTTTGTGTCAAACTATGTGCAACGTCTTCAATTATAATTCATTTCTTCATTTATAGTCTTCATAATAAAAACATAGTGTGTCAAACTATGTGCATTATATTCCTTAGAATAATATCTAAAAATTATCTTATGCGAGTCTTTGGGCTGTCAAAAACATTTGTTTATTTCCTACTCAACATAAAGCTTGAGGGAAACCATGTGTTATGTGTTAACTTTTCCCAAGTGTACCATAAATCTTTCAACTGTGCTTCTTGTGTGTAATAATTTTTCACACTAGATATTTCATAGTCTATGTAATACATGGATTGTACATCAAACTATGCCCATTGTCTTCCTTAGAAGAATCTCTAACACTTTTCTTGTATATTCTTTAGGTTGTCACAAATGCATGTTTACTTCCTATGAAACGTAAATCTTATGGGAAACAAAGTGGTATGTGTTATATTTTCGCAAGTGGGCCATAATTCATTCAATTAGACAATTATACAATATAATTACATGTTTGGTGATTACATGATATGTATAGTGGGATTTTTGTGGGAAAATGGTTGTCACAAAGCATTGAGAGAATACAAGACTCATGGTTTTTACGTGAAGATATTACACGCATCTTGTTTGAATGTGGTGAACTCACACAATGTTTTAACACTAAAGGGAAACAAGGACTAACCATGTAGGATACATAGGAATTTACATAGAGTTATTTCATAATATTGAATCAACGAGATAGTGTGTAGGACTTTAGATATTGCACAAAGGGGATTTCACTAAGTGATAAGCAAGTTGTCAATGGGATGTAGAAGAGGCATGCCAAAATATGTGATGAGGTATGCACATGAATATTACATGTGAGTAAAGAAGGCCAAAAATATTTTATGGGTGAACGAATGATACACACAAGTAATTGTGTAAAGATCTTAGAATGGTTCATGTAGAAGGACACATCACTTTCACAATGGGAATTGAAACAAGTGAATATGTTTGTACATGAAATGTAAAGAACTTAGCAAAATAGGGGCCAATAAGATTTTCAACATGGCTCAAGGAATAAAGATGGATTTCACAAAGGATGGAAAATTGAAGTGGGTAAGTATCCTACCTTTGTAAAAAGAAAAAAAAGGGGTTCCATGACTTCTCTAAGGTAAATTAAAAACTTGTGTTGTGGAAAAAAATAAAAACTATGAGGTTTATCCACATAGGAAAAATAACAACTATAATCCCTTTTATTTTTGGGGTATCATGGAGATGTTTCATATCTCATTTGATTCATATTTTTATTATATATTTTTTTGTCCTGGTAGTATAATCTATATACTATTAGGTTGAAATTACATAATTATATTATATAGACAATTTTTTCTCTTAACGATATGCATGTTATTCTATACCATTCTAGTACATGGACATAAATGTTTTGTGATGTGTCAAAGATATATTTCGATCACATTTTGAGACAACACATTGGTCCACAAATATAGATTTGTATAATGAACTATATCTAATTTAAAATATTGATGTAGTATATAGTGTACTTATTTTGGTTACCCAGAATGTAATCATCTAGATAGTTGTGGCGTGCATCTTGTGCCACAATTCTAATGGAGGGGCACTAGTTTTCATTATTATCATGCCAAGATAAATTGGAATAATTTGCATTATTTATTTGGGGTTTGGGAAATGGGTATATCTAATTCATGAATTCTTCTAGAGCAAAAATCATGTGACAACTAGCAATGGTATAATTTATATTGATAACATATATATTGAGAGGCTCCTAATGTTCCATCCAATATGTCTTGTTGGCATGTGAGTGCTTGGTTTTCATTGATGTAAAATGATCATTAATAACAAAGGAGGATGAAGGATTGTAAGAGGAAGTTTGTATAGGTTGAGACATGGTAGGACAATACATGACATGAACTCATGGGATCATGAATGAGATCGGCTAATTGAAACTAGGCTTCTTTAGTAACTAGTGAGTTCTAGAGGCATAATGGTGATGTGATAGTATGTCAAGATGATGGACTATATGGTTTAGTAGGTATGTGATGAGGTGAAACAATTATCATGATAGACACAAGGGTGCATGATTGGCATAAGTGAGATTTACTTGGTCCAGTAGACATATTCCTTAGACTTAGTCATCAGGATGACTTGGTATGATGGATTGAAGGAATGATAAAGATAGAGAAGACTGGTCAAAGCAAGGAGGACAGAAATAGTGTGTGTCAAGATAGTTTTAGGATGAGAACATGACACACTCATGAAATAAAAGCGGAAATAGGATCAACTAGGATTAATCCTAATATCTAGTACAAACATGTCTTGAAATATGGAGTAAAAAAGTTATAGCAAGAAGGTATTAAAATCATGTATTATGTATAGTGATGGCGTGGATATGATTTGGAATGTGGAAAAGGTCAAGATTTAGCTATTAGAGAGAGCTTTTACATCTTTTGAAGGCATATTATTGAGAAAAACTATGTATGCATAGACAAGTCATGGTGGATGATGAATTTCATACAATTGCATAGCTAAATTATCCTTGGGACATGTGAAGGAGGTTTACCTAGTGTTGTGGACAAAGTTTTAGGTCAAAAACCAAATAGAAAATAAAATTCAATTTATGTGCATCGAGGTCTTGAAATGGTCATTCTAGCTAGAGGGTCAAGTTTGACTTGCTCATATGTGCATTAAAGTTTTCCATGGAGACCTGGTGCATTCATCAATTTTGGTACATGGATTCAAGAGTAATTTTCAAGTGGAATGAGGAATAATAATGTCCTATACTTTATGAACAAACCTTACAATGGAAATTAGGTTCCAAACCATCCAAAACCATCCCTTTGTAGTGATGGAGAAGAAATGATTATTTTATTAGTGAAATGGATTTTGCAAGCTGATTTGATGATTTGGGAATGTAGAGGACTCCTTGTATCTCAGTTTGGCGGCATTTTTTGCTCCATGAGAGATGGTGAGATATAAAAATCATTATTTTCTGAATATTTGATGATAAAGTCATGTGTATAAATATTCAAGATGAAAATATTGATGTAGAAGCAGTTATGGGAAGTGTTATTTATGATCATGAAGTGTTTTAGGTAGGCTCTATGTAAAGCTTTTATGAATCATGTCATACAAGATGGTCTACCGCTTAAGGCCTATAGAGTCAAAACTAGTCATGATGGGTTAAATAGGTCTCGATGTGATGCATGTTGTTGAAGTGAAATATAACATAGATAGCTTATATGAGTACAATATGACATGATGAAGCTCATGAATTGATTTGGTGAAGTGTTTTTGTACCTAAGTTCTAATAGTCAAAATTTCCCCATTAGCCCTATCAAGAAGGTTTGTGAATGGAATTGCTAATGTGAAATTATCCATATAGCCCCTAGAAATGAGAGTTTGAAGGTGAATTATAAGTCTCATGTGAAGTGTTCCAAGCTCTTTTTTTTCATGAAAGTGAATTTTGGAGTGTTATAATCCATCTAGGACAAAACATGTTTTTGTGTCTGAAACCTAGTTTGAGTAGTATCGAAATTAAAGAATATAAAGATATATACCTTGAAAAAGTAAATGTTGTGGATTTGATCAGTTTAATAAGGATGAGATATTTCTAAAAAGGTATCATAAGATCCTTGAACAAGTGGTTTGATGGGCAAACCAACTCATTTTGTGAAGACAAATTTTATGTGTGTGTATAAGCCCTTGAGACCTTGTCTAAATCAGTATTTCATTGTGTTAATGAATATGTTTATGCTTACCAAAGTGGTTTAATGTGAAATACAAGTCATATATGACAATATCCAAGAATAATAAAGTTTTGAAATTGCATAAATTGGTTTGAGTTAACCAAACTTATGACTATTTTTAGAGTTGTCATGACTGTAAATATCAAGTGAGAAGAAGAGATGAAATGAAGTCTTGTGACTTGACCTGCATTATCCCAAGAATTTGATTATGTTTTGGACATCCATAAGATCCTTCCTTTCTATTCCATTACATGTTTTTAAGCTTATATTGAGTGTATGCATTCAAAAGGAATCTTGGTTTTTGAAGACCATGCACCTAGTTGTGCATATGAGCTCTAATGGACGTTTGAGAGTAAAATGACGAGTTTCAAGGCTTTGTAATCATATAGAAGACAACAAGAGGTATATTGTAATGTAAATAAAACTTGATAACACTTTTCATGAGCTATACTTATTATAAGAAAAAGGAATATACGTTGGGAAGAAGAAAAAATGGAATATGACGATTCTGAAAGTGTAAATGTCGGACTGAAAATGGAATGATTTTATTTGTTTTAGAGGTGGAGAGACCTCAAGGATATTTTATAATTATTTACAATTTTCAGAGGTGTCATGAAAATAATAATAAAATTTGGTTCTTGTAACTGACATCTTATAGATGTAATGATGGCATTATGGTAGTTTTTAATGATGTCATTCTCGACCCTTTTAAAATTTGAGGAAGTTAAAAACTGAAGTTGTTAGATGTTGAAGTGGAAGAGGTGTAAGAAGGAGTTATCCTCATGCACATGTATTACTTAGTGTGCTATAAAAATAGCTTTTGGAGTCTTGAATTGTAGGAGGTTCATCCTTGTATGTGTGAGGAAAAAATGACTATGTAAAAGAGATGTCTTTAAGGCAAAGTATTTGGTGAGGTATGATATGATGAGTATCATGAACTAAGAGAGGATAAAGATGAGATTAATATTTTTTGAATGTGTTAAAAATATGTGTGTGAAAAATATTACTTGAATATTTTGCTTATAGCAGAGTGAAGTGATGAGAATCTAGGTGAATTAAGGTGTGTGAATGAAGAGGATGAAAATAAAGGAGCTAAATAAGAGGTCATAATTTGTTGGTTTAAGTAACTAGTGGAAGGTGATAAAAAAAAAAATTAAGTCTAAGTGGGTGCTTAACAAAGTTGGGAGTTGGTGCTTCCATGCACATAGGAGCTTACAAATGTTCAAGTAGGTGCTTGGATAAATTTAGGGAGTTGGTGCTTCCATGTAAGTAATAGCTTGCAAAAGTAGGGATTTTATGCTATCATGTAAAGTAGGTGCTTGAATAAATTGTTGGCATTAGTGCTTCAAGTTGAGTGGGTGCTCAACAAATTGAAATCCTTGTAATCTTCATAAGAAAATTATCCACATTAGTTCATTGATTTCAGTGGGTTTTTCTCCCTTTAAGGGCTTTCCACATCAAACATTGTCTTCATTGTTCCCTCATGATAAAGGTTAATCAAGATTAAATGGTTTGCTTAGATTTTGAAATATTATCAAAGTTTTGAGAAGAACTGATTCACCTCTCCCCTCTCAGTGCTTTTGTTTTCCAAAAATTGGTATCAAAGCAAGGTTTTTTAAAAACTTTGAAAAATTGGATGAGATCCTTGAAGCACAAGAATGGGTAAATTGTTGAAGTAGTTTTGAAAAGGAAGTCTGAGATATTGAGTCCCCAATTCATGGATTGAAAGATAAAATCAAGTGTATGGATTATGAACATGCTCTCATGTTGAGAGTGTGTCAGTATACCTGAAAGATAAGGAAGATAATTACCTCAAGTATGAAGAAGAATTGAGATCCTTGAAAGATAAATTATAAGAAACAAACAACAAGTTTAATATGTAAGGAAGGTTGGAGAAGAGTTCTGAAGTCCTTGATGAAATTCTAGAGAGTTAAATATCAACAAGTGATAAGAAAGGTCTAGGTTTCAAAGGAGATCCGATGGAGAAGTGTAAAGATGACAAGGCTAGTCCAAGTAGATAAGAAAACATGAAGAATGCCAAGGAGACAAATTCAAGAAGGTACAACTCAGCTAGGCAACCTAATGCATCAAGGTATGAGATATTTTTACATGGATATTTCTATACATGCAATGATTTTGGGCATAGAGATAACGAGTGCAAGAATTTTTTCAAAAATGACCATCCATGGAGAGATTGCAGAGATGAGAAATCAAGGAATATCACTTGTTTTAATTGTCAAGAAAAAGGACACACTGCTAAGTACTGCTTATATGAACCATCTAGTCAAGTTTGGAGAAATGAAGGCATTAGAGGTAAAAATTTAATTGTTTTTATAATTGCAACAAGGTTGGACATTTTTCTAGGAATTTTCATGGTCATAAGGATGCTAATTTAGGTTGGAATCCCGAGTTCACATCAGTTTAGAAGAAATAAATATGTTGTGTGTTATAAGTCTCATGCACTCGGAAATTTTGTAAGACATTACTATCAAAATAAGTACCCTAGGTACATCATTAGGTTTCATGCATTCAAAGGTCAAGGTAAGAAGGTGTTCAATGTGAAAACCAATCCTAAGAGTGATTCCAAATCAGGTATGTCCAGAGGCAGTCATTGGAATGAAGGAGGTTGAGCATAATCACAAGGTTAAGGAAACTAATTATAAGACAGAAGAGGAAAATAATTATAAGAAGGAAATGTGTACAGATGGAAGAAATAAGGAGTCATAAATAGTCATAGGAGATCCAAGTTCACACAAGGCATCAAAAAGTTTTGATAAAGTTGAGAAGGAAGAATGTAATCCTAGTACCAGTCATAAAGAACCTTTAGTCATAACTAAAAGAGATAAAGTGAATGAGGTGCATCATGTATTCTTATTAGGAATACAATTGGAAGATGGATACATAAGAGATGAGATCATCGCACATAAAGGGGATTTCAAGAAGAATGATAGAATCTCATAATTGGAAAAATATAAAATTGAGTCATCAAGCTCTGTTGATGACTTTATTCTATTTAGTGATCCAATAGGAATTGGGTGTCTTCTCTAGGCTTCTAGAAGACACTTACCATGTGAAGTAAGTATGGTTTATTGTTGAATATGCTTCACTATCTGAATCTTTTGATCAAGGTATGTACAATGCTACAAAAGTTAAAAGGTATTGTTTTTGTCCCCAATAAGGTTCTTATGCATGCTTACTCTGAATAAAGTATTTGAAGGTCTTACTTAATTGTTCAAGAAAATAAAATTTCATGTTGTTATTCACTAGGTATGTGTGGCCTTATCTATTTAATGATGCCAAACATAAGTCTCAAGTGTTTCATCATTCTATCATTCATGAAACAGTCCTTCATCGAATTTGATCAAAAGAGATATCTTTTGTAGTCTGCATAGAAGTTGTGAGAAGTCTTCAAAGAATATAAGGTTATGAATAAGTGTCTTAAGATAATTTCCTTGTATGGTTTGTTATGTTTCCCTCAATCAGACTCTTTAACCCTATTCAAGTGTGTGAAAGTGATATATGATTATATCCACCGGTATTCATGAATAGAGTCATGAAACAAATGAACATTAAAAAGTCGGTCAAGATCTACAATCATGAAATTTTGGTCTTAATTGTTGATCCTAGCCATGAAGAGGATATGTGTCTTGGTAATGATTGTATAAAGGTTTGGTTGTCTTTAAAGAAAGTGTCAATTGTATAAATAATAGCTCAAGAAGAAGGTGTCAAGGTGTTACTATTTAGGTGTGAATAAGATACAAAAGATGTCAAAAGGTATATTCCACCAATGAAGGATAAGTAATTTCTCTTAAGAGATCGGTGAACAAGTTCAAGTAATACTCAAAGAGGTCGTTATGTGCATTCATCCATATATCAAGTTTTATGAAGAAAAAATCATACAATCAAATCCTTGAGAAACATAAAGTAAAGCTCAACTAAATAGTGAATGATCTTAAAACACTATAATGAAAGAAACAAAGATGTATCATCTCGGAGAGTCCATCTATGAAGATCCATAAGGTCATGATGTCCTTCAAGTCTCATGGGTTCATCAAAACTTTGTGCACAAGGATTCAAGTGGTCATAAGGTATGATTATCTAATTCATTGTCTTATATAATTTAGTGAAGAGGTCATGTTTGTTCTCAATTTGAGTATGAATGAAACCTAGTAATGATGATTTATCATGTTGTAAAAGTTAGTTAGATGATCAAAATATGTCTACCAGTTTGATTCTTAGGATTCCATGTTAGGTTTTGAGGTTATCTTATCACGTCTAGGTTGATTATCAAACCACAATATTTTCTCTGTCAAAATCTAGGTTGAGTCATGTATAATTTCTACAAGAGAGTTTCAAATGTGGTTACTGAGTCCTATGAAAGGATAAGTTCATGTTATTACCTTGGTTAATCATCCATTATTTATGAGGTCTTCAAAGGGTGTTGTAAAATATTCATGCGTGTGGGTGTTCATCCTCAAACTTAAGAAACTTGAACTCGTGTTCTCATTCAACTCATCATACACGGATAAAAGTGTTATAGAGGTCTAAGAAGAATTACACCAAAGGATTCAACTAATTCTTTCCCATAAATTGAAAAAGTTCTCAATATGTCTTGGAGAAAAGGTGTTGGTTTCTTACACTATTGACTTGACATGATCATTAGAAGTTGGGTAATGGTGGCTTCGATTCTGTTAAGATCAAATTTGAATGTCTCAGTGGCTAACCAAGTGTTACAAATATGTGATTGATTTGATCACATTCATAAAAATGTTTTTATTCTTTGAAACATGCTTTAAAGGTCTTTTAAATGGTTAAGTATCTTGGATGGAGTATGAAGTAACAAAAATCAAGAGTTAATTGTAATAACCGAGGAGATAATATTTCCCACTAAGGAGCATGACTACAAGCATATGCATGATAGTAGGGGATGTGTAACATTATCTCAAACAAATATTAAGTGTGTGCAAGACTATACAAGACTTGAATGAATATGTGCATCCTTGTGAAGGACTATAGAGATCATACAAAGACATCAACTCTCTAAGGTATTCTTTTTTATTTATCTCTCTTAAAGCCATAACAAAATTATATGTGCAATAATATATGATCACATGCTGTGTATAGAAGGTTCATGATATGTGGTTTTGATAAATGAGTTTGAAGAGAAGATGGATAATAATTATCCCTAGAAGGTGATTCTTGAAAAGTTGAGAAGGTTGCAGCGGTGGTAAAGGTGAACAATGCACTATATGAGGGTACATAAAAAAGCTGTTATAGGTCTAAAGCATGTTGACCTACATGTCGAGAGATAATTAATTGAAGAAGGATCCATGTATAACTTCCAACCAGGTGTTTTAAATGATGGAGAAAATAGGAATGATGTAGAGCTTGTATGATTATTCACTTGCATTTTAAGTAAAGAAACATTATACCTAGGCATTATAGGATGTTGAATCTCCACACAGTAGTGAGCTAAATGCCTAAGAAGGATTCTTGAACAAGGGGGAGTAGGTATAATTCTAT
This sequence comes from Taxus wallichiana var. yunnanensis, assembly GCA_018340775.1. Classification (NCBI taxonomy): domain Eukaryota; kingdom Viridiplantae; phylum Streptophyta; class Pinopsida; order Cupressales; family Taxaceae; genus Taxus; species Taxus wallichiana. The sequence goes on from CM031239.1 coordinate 342,611,565, forward strand.
AAATAATGTCTTTTAGGTGATAAGGAAACTAGAAAGGCATATTCATTAATACTTGAAAGTACATTGATCGAAGAGAAAGTCTTATGACCAAGTAAGTCACTATATCACACTATTAAGACTATAAACACTAGGAAGGAAACGTAGGTGAAGGTGATAATGGTGACCCACCTATATGACATAAGGTCAATATATGAGGACTAATTCTTGTATAGTCAGTAAGATAGTGCTTGAATGAACCCATGGAGAGAAACAAGGGGATATTTCATGTTGTATGTGGACTTATATAGAAAGGATAAAATTGGATCATTTGTTATGAAAGGTTGGTTTAGGGACCTAAATCCTAAATGTTGCTTGTGAACCAAGTATATCAAAGAGTTAAGCCTAGTTTTTAGTATTTTTAGCTGAGATGGGACTATTCATGAGTCCGTAGTATGTTATCTTTCAAATATCATATTGTTGGCATATGTGTTATGAAGGCATCTATCCGGGAGAGCTAAAGTGACCTTAGTGCAATGATGAAGAAAAAATAGAGCCAAGAAATAAGAGATAATTTTTTGACCTTGAATGATGATTTTGGTTGATGCTTCCAACCAAGGAGTACAAATAAGTTGATGAATAATAATACCATGTGCTATGGTTATGTACTTTTTCATTAATGTAAAAAGGGGGAGAAGAACCAAGAGGTTTTCCATCAATTTCAAAAGGGGATATTATTGGCATGTGAGTGTTTGGTTGTTATTAATGTAAAAGTCTCATTAATGACAAAGGAGGATAAATGAGTGCAAGTGGAAGTTTGTAGAGACTAAGAATGGTAGGAAAAGACATGGCATGAATTCATGGGATCATGACTAAGATCACCTAATTGAGACTTGGATTCTTGAGTAACTAGTGAGTTATAGAGGCATAATGGTGATGTGACAGCATGTTAGGATGATGTACTAGATGGTTGAGAAGGTATGTGATGAGTTGAAATAGTCGGCATGATAAACACAAGGGTGCATAAGTGGCCTAAGTGATATTTTCTTGGTCTAGTAGGCCTAGTCATTAGGATGACTTATTATGATGGATTAAAGGCATGAAACATATAGAAAATCAAGGTAAAAGCACGAAGAACATAAAGAAGGTGTGTTAAGATAGGTTCATGAAACAAAAGTGGAAATGGGTTTAACTAGACCTAATCTTAAGACCTAGTACAAGCATGTCTTTAAATACGGAGAAAAGAAAGCTATAGCGAGGAAGTGAAAACATGGAGTGTATGGTGATAGTGTATAGATGATGTGAAAGGTGGAACATGTCAATATTTAGTTTTTAGACGCAGATTTGGGGTCTTTTAGACGTATATTCTTAATAAAAAACTAGGTATATATGGAAAATTTGTGGTGTATGATGAGTTTTAAACAAGTGCATAGCTAAATGAGCCTTAGGACATGTGAAGGAGGTTTTCCTAGTGTTGTGGAAATTTTTTTAAGTCAAAATGCAAAGGGAGAACCAATAAAAGTGATTTTAGTGGCTATCAAGCTCTTGAAATAGCCATTTCCAGCTTGAGGGTTGAGTTTGCGTTGCTCATTGAGTACGTTAAAAATTTTCATGGAGACCTAGTGGATTCATAAATGTTGGGGCATGGAGTCAAGAGTTATTTTCAAGTGGTATGAGGAAGAGTAATGCCCTATAATTTATGAACAAACCTTAAGAAGGAAATTAGGTTCCAAACCCTCATAAAACTCTCTATTTGTAGTGATGGAAAATAAATTATTAGTTTTTTCATGAAATGGCTTGCAAACGCTGATGTGATGATTTGAGCATGTAGAGGAATCCTTGTATCTCAGTTTGGTTGGTATTTTTTTGCTTCAGGATAACTGGTAAGATACAAAAAAATCATTGTTTTCATAAGATTTGATGGTATAGTCATGTATATAAAGGTTCATGATGAAAATACTGATGTGGAAGAAATTATAAAAAGTTTCTTGAATATCATGAAGTATTTTAGGTAGAATCTATGTAAAATTTTGATGAACCGTGTCATACAAAATGATCTATCGCTTAAGGCCTTTAGAGTCAAAACTAGTCATGATGGTTTGAATAGGTCTTGATGTGATGACATCTTTATGGAAGTGAAATATGAGCATGGATAGCTAATATGTGTCTAATATGACATGATAAAGCTCATGGTATTATTTGGTGAAGTGTTTTTGTGCCTAAGTTCTTGGTCAAAGCTGCACCATTAGCCCTGCATCAATAAGGTTTGAAGAATTAAAGTGCAAATGTGAAATTCTCTATATAGCCCATGTAAATGAGTGTTTTTATCACCAAATTACAGCACCCCCGAATGGCCTTAGATTTGAGTGGGGCATTCGATGTAATTTGTGTAACATTGGATCATCTCTCAAGTTGTGGGACTTGCGGGCTTGAGATGATCCTCTAAAGAAGGTTGGTTCCTTCTCCTAAACTACCTTTAACAATCTACTCTAATTTAGGTAAGCTATTTAATCCTAATCTAACTTTCCAAGGGACCAGGGGAGAGAGAGTGCATGAAAAAAAATCCTACACTAAAGCGGTGATACACCAGAAAAGGAGGGTTGTTGATAACAATCTCAAGCTGCCTAAAGTGGAGAGGGTGAGCAATGGAGAGGATAGAAAGATGCATTATAGACCAAATATAAGTTCACACAAAACACCACTTCAAACCCATTAAATAAAACTCCCAAACAAACAAAGGTGAGAGGAAAGAAGAGATAATAAAATAAGCAAAGGATGGACAAAATGCATCACGAAATAGATTTTATTACTCCATGAGTTCACATAGTACATCATTAGTGGGAAAGAGGCAAGAAAATTCCATTACAAAGAAAAGAGGAGGCTTAAGCTCCACATTCAACCCTAAGGAAGAAAGAGAGAGGGGACAGGAGAGAAAATGACCAACTCCTTTACAAATGAGCCCAAGATTACAATTTATAGAATTGAGAAGGAGAGAGAGAATTGCAATCCTAGATTTGTCTTTTCAACCACTTGCAAGTTATCATAAATGAGTGTAATTGATGGTATGTTTCTTATAAAAAGGATCCCCATGTTGTCCCATATGTTGCAACAAAGAGATAATGATGACCATGCCTCATTAAATGCATCCAACTACCAATTAAAACATTATTATGAACCTGGACACGTTTTCAACAAAATCAGAATAAAAAATTCATCAATTTCTTCATTTCTTGATTTTTATACATTGGAATCTTGGAATCACGATTCCAATGGTACCAATTTTTGTGATTTCGTTTGAGAAATACAAAAGTTATGCCCATTCAAAGTTTCACACAAAAACTATCATTTTCCTTTGTTCATGGATTTTCTAGTTTTCTTTTCTACAACATTACATTGGATTTGGTTTTTCTACACTTTTTTCCACAATTTTTTTCTATGGAATTTACTTCGCATCTTTCCATGTTTTTTCTAATGATATAAAATTTGTCAATTTTCGAGAGACTTGGATCAAAAGTTATGCCCATTCGGTTTTCCATGAAAAACTTTTTTCGTGGCGCTTTATTCTCATGCGGTTTTTTTCCATTTTGTGGATTTTTCTCGGCCTTTTTCCGTGGCTTTTTCTCGTGGACTTTCAACTTTTTTGCAATTTTTCCGTGGATTTTTATGTGACACTTTTTTGTGGATTTTTTTGCAGCATTTTCCATGGAATTTTGTTCTACACATTTTTCTATGGCTTTTTCGACTTTTTTGGATTTTTTTGGTCGAACTTTTTCTCAAACACTTTTTCCTACCGATATCTGCAATACACTATTTTTGTGGCCATTTTGGGTTTTCTAGTCCCGATTGTCCCGCATGAACTTGTTTTCCTTTTTGGACCTTTTTCTCGAACACTTTTTTGCCATATCCACAATACACTGACTTGTGGCCATTTTGGGTTTTCAAGTCCCATGCGTACCTTCGTCCCAAATGTCCCGCGGACCGCACGGGACAAAATATTCTTCCTTTTCCACATTTGACTGTCTCCTTAGCATTTCAGGCCCAAACTTGGTATGATGAACCTTGGTATGACCCGCATTGGTTCCATCCAGCCATCATTAGACCCGATTTGCACTAAAATAGGCCCTTGACTTCATTCTTTCATAATTTTGGCAAATTTTTCTAACTCCTTGGATTTTCTTTGGATAGGGAAGTTAGAGAAAAGCCAAGTGACCCCTTAAAACCTGATTTTTGGCCTCAAATCATTTCTTCTTGCTCAATCTTGAAGAAATTATGCAAGTTATCAAAATTACCTTGGGGTGAATTTTGGATAACAATTTGGTGACTCACGGGGTCACCTACCTGCTAGGTGAAATGATCAGTGGCCTTAAAGTATCCATTGGGCATGGAGTCATCCTAATAAACACAAATATGATCTAAAATTCTGAAATCTGGTCCCTGAGCCACTTGAAACATTACTAGAACTGGAGTTGATCTCACCAAATGCTACCTCAATGTATTGTGCACGAGCAAAAAAACACCACAACACACTATGTATAAAAGAGAAAGATCATACATACCCTAAGTGGAACATGCAAAGTGTGCACAAGCACTTGTTTTGCTGAAAGTAAACCTACCTACTCTATACTAACGGAAGTAAAGGGAACTCAAACAAATCCTGCAACTAGTAGGGAGAAGTAGCTTCCCTTTCTCAAAATAGGAAGCCATGTATATGATTTGGAGCTGAACATGGTTGTTATTATGAGTGAAAAAATGACAAGAGGCGATCCTCCACCCAAATCATCAAGGTATCAACTGGAAACAAGACAAATACCTCTTTTAGTTTCTCTACATTTGGATTGAAGAGGCATTAAAGTTGATCCTTGGTACTTTGAAACTCATCCTCATGCTCAGAAGTAAGCATGACTAGTAGCAACTCTGAATCTTGATCCAATGAAGCCAAGTACTTGATTGGGAAAGGCCTGATCTATTGAATTTTCCCATTACATGGAAGCCCAACTTCAATAATGAAGTCTTCTTGTAGACATTCCTGGGTGGATGGTGTGGAAGAGATGGGATCTTCATACTCTTTTATTTCCTCTATTGTGGAACTCCTTTAATCCTAATGCATCTCATATTATTTGCATCATCATTGGATAGCTTCTTCCATTATAATGAACATTTGGTCAAATCCAAATGTTTCTTCTAACTTGCTCTTGGATAGCCTCTTCCTCCATGAAATAGAAATACTATTTGGGGCACTAGGTTTTCTTGATAGCTAGCTCTCTTCATCATGGATTCATCAATCAAATCAAGCCCTTCAAATGAAAGAAAAAAATCTTCAATAATGCTTTCTTCATCAAGTGGCTTCAACTCTGATTTGATCTCTTCTAGTTGCTCCTCTTCAATAGGACTTGGAGTTGGTTTTTCTTCCTCCCTCTTGACTGATTGTGTAACTTGGATTAGATCAACATCCTCTTCAGAAAAAGTGTCATTATGGACACTGCATTCAGAGAAAATAGATTGTTGATCTTCTTCTTCTTCTTCTTGTTCTCCTTCTGCTGCAAACTCAACTTCCACCACCTGTGGTCTTAACCTTGACCTCCTCTGAAGGTTTAACCATCAAGGGGATTTTTCAATTCTGAATCTAAGAGCCAAGCTCACCAAGCTTCTAATCATTTCTTCTTTTCTTGGCTCTTCTTCTTGCTTCTCTCCTTGACTGGATTTTTGAGTCTCTTCCCGACATGGACTTGGGAAAGTAGGAGTGGTGGGTGGGGTCTCCACTAGTTTTTTCTTTATTTGTGGTGGAGGGGAAGGTATTTCTTTTGGCTCTTGTGGAGGGGACTTGAATTTGGAAGGAAAAGGAAAAGATGAATTGAGATGATATGGAATATTAGAAGATGGAGAAGGGAAATCACTTGGGGCAGCATATACAATGGGATTAACTTATGAAAATGATAAAATGATAAAGCTTGGGAGGGAGAAAATGAAAGACAAGGAGCTGGTGACTAACTTACCCATTAACAAGGTTGTCTTACATTTTTCTCATATGCTTCAATATCCTCGGTCCACTTTGCAAGTTGAGGCAAGCATTTCAACCATGAAATCAAACTTCTCTGCTGAGCTATAGTGTCTTTGAAAAGGGCCTTCCCATGGACAAGGTTCCTGTAACCAATTTTGAAAGATTTCATTTATGTTGTATCCCTGGATTGAACCATGTCAGCCTCCATCCTTTGAATCTTCTCCAGTAGATCAACATTCTCCATTTGACTATTTTCATTGTATGCATACCCTTGTTCTTGATATGTTTCATAACCAAACTGGTTTTGACACTACTCATATGGGTAAGCATAATGGTTTATTTGATCATAATGTTGATTTGGAGGAGTTGAGAAATACATTGGAGGTGGACTACACACTGTTGCTGCAAGTGTGAATTCCAAGATGGGAATGAAGTCATGATTGCACAACTTCATGGAATGGAAGAAAATGAAAGATGTGGAAAGAAGAATGGGTGGAAATGGATGGAAAGAAAATTATGTAACTCAAAGAATGGGTTGTTGACCAAATGGAGTCACTAGATGTGCTTGAAAATGCCTCCAAAGGATGAAATATTCCCAAATATCACATCAAACCTGATGAAGTGAAGTGGTAATGTGTTTCAAACCTATCCCACTAGGCGTGCCAAAATTGTTATTAACTAGTGAAAGGTCATATAGTGGCTAATGATTTGATGTTTGGAGTGGAACACCTTGAAAGATGGGACTCTAACTTTGTGATGTCCCACACAGCATGCCATATTTTTATCACAAAATTATAGCACCCCCGAATGGCCTTAGATTTGATGGGGCATTCGGTGTAATTTTGTAACATTGGATCATCTCTCAAGTTGTGGGACTTGTGGGATTGAGATGATCCTCTAGAGAAGGTTGGTTCCTTGCTCCTAAACTACCTACCACAATCTACTCTAATGCAGGCAAACTATCTAATCCTAATCTAACTTTTAAGGGAATAGGGAGAGAGAGTGCATGAAAACAAACCTACACTAAAGTGGTGATACACCAGAAAAGGAGGGTTGTTGATCACAATCTCAACTACTGAAGTGGAGAGGGTGAGCAATGGAGAGGATGGACAAGATGCATCATAGACCAAAGATAAAGTTCACAGAACACCACTTCAAACCCATTAAACAAAGCTCCCAAAACCTGTAATAGACATCAGAGATATGAACATTATACCCTACAATGGTGAGTGGTAAGAAGAGACAATAAAATAAGCAAAGGATGGACAAAATACATCACGAAAAAGATTTTATTACTCCATGAGTTCACATAGTACATCATTAGTGGGCAAGATGCAATAAAATTCCAAAGTAATGAGAGGAGGCTTAAGCTCCACATTCAATCCTAGAGAAGAAGAGAGAGGGGACAAGAGAGAAAATGACCAACTCCTTTACAAATGAGACCAAGATTACAATTTATAGAATTGAGAAGGAGAGAGAGAATTACAATCTCAAATTTATATTTTAAACCACTTACAAGTTATCATAAATGAGTGTAATTGATGGTATGTTTCTTGCAAAAGGCTCCCCATGTTGTCCCATGTGCTGCAACAGAGAGATAATGATGACCATGCCTCATTAAATGCATCCCAACTACCAATTAAAAACATTGTTATGAACCTGGACACGTTTTCAACAAAATCAAATTAAAAATTCATCAATTTCTTCATTTCTTTATTTTTGTACATCAAAATCGATGTCACAATTCCAATGGTATCAATTTTGTGTTATTTTGTTGAGAAATGAAAAATTTATCACCATTGAAGTTTTTACGAAAAACTATCATTTTCCTTTGTTCCACGGATTTTCCATTTTACGCAACATTTAATACGTGAGATTTGGTTTTTATAATTCCATGGATTTTTCTATGGACTTTGTTCTATGGCTTTCCATGGGGTTTTTGAGCTTTTCTCTGATTTTCAAGTCATCAATTTTTGAGACTTTGTTCAAAAGTTATGGCCTTTTCCGTAGACTGCCATTTTTTCGTGATTTCGTGGTTTTCGCGACACTTTGTTTTGTGGAATTTTCTGTGGCATTTTCCATGGACTTTTGTTCTGCAAATTTTTCTACGGATTTTTCGGCCTTTTTGGGGTGAACTATCCCGAACACTTTTTTGCCATATCCATAATACAGCCTTTTCCATGCCATTTCAATTTTTTTGGTCTCGGCTTTCCCGCATGAACTTGTGTTGTCTAGGACAAATTTTTCCACTTTTTCCACAATACACTGACTTGTGGGCATGTCAAGTTTTTGGGTCCCACGTGTAACTTCATCGCAACTGTCATGCAGACTACATGGGACAAAATTTTCCTCCTTTTCCACATTTTACTTTCTCCTTAGAATTTTGGGCCCGAACTTTGTACGATGAACCTTGGTAGGACCCACATTGGTTCCATCCACAACTATCATACCCGATTTGCATTAAAATAGGCCCTTGACTTCATTCTTTCATAATTTTGGCAAAATTTTCAAACTCGTTGGATTTTCTTTGGATAGGGAAGTTAAAGAAAAGCCAAGTAACCCCTTAAAACTGATTTTGGACCTCAAATCATTTCTTCTTCTCACTGAGGAAATTGTGCAAGTTATCAAAATTACCTTGGGGGTAAATTTTGGATAACAAGTGTTTAAAGATGAAGTATAGGTCTCATGTGAAGTGTTACAATCTAAAATTTTTCATGAAAGTGAACTTTAGAGTTTTAGAATCCATCTAGGACAAAGCTGATTTTTGTGTCCTAAAACCTAATTTGAGCAAAGTCTTTGAAATTAAAGCATATTGAAGCTATATACCTTGAAAAATTACATATTGTGTATTTTATGAGTAAAATAAGGGTTATATATTTCTAAAAAGGTATCATAAGATCTATGAATAGGTGGTTTGATGGGTGAACCAACTCATTTTTTGAAGTTTGATTTTCTGTGTGTACAAGCCCTTTGAGACCTTGTCTAAATCAATATGTCATTGTGTGAATGAAGATGTTGATGCTTACCCAAGTGGTTTAAGCTGAACCAATTTTCATATCGACATTATCCAAGCATTAGAAGGTTTGAAATTACATACATTTGTGTGATTTAACCAAACTTATGACCGTGTTTTTAGAGATAACGTGACTATGAATATCAAGATGAGAAGAAGAGATGTAATGAAGTCTTATGACTTGACCTGAATTATCCCAATCATTTTATGATGTTTTGGACATCTTGAAGATCCCTCCTTCCTATTTCCATTGCATTGTTTGAAGATTAGATTGAGTGCATGCATCCAAAAGGATGACCTGGTTTTTTAAGACCATACACCTAGTTGAGCATATGAGCTCTAATGGAGGTTTGAGAGTAAAATGGCAAGTTTCAAGGATTTATAGGCTTATATAAGAAAATATTATCTATCTTCTAACATTAACATGCCTTGATAACACTTGGCATGAGCTATACTTACTAGAATACAAAGGAATATAGGTTTGGAAGAAGACAAAATGGTATATCATAATTACAAAGTGCATATGTCAGACTAAAAATATAATGTTTTCAGTTGTTTCAAAGGTGCGATGAGCACAAGGATGTTTTCTAAGTCATCACAAATGTTATAGGTGTCATGAAAACACCAAGAAAAGTCATTTTTGTAAGTGAAATCTTGCAGATGTAATGATGGAATTTGGAAGCTTTTAGTGATGTCATTCTAGACCCCTTGAACAAGTTAAGGAAGTTGAAAAGTGAATTTTTTAGAAGTTAAAGTTGAAGAGGTGTAAGAGGGAGTTATCCTCATGCACATGTATGTATTAAAGTGTTGGAAAAATAGCTTTCTAAGGACTACATTGTAGGAGGCTCATCTTTGTATGTGTGAGGAAAAAATGAGTATGTAAAGATAGATGCCTTGAAGTTAGTATTTGGTGAGGTATGAGTTAATGAGTATGATTAAATGAGAGAGAATAAATATGAGATTATTCATATTTGAATGAGGGAGAAATATTTTTGTGTAAAAAGAGGAATTGAAGACTATGGTTGTAGCAATGTGAAGTGATTAGAAGATAGGTGAATCAAGGTGTGTGAATGAAGAGGATGAAGACAACATATATGAATAAGATCTCAAAATTTTTAATTCAAACAACTACTTTGGAAGGTTATTAAAAAAATTAAATTCTAAGTGAGTTCTTATAAAACTTGGGATTTGGTGCTTCCATGCAAGTAGGAGCTTGCATATGGTCAAGTAGGTGCTTGGCTAAATTTAGGTAGTTGGTTCTTCCATGTAAGTTGTAGCTTGTAAAAGTAGGGATTTGGTGCTTACATGTCAAGTAGGTGCTTCAAGTTGAGTGGGTTTTCAACAAATTGAAATCCTTATAATATTCATAGGATAATTGTCCACATTAGTACATCAATTTTAGTTTGTTTCTCTCCCTTTAAGGGTTCCCACATTAAACATTGTCTTCATGTGTGCTTGCATGTTATTTTCCTTTGTTTGAATGGCACTGTTCCCTCATGATAAAGGTTAATCAAGATTGAATGGTTTGCTGAGATTTTGAAGTGTTATCAAATTTTTGAGAAGCACTAATTCACCCCTCCCCTCTCAGTGTTTGTGTTTTCCAACATGCGCCCCATTACAAATTTTAGTAGATGCATCATGGGTTTAATAGTGGAAGAGAAGGCATATAATGAAATATTAGTTAGATATGTGATATTGATGATGGTTAGAAGGGATTGTATCATAGATGTAATAAATGCATTATTACATTGGCCATCCACTATGGATACATGGTGGATCCATGAGATTACATGTCACTATCAATGGTGTAAAACTCCACATGTAGTAGATGTGGTTTAGGATAGTTTATTCTTCCACATATAAAATCTCTATTATGCTTACCTCCATACATGATGAGAAATGAGAGACTACCAAAGGGAAGAGAGTGATGGATTATATCCTGAACTCCATCCATTGAGACCATAAAAAGAGAAATGGTTATGTCACTTTGTGGTGGTAAAAACCAAATACAATGAGGTGAGGTAGAGGCACTTGACGTAATATTATCACCAAATTAATGTATGGGCAGATATCCCAAACCATGATGCCCAACAAAATATGTTTCTCTAGATGTTGGGAAGACTTTATTACAAATATCTTGCTATTATGGATAAGTTTAGAGGATGAGGTGACATGATAACAAATACTTGGGATGTATATGATCCAAATTATTGATATTTTGGCTTGTGATTTAGGAATAAACATGACATGTGTGGAGGATTCCTATGATCTTTGTGATCTAGAGTGAGATGTGACATAGTTGGTAGCTAACTAGGAGATCAATTATGAGTGTGAAATCATACTAGGTGACCAAGTAGATTTGGAAGTTAGAAAGGATGGTCATTCAAGGAATACAGGTGAGAAAAAGTATTGATTTTATAAGTTATTTATATTCCTAGAGTATATATGTATGACAAGAATTCACGGTATTAATGATTTCATTTGATACCTAATGATTGTTTAAAATGTGTATTTTTAGATAATCCTTTTGAGGAGTGATATTCTTTCATAGAGAGTGCACCATGAGATTCTATAAGGAGTACTCAAATATTGAGATATGATGGTGATGCTTGAGCTAGAAGTGCCCTCAAAGGATGATCATATAAGCCCATTTAGAATCTTAGGATAGATGGATTGGATTTTGTAAACATATAGAGAGGAGATTTGTCCTTATATTTTTCATTTAAAAAAGGGATGATATTGATATTTTTAAAGGCTATAGCACACGTGGATTCCCTATTAGTAGAGCATGTGGCTAGATTGTCCAATACTCATGTATATGTGGTAAGTTGGAAGGAAGACATGTCATGGATGAATTTGGAGATTAGAGTAGCTATACAAAAGGGATACGCTCATGATGTGCCATATAGGTAATCCTCCTTATTTCTCTCTATGATTAGCTAGAAAGACTTAATCTTATCATACCATTTCTCTTCCTTTCTTCATCTAAGGTGGAAATGTATGATGATTAGACATGATGTAATTTTAGAAACCATATATGTATATATGATATTTTTTTGGCTTAGTGTAAATGCATTTTATTTACTTATTAGATAATTATACTTATATTTGAATTTTGGTCTATGTTTTAATTTATATAATTACAAAGACATGATGATACTTAGGAGTAAAATGAAAAGGTAACTGGTTAAGAAAGTAGCTAAAAGAAAACATCTAATGAAAAATAGATAGAATAATCTAGTAGATAAAAAGGTGTGTTGGTATAATTAAGGAAAATACATCTAAAGTAAAGGAAAATGACTCAATGGACATGAGATGTGCTGCAATAAATAGTACAATAAAATGGAATCTAATAAGATATAAGAGACACTAAATAAAATAAAATAGATTTCAATGAATAAGTAATTAAATTGATATCTAATAAAATCAAAGATGGATAAAAGGAAAGAAAAGATGTGTTAATGCAAGTAATAGAGTAATGAAGAACATTCAATGTTAAAATATATAGGATATTGTACAAAATAATGTGTCCAAGGTAAAAATAACATCCTATGAAATCTAAGCAAGATAAAACGAAGAAAAATATGTGATAAAAAGTGATAATAAGGAAGTACTATATCTGTGTAAGAACCAAAATAAATGGTTACACTATATTTTCTCAAGAGGTAAAGCATTAAAATATAATATCATGACTAGGGTGAATGGAGATAGTATGGGTGAGAGGGATTATGTGTAAGGAAGGATCAAAGGTATTATAATACAAATTCACTAATATTTGGTTGGAGATAACACCAAGCAAGTTGAGAAATTTTACTAAGATAAACATTAGAATGTCAAAATAACAGAGGACACGATCAACTACCAACAATATGAATCAAGGGGAATAAAAGGATCGATAATGAAAAATAAATTAAGGTTCGATGATATTAATACAATATCCTTATTATAGAATGATATACTATAATCGTAGGACATGACTAAACGTTTACATCATCAAGGTATGAAGGAACTAAATCATGTGGGTTTGTCTTAGGAAAATTGCTAAGATATTGATATATCCCAAGTTATTGTATGATATACTATAAAATTAAAATTTACTACCTTCCCACAATGTATTCCCCATTACCCATGACCTCACTTAAGGAAACATAGGACTAACATAAGGATTATATACTTGCATGAAATGGAAAGGGAAATAAATGATAGATATGTATCCTTTCACCTAGTCTTAAAACTTATCACACCCCAAAGGACCTCATGCTTTGTGATAAGGCCAAATGTGGAGTTTCAACTTTTAACTAAAATAGGGGCATGCCAAATGATATAATGTATTTTTGTGATGAATTTATATTGTAATAATTTCCTATTTGTATTTCCTTTCACTTTTTTAATGTTCTTATATATTTTGAATTTTTTTGTTACTATTTCTCCTCCATATGGATTTAAAATGTTGATCAAAATGGTGTGAATGATGACCACATAAGAGAGATTACACTTAAAACCACTATATATAAAATCCTTAAAAATGATTCTTATGTACCTCTAGACCAAGCATATTGAAAGAGTGTGATCTTATCTCCACCCTAAGTGTGCCTCAAGTGAGAGAGGGAGAAATATAATTAAAAAAACAAGGATAGTGATATAATGAAAGATAAAACTAGTAGTGACCACAAAGAGAGAATTTATTCATAGAGAATGAATGATGAAAGATATTAACTAGGTAGTGTAGTAATTGTAGATCATCTAGATGTCATAAGATATCATTACGAACCTACTATAGGTTAAACACAAGTGTAGAAAGTTATTAAGACCATGTGGGAAAGAGAACCATAAATGTGTGATAAAATGTACCAAAATATTTTAGGAGGAATAACCACATGAGGGAAAGATTTAAAAGGTGGTTGTAAAAATAGTTTTTAAAAAGAAAATAAATTACCAAAATGCTCAATAAATAGGTCAATTTATCTATCAACCTAAGGGGATAAGATATCAAACGCAAGTGGTAAAAATAAATTTAAATGAAGCTACCAATGTGATCAATTAATATTCGAAGGGTGTATAAACCTAAGGGGATAACATGTTAAAGGAAGGTTGTAAAAATAAAATAAAATGATATATTCATGTAGTAATTTGTTCAAGTATTAAATTAGAGAAACATAAGAAATTCAAGCAAAGTGGGATGTTTAGGGAAGAGCATAAGTAGTAATAAATGTTTATTGAAATGACATATTATGGTTTTAATATTGATAAAAAAATATTCCTAATATATTTTCATGTATTAAATTGTATACTAGTTTAAAATATAGGGTTTCTATGATATATATGGGGGTAGGTGCAAAGGAAAATTAGTTTCACAATTTTCTCTTTCCAATGTGGCTATTACTTACGCATCCATATAGGTGTTTTGTGGGAACATTATTTTATCTATTTTTTTCTAGCATGTGTTATGCATTGTGCAACCATAAAAGGACTAAGGTGATGTAGAAATATTGAGAAAATTATGGTGTCATTTAGTATTAATTTTTGGATGTTTGTCCTTAATTTATTATAGTCTAATATTTATCAAGTCAATTATTTATATGGTACATGTACTTGAAAATAGAAAGTGTATGCTTATCATTGTATCTTCTCACTACAAAATTATCCATTTTTCTCAATTCATGTTTTTATATGGTATATTTCTTTGAAAATGGTTAATCTCCTAATAGAAGTCCCATACTTACACTGTTAAAAAAGTAGCTAGGATATTGTTGTTTACATCATATATGTAGTATAATTAATATAGGATATAAGGTTTTTTTATAGGGTATTGTTATAAATTAATTAATAAATATTAACCATGAAAATATATAATAACACATAATACTTGCAACTATACTAAAACGATATATTGACATAATAATATACAATTACTTAGTTGTGCAAAGTGGTGTGTGGAGGATCTATGTGTGAAAACTAGATGGATAAGATGTTATGAACTTGAAAGTGATTTGTCTCTACGAAATTGCAACTAGAAAATACTCTTTTCCAATATTGTACAACTCTTCCTAGAACGTGTTATAGTATTAGATACTTCTATGTGGTTTTGTATTTGTGTGTAGTGGAGTTCTAAACTTCTTCTTATATTCAATTTCCTAGAAATGTATGTCACCGTATTTTCTCAAGCTCACAAAACCTCCCCATAACTTGTAATGACCCATGCAATAAGTACAAACCCTAGATACGTATAACACCCTTCATTAAATATTTAGATAATAACAAGAAATATTAGTGTGTGGGTAGGGTTGGACTACCCTTGGTGGTCAACCAGGCTATTGAAAAAAATTCAAGTGTTGCGCTAAATCCCACTAAGAAGGATCAAACATCATGTAGTTATCCTATTTTAGGTGCAAGTAATGTATTAAATATAATCCAACCCCATATGTGTGTCATTATGTCTCTTTACATAAATATAGAGAGCTAACTATATGGTATAGAATGTACCCATTGAGGTATTAGTGTTATATGGTGTGCTTTAGCTTTTAGAATAATCCCTTTTGTCACTTGATTAACTTTAAAAATGATTTAATGGAAATTAAATCTTGATCAAAGAGCTAGTGATCAATCAAATATATTAAAAATACACAAATACAAACACGCAATGACAATAAATTATAACCAACAAGATGATGAGAGTAACTTGGCTAATATCTAGTTATCCGTAATAAATATGGGCAAGAATAATGGTGGAACATGACAAGTATAGCCTTTGCATGCTTCATCCTGGGAGACAATGATCTCCGGTGTACACTATAGTAGCTCCTGGGTATAGATAAGATCATCCGAGGTGCTTATGGCTAATCTAGGCTCTAGTGTCATGGTGAAGAGTGTAGATTTGGATCTTTTAATGTCCGATAGTGTCACCTTCTCTTTCATATATGTCACATCTACTTTGTTTTAGGGTTCTCTTATCATACTTGTATCTACATAAATACCCTACCTACCTACACAAGGCTCGAGTCGAATTACCTTAGAATTCACCCCAATGTGATTGTCACTAATCAATGCACTATATTTTAGACTTAATGTAATTTTGGTGTGTGTGTGTGTGTGATAGAATCGTGTTCCTTAAAGCTAGGATTCCCTTTTGTAATTTACACCAAGATAACGAGATATAACTACTTTTCCCCCAAGATGATGTGTGTTATGGAATTTAGAATTTTCCCTTCCTATGCAATGAATAATGCATCCCAAATGTAGTCCTCAAGTGTTCCTTTTTTCCCAAGTAATAGGTAGAAAATAGTGACCCAATTTTCCCTTAGAATAGTTAGTAGGTTATGTATATATGATTCCTTTACTTGAATTTTGACATTTAGTGACACCTAACTCCGACCCCAAACATGAAATAATAATTAGAAAGGATCCAAAATCAGGTGTCAAGTGATAATTTGAAATATAAGAAAGAGTGGACAAAAGCAATAGGAAGGGACATTAGTGCCCATGAACTAGTGTCCTTACTAGGTTCTTCTATGTCAAGGACAAGAAACATAAACCAAACCAAAGATAGAGACAAGGATCCCTGTGAAATGACTAAAAAGAATATATCCAAAAAGTATAAGACAATGCAATAATCAAAATCAATTAAAATCAATAGGAGTATGAGAGGTATCACCATTGTATAACCTTATAACTTAGGAATCATGTATATAATGACATACTAGAGGCATACATAATAGTAATAAGTTTATAATTTTGTTTCTACATTTTTCCCCACTTTATGCTAGTGAATGAATATTTGGTAGCATAAAGTAGATAGGAAGAGTGTACCTTTTGGAGAGCTAAAGAATTTTTGTAACGGATAACGTGCCAAATGGAAATTTTAGGGTATATATCACTGAGTCCGAGATGGGATAAGAACCCTAGGGGTGACTTGTGCACATAGTGAAAAGGATTCTTGTGTTTGTATCTCGAATATTTCCTTTTCTGGGTGTTTTGTGTTTCAGATTATTCCTTGTTCTAGTTGTGTTTCCTTTAGTTGGGATGAATATGGACCTGTAAAAGAAGAAAAGTGTAGTCAATTCTTATAGTATATATATATACTATTTAACTTATAGAAATAATAATAGAAATTCATAAGATAGAAAAATGAATCAAGGATATAGTACACCCGAATGCCGAGAGAAAAAGGATAGAATGTATATATGTATTGTTTCCTTTAAAAAATTTCACTAGGAGATGGTTGGAAGGGTCGAGAGTGATCAATTCCCAAACCGATGTGAATAATCTTAGGATTTAGTTGTCATTCCTATAGAGGAACAATGTTGGTACAACACTCAACCTTTCTCTCCGTCCATGATGCTTCCCTATGGATAACTTCCACTATATATAGTCATTGACCCAATGGTAATTGACCAAGGATGGCACTTTGTTACAATCATATCATTGTCCTTACATATTCCCTATGTGCCACTCCTTATTATACACCGGTAGGAAAAATGTGAACCAAGAAATAAGAGTGATTAGTTCCCTTTCCCAAAGTATGACACATTCCATTTATTTTTTCATTTTCTCCATATACTATAATAAATTTGAATATTTATTTCTAGATTTTATAAAACCCTATCAATGAGAAACTGAGCCAACTTCTAGATGACCTATTTTTTCCCCTAGGAAAAAACCACCTAGGTGGGACACTAGCACCCGCCATTCCTATCCAATCCAGATGCTTATGTACCTATGTTTTTCCTAACCCAAGTCTGATTTTGAACCATTTTTTGATTCCTTGTTACTTCTAATTATGCTCTATACCATTTTTTTCCTCGCTTTTAAACTGCTAAAAGGGTGAAATAATCGCTTGATGGTTGACCCCCTCATTTTGGGCGTTTAAGTTAGATCAAATGCAAATGTAGCTAAAACAAGAGGTCCTAAATCTCATGTGCACAATTGAATATGGATTCTGCAGAAGGAAAGGGGAATGTGCATGGTAACAACCATGACACATGCAAAACAAATGGAAAGAAAGCTAGCAAGAAGTGTTAGTAACAAACAATCATAGCATAATATAAAAAATAATTCAAACATGTAATAACACATCAAGAGAACAAAATAATAGTTGGTGGAAAAATGGGACACCACTAAGGATGTTAAAAGAAACTCAATGCCTTTAAGGTCGATGCAGGAAAGAAAACAATCAATCATAGGGCATAGCTCACAAACAATGGCAAACAAGTCATAATCATAGAAGATAAGGTACAAGTAAATAGTATAAGTAGACACCCATGGTTGGAAGTAAGCTTGTTAAATAAATGTTACACATGAAGCACCCATTAGCATGTTAGGATAATGAATAGTATGTCACGATGTATATATCTAAATTAAAATATAGATGTCAGTAGTAAATATTTCAATGATAACACCTAAATGTGAATAGGTAGGGAAGGGAGATGCCCGTAGGATCCTCAATGGGACCGATAAAGAATAGTTTAAATAATCGTGCATCCTATCATAACCTATATATAGATTGCATTCACCTTAAAGTACCATGTGAACTTGCATGTGTATATGTAAAAAGGATAGAATATATTATGAATCAAGCTAACATTATAGGGAAAATTCAACATGGAATAGTATAAAAAAGAAAATATATAGCCAACCAAGATCTAAGATAGTGTTTTTATATTGTTATAATATGAGATCCTATGACTAAGGAAGGGAAGTAAGGTTTCCATTAGTGTGTATGTGTGAAAAGTGAGATTCATAACTGTAATTGCACCCTCAACAACCATGTTTGAACCTAGAACAAAAGTGCATCATTAGGTAGCAAGGGGAATTATTTTCCCCAAGTGTGAATGCCATAGTGATCTATCTAATGAGGAAAAAGGGGGATGGACCGATATCTATTATTGTAAGAAAGGAACACATATGAATATGATCCAAGGACCTAATGTCATGTGAAAGAGCATATGCTATGTCGTGTAAAGTAGGAATGTGTCACGGATGTTTAGAATGAGACCATGAAGTGTGCCTAGATGTACCATGTATAGCATGTATCCTATGTGAGGACATAGTTCTATGAGGTGGGTTATGAGACCAATAAAGACGCCATGCTCTAGAAGTATAAATCATACGTCTTTGGATATCTAGGTGAAGATGTGGAATTAGGACTACGAGTTGTAGTATCTTTTGATACTTTGTGGTATTGTATGTCAAAGTCATGGGACCATCAAAAATAGGTGCAAAATTAGTTACACTAATGGTAGTAGAAATTGAAGTTTTGACATTGATAGGTGCCAAAGATAAAGGGGTTCGTGGTGGGATGCCTTGAATAGTTACAACATGATGCTCATGTACAAAATTAAGACATAAATGAACTATAGATGGGATGGCTTTAAAATCCTTAAGCCAAGGAAGTTTTAATACTATGTCACAAGCATAAACTTGATTCATTCAGAGATATGCATAGAGATAGTAAGAGGCCCAATAGTGATTAGGAGAACCACATGCCCACAAGAAGTAGGTGATCTAAGTGTCATCTAGGATAATGGAAATCCAATATCGTGTAGGAAAGATAATGAACATACATTATATTTGATAGTAGGATGCACCATAACATTGTTAACAACATGAATACCAATATGAATAAAATTATTTTTCATGTCTATGTGATGAAAAAGAAGCATGAAAATCCATGTCAAGAAAAGTAAAAGAGATTGGGGAAAATTATTAGTTCCAAAAAGAGACCCAAGAGGGTGATCGGAATATGGAGGTGGAACCATGTTATAA
Organism: Taxus wallichiana var. yunnanensis; assembly: GCA_018340775.1. Taxonomy (NCBI): domain Eukaryota; kingdom Viridiplantae; phylum Streptophyta; class Pinopsida; order Cupressales; family Taxaceae; genus Taxus; species Taxus wallichiana. Next base: position 342,631,313 of record CM031239.1, read on the forward strand.
GCATAATTAGAAGAAGACTCTAGAATTGTTTTATCATGTTTTGGTAATGTATTGTTGAAAATATTGAGATTTTCATTGTCGTTTGTAGATTTAGAAATAGAGGGTTCATGAAATTTGATCTCATTATTTTTAATCAACTCCGAATAAAATGTCTAATCTTAAATCATCTATTAATGGAATGTCCATTACATCTATGATAATCACATTCGTGTTTTCATCAAAATTATTACCATGAGTACAATTAGGACCTAGCTTAAGAGGGTATGGATTTTGGGTAATGGATTGTTGAAAAAATTGAGATTTCCATTTTCATTATTAGATTTAGAAATAGTGGGTTCAGGCAATTTGAGGTCATTATTATTAATCAAGTCCTGAATCAAATGTCTAAGCTTAAATCATTTATTAGTTGAATGTATGTTACATCTATGATAATCATAGTGTTTTTTTCATCAAAATTCTTACCATGAGGGAAATTAGGATCTAGCTCAAGAGGGTATGGAAGAGAAATCAGATTGCTTTCAATGAGATTAGGAAACAAGATGTGATGTGGATATAGAAATCGATTAAAGATGTGTCATGTAGCTTATATTTGAAGATTTTTTGGTTGAGATACAACATTAACAGTAGGATTAATCTCATTAGATTTCATCTTAAAGGACAGGGTTTTTTTAGTGGTGAATATTCGTAATATGGCAAATATTCCTTTTTGAAAGTTTTGAAATGGCAAATTTTTTGGTGCGGAGTCGGTGACACTCGTTCGACTAAAAATTACAATTTAATTTTTTTTAGGGGTCGACTTCACCTACCCTTAAAAATATCCCCTATATAATCCTAGATTATTCATCATGTAGAACACTACTAGCTCACTCATACCATATGGGAGCATATCTATCATCGATTACAAGAAACACGCAATGGGAGGTGGAGGCTACGGACACGCCACAAAGAGTTTATTGGCGTGCGATAAGAAGAGTTTTTTTGCACACAATAGGAGGGTGGAGGCTGCAGACATGAGGCAGAGAGTTGTTGATGCATGATAAGGAGATTTTGTTGATGCATGATGAGGAGAGTTATTTGATGTGCAACACGAGGGTAGAGGCTGCAAATGTGTGACAAAGATTTTTTGATGTGTGACAAGGAGAGTTTGTTGATGTGCAACAGGAGGGAAAAGGTTATAGATACGCGACAGAGAGTTTGTTGATGTGCGACATGGAGAGTTTGTTGACGCGCGATGAGGAGGACGGAGGCTACAAAAGTGTGATATAAGATTTGGTGTTGTGTGACATCAAGATTGTTGTCATGTGAAAGTAACGGACAACACCCTCCCGAATTGGCGCGTGTAAAAAAGGAGGTTTGATTTTACATGAGAACAAGTTTGATGTCGCACAATAGAAAATATCATGTCACATGTCTATAGAATTTCTATCACACCACTTGAAAATGAAAGCTTCTTTCAGGTGAAAAATTTTCATACAAACCCCAAAAAAATCACCTTTCCAGTAAACCGGTTCCGGGGATATTCGCCAGGGATTTTCCACCTCCGATTTCCAAGAGGTCTCTTAAAATGAACCCTGTTAAAGGCATATTTACATTGAAATTTTTGCTAGATTGATATGAAGTATTATCACTATACTTAAGCTTTCCCATAGAAAGTAACTTATGTTTACATTCTTTAAAAGTATGACATAAATGATCAAAAGAACTAAAAGAATCAAATATATCAAATTTTTATAAAGGAGGCAAGAGAATTTCGATAAATAGATCTTGAAATTCATATTCATCCAAGAAATTGTTCATTTTAGTAAGATTATACTTATAACATAAAACATATTCACTAAGATTCTCATTAGATCATTGCTTCGGTATAGCCATTTTTCATATGATATTTTTGTTTTAATCTTCATAAAAATTGTTTCATGAATATATTTTCTATAGGAGTGAAATATATAACATCGTGTAAAGGTGAATCATAAAACCATCCCAAAGCATACCCTTGTAATCTCCTAGGAAACAAATTTATCAATAAGGTATCATCACAATCATAGTCCAAGAATACAATATGAAATGATCTAAGATGATCATGTGGATCTCCATGACTATTGAAAAGAGGAAACAAGGGAGAGAAAAAAATATGGGGAAGTGGGTAAGAATAAACTTAGAGTGCGGGAGGACTATGTAGTATAAGTGAAGAATCAAAAGAGTGAGATGAAGGAGAAAATGTGTTTTGTAATTGATGAATTTGAGCATGTAAATCATGGTACAGGACTCTAGGGTGAGGGTTCCTAATGAGGAACTAGGTTGGATAATAGAAATGATAGGGGAAGATAAGTAAGTGTTAGGTGTGGGAATGGGAATATAGATGGTAGATGTTTCATATTGGTGGGGATAATAAAGTGGAATATAAGATGTGGGATCCTTTGTGGAGATGGCATTAGTAGCTAGAGGGGTTGACTCAAATAATATTTGTGCCTTTTCATGAGCATCATATAAGTATAGATCTAAGTTTTCAAGATGGTCAACAATGTATGTATTTAGGTCATTAAAATTTTCAATGTAAATTCATGAGAAACCCTATCCATGATAATAAAAAAACAAATATGATGTACACAATTTAATAATGTCGTATTTGCTAAATGATTTAACATAAATTAAATCTTAATCGATAACTAGTGATCAATCAGGTATATCATAAATACAAACATGCAATGATAGTCAAGTATAAGTAACAAGAGGATGAAAGTGACTTAGCTGATATCTGGTTTTTTGTCCTAAATTTGGAATGTAGTGATGGTGGAATAGGCTCAATCTAGATTGTACATGCTTTTTTAGGAGATGACGATCTATAGGTGTGTTAAACAAGTATCCCTAGGTATGGAAAAGATCTCCCAAGGTTTTAGTGTATGATTTGGGTACAATTTTCTGGAGAAGAGTGTAAATATAGTTCTTTTAGTGTCTAATAATGTCACCTTAAATTTTCCCTATGTTACATCTACTTCACTTTACGGTTCTCATGTTGCACATCTACTAACAAATATAAACCCTAGCTACCTACACAAGGCTCAAGAACACATTAGATGGAATAAAATATGCATATACTTGATTCGAATTGACCTCGGTCACCCCAATGTGATTTTCACCAAGTGTTGCACTACATTTCAGATTTAATGTAGTTCTCGTGTGTGTGTTTGTGTGATATAACCGTTTCCCTTAAAGCTAGGTTTCTATTGTGTAAGTTACACCAAGACAGAGAGAAACAACTAATTTTCCCCAAGATGATGTGTGTTATGAAATTCAGAAGTTTCCCTTCCTATATAGTGAATAATGGAGCCCAAATGTAGTCCTTTTTCTTAAGTAGTAGATAGAAAATAGTGACCCAATTTCCCCTTAGAATAGTTAGTATGTTGTGTATATATGATTCTTTTGTTTGAATTTTTACACTTAGTGACACCAAAGGATGACCCCAAACATGAAATAAGAATTAGAAAATATCAAAAATTTAGTGCCAAGTGATAATTTGAAATATAATCAAGAGTGGACAAAAGCGCCAAGAAGGGTCACTAGTTCCTAGATGCTAGCATTGTTACTGGGTGCTACTCGAGACAAGTATCATTGTGACATGGTAAAAAGGCATAAATCCATAAATTATAGTACAATGTCACAATCAAAATCAATTCAAATCAATAGGACTCGAGACACTAGTGTATAATCTTCTCACTTAGGAATCATGCATATAACGACATACTAGAGGTGTAATGTAATATTAATAAGTGCATAATTTTGTGTCTATATAAGATACTTGGAGTGACTTCCTTCAGACTAAGACATAGACATAGGGATTGTGTGTGTTTGGAAATAAAGGAATCTAGACTCTTTGACTCAGATGAGTGATTCAAACCTAATGTAGTGACTACTCTAAATGATGTGTAACTTCTTTAGGGATATTTAGGAGAGCCTTGAGTTCTTTATTGTTTATATTTGAAATGGGATCTTATGAGAGCATCACGTGAATTTTGAATTATGGTTTACTTTCATATATAGGATTCCATAGATTCAAAATTCTCATTAAATATGACCTAGGAATATGAAATGACAAGCATAATATATTCAAATTGGAAAAAGAGTCATTGGATAGAAGGGTGCAAGATTGTACAAGTTGGCCGAGACTATACTCCATTATGGCCCTGAGTGATATGGGTTTTCCTAGGTAGATAGTGATGTAAAATATTCAATAATGATTCCTAGGGCTTAATTACTACTTTAATTAATTTATATTATTTAGATGAACAAAAAAGTAGTGAGTAAATAAGAGAAAGTTAGGAGAGAAAGATAGATATACTTATTAGGATCAAAATGAGAGCATTTGTATTAGCATAGGAAAAAAATTAACTTTATCATTGTAAAAGGATAAGTTACTAGATTTGAGTGTCTAAATTTACCACACTTAAAGTGTGTAATTGAAAAAATTACATTCTTAAAGTAAAAATATGGTTTGAGTGTGCACAAACACTTTGTTTCAGTAGTCAATAATTATTAGCCTTGGTGGTGGTGTTGGCATGTTCCATGGTGAAACTTGTTACACAAAGTGTATTCAATTCCCATAGTATAAATTGAAATGTAACTCAAATATAAATAATGCTTGTAACTTTGAAAATTTAAAATTATAAACAATCAAGTAAAAGGTATGTAAAACATGGGAGGAATACACATGTTCATTTTATGAATGGATAAGCTCTTGCTCTTATTTTAACTTGGATATTCTGATTTGGGTTGAGCCATGAAGGATTTGGGGTGATCAATTCCTTATGTTTTTATGGAGAATTTGGAGTATGAGAGGAATTGAGTGCATATGACCCAATATTGAAGAGTAGAGGTACTAAAGCTCCTAGTTAAGATGGAAGAGTATTTTATAAGGAATTTGAAAACCATAATACCTTCCCGCACAAATAGACGAGATGAAAGGAAGTAAATCCTACAAAAAATCATTTACTTTGATACCTTCCAACCTCAAATACCACACCGATAAAATGGATCTTGGATTAATATTATAAATAAACCACAAGGTTGAGAGGAAATGGATGCTCTATGACGTTATCATGTGTATTACAATTGATTATGATAATGAAAATTCTAAGTAATGCAAATTATAAGGACACCCATACCCCCAAAATATTCTATCATGAATCGTGTTTTAGTGATTCACTAAAGAAGAAATGAATTATCCATGTTTCCTATATTCTACACTAAATTGTTTCATTTGTATCTAAATGTGTTCCAAAAAAATTTAACTTCTTGTAATAATCTAAAACCATTGGATTTTTTTTAGAATTTTCCCCCAAGTTAGGAACATCCAGTAGGTTTTGTACCATAGTATTGTCTTGACCTAAAGTATATGGTTTTGAACTGAAGTACATTCTACTATCGTTCTATATATCTGCAACTATTTTTGAGGTTTTATACCCTATACAAGTATGTTATTTTACTTTGTAATCCATCTGTATCAAATGTATTTGTATAATATATCCCAATGAATGACCTCTCTTTTAAGTAATATGTGATAAATCATTTGAGCACACAACTCAAAAGAAAATATGTGTACCCATGTCGAATAAGTCGATAATCTACATTGGATCACATAAACGGATGTAGTGGTGGTCACCATTGGGATCATGTTCTTGAACCATGATTTACACATGGTGGAGACCATGGAACACAAAGAAACATGTAATATACACCAAGAAAGAGTAGTAACAAAAATCATGTGTTAGATAGTAAAATAAGCACAAATTCAAAACAATATATAAAATAGGAACATCAAGACATATATATGTAAAAATGGGATGCACATGGTGTCTCAATACAATCACAATAAAGGAATTCAAGATAAATACAAAAACAAAATTGCATACACCTCAGATAAGCATAAAACCACAAGAATGGAATGCCCACAATGTAGCAAGATAATAAAGGAACTTATGCCATAAACAATAAGTAGTCACATACTCAACATAATCAAGGAAGAAAGTAATTTAACAAGAAAGTATAGCAAATGGTAGTAAAAAAATCACATAGAGTAAGATAGGTTAGTTGCACAGAAGATACATGTTAGTATTTAGCTCAAAAGATGGCATACAAACAAGCAATGTAATCAAGTGTAATGAGGAAGTAGAAAGTCATTATAATGAAGCGGTATCACACATATAGTGTAGTATATTCCCCCAAATGATCAACATCACTGGGAAGGGATTGGGATGACACCTACCATCATGTATCAATATATGTTTGTCATTCACCAAGCTCAACATACCTCATAAATACATGTGTGTAAAGATTATAAAGAAATATATGCTACCTTCCAAGACAATATGACAAACACAATATGTAAAGTAAAAATCTATCTAATCAAGTCATATACAAGTCCCTGATTTGAATTTTTACAAAAAAAAATGTTTTTTTCATTATTTGAATGTTTCTTATATTTTTGGTAGCACATAATAAACCCGTGATGGCCTCATCAAGAGGAAGGGTTAACCCATAATATGAAGGAGGATCACACCTCCATTGTGTCATAATAAAAGAAGGATGATCCTATATAGGTTTTGTAGGATTCATAGATTATGTTCTAGGAGACCTAGGATGGAAAAATCCACTAGGAATAGAATATGAAATAGAAGAAATATTCATAGACCAAGGAGGGATAGACCTAATTCAAGTATGTGTATAAGAATTTTTATCAAACACTATGTTGCATAAGATTGAATTTTATTGATAGTGATTTTAAATTTTGCATGAAACTCATTGTGATTGAATTGGTTTGATATTATTTTTTATTTTTGCATATCATGTGATGAGTAGGGATAACATCAAAAGTATTGGAAAAAAATATCAAAACCATCCCCTTCACCAAAGTATGAAGGAGCATGTATAGTGAAAGGAAACCTATTCTTGAGAAAAAAATAATGGAGATACTCATATTTCCCTAGGTATTTGAAAAGTAATTATTCATTAGTTAATATAAAGATAGTTTTACCCACATGGAGGTGTTGATGATTGATATATCAGTTATCATAATAATGGGTGCTTGATTATCCAATACCATGAGAATTTATTATATTTATATGATGTTTTTTGCATAGTAGATTGTTTTTCATTGGTAAATTAGGTGTTGTGGATGGTTGCATTCAAATTTATAACTTTTGCAGCTCTATTCTCGATAAATATACATTGAGAAACATGTAATAATTTTAGGGAAATAATATCTTTTGTATGTATATATTTCTATGTTTTTCTCGTTAAGAAACCTTTTCTTGGAAATAGTATCTTGTGTGTCTTGTACTAGGACTTTTGTTTCCTTTCTAACCAACCTCTATATTGTGAACGGAATTTTCATCCTTGAATTTTTAATAAGATATTTAGTATGTTCCAAGGCCCATGGAGATAAGCGGAGAATCATCACCATTGGTGGGATAAAATTCAATGTGTATCGATGATCATCTAACATATCAAATTTCTCATCACCTTTGTAATAATAATCCATATTGAATTCATCTTGTTCTTTGTAATTTATTAGTATTGCTAAATCATGTATATTCATAGAATTTTTCTACATGCTTCCCATGGGTTGTGCTTGTACATCTTCAAATTTCTGTAAAACCATGGGAAAATTATTACATTCTGTATGTATTGTTTTTGTGGTACTTTTCTCTTATTCATGTTATATTTCTTCCTTTATCATTGCACAATAGTATGATATAATTTTTGCACTGAGATTGAATCTTCTAAATAATATATTAATTTCATATCCATTTTGTGATTAAATGGCTCTTTTAGTTTAGAAAATGTTTTATAATTTAGCATCATGTTATTCTTGTCTACGATATAGATGTGGTAACTTTGGGTACCCATTTAGATTTAGGGACTTGAGATGACCAAATAAGAAAGGATATGTTATGAGAGACATTGCTCAAAGGAGGATGAGAAACTACTATGTTTTGAGAAGGAACATCATGAGAGATGACAACCTCCACAAATAAGAAGATATATATATATATATATATATATATATATATATATATATATATATAACATAATATCGTGTATCAAAAGAAATAATGCCCTTATTCTAAAGTTGTATTTTATGTTGTAAATCATAATAAATATTTTCATGATGCCCATTGATTATATGATAATTAAAAATGGATTTCCTTTGAATTTTTCAAGCATATGAAGGGGATAATAATAATTAGGTTTCAAATCAATATTAATATTTTATTGATTATCTTATATAGAATATCATGTGGTCTATCATTTTTATCAAAATAAAGAGGTTATTTCAATGTGGTTTTATTAATATTCGAGACTAATTTCTTGGAACAAAGGTATTGTTTCCTCTCAATAGGAATTTCGTGAAACTTGAACTAGAAAAGGTATCTAAATACAAGAAACAAATAATTCAAGGAAGTTGCACAAAATTGTATATTTATTTTTATTATTCCATTTTTATCGGTAAAAAAGGATTGGAGGGTCCCTCACCCTTTTATATTAATATAGAAAATTTAACATATGTTCTTATCACTTTAAATTTAAAAATAATGGTTGTTTAACAATGCCCTCGTATACCTAAAACCGGAGAAAAAATAGTAAAAAACAAGATATTCCAAGTTCTATGACTAATGTAGAAGCCACCATTTTATTCTCTAGCCACTTCTAAAAACCTTCATTCATTTGTAACCAATTTTCTCGTATTCAATTTATGATTAATCTTTGATGTATGGCTAAAGCATCTAAGGGTAAAGAAACCAACTTATCAATATTAGCATAGTAGCTATATGTGGCTTCAAATGCAACTAAATCTTAGTTTCTTCCTCCTAGAATTCAATAAAATCTTAAAATTATGTAAATAAAAAATATTTTTTTCTTTTAAATTATTAAATAAGTAAAATCCTCAAAATTATTTGAAAATATAGTTTTTATTCTTAATATATATGATGAAAGGTTTCTTGACCAATGAGAAACCATATAAAGTACCCAAAGGGAAGGACCAAGCATGAAACCCTAGGGAAAATTTTGTAAACAATATTTAAGGTATGCAATAGATGGGAATTAGAAGTAAATCTAAATACACAAAGTGGAGATGGAAACCTAGGGAAACTAAATTTTGAAATAAGGTGCAAGATTTTATTGAGATTCGGGTTCACCAAATGTTTGCATCCTTAAAAATAAAAACAAAATATAAGAAATATAGGTTGTAAGGATTTGTTATAGGGAATTAATTTGAATTAATTAATAAATTTATTAACCATGCATATTGAGAACAATGCATTAATACTTTTAATTATGCTAAGATGGTACAATGATACATGAAGAGACAAATACTTAGTTATATAGAGTGGTGCGGGAAGGACATATGTGTACACATATGATGGATGAGGTGTTCTAAACATGAAATTTCTTCATCTCTAAAACTATAAATTTTAAATTCTCCTTTCCAATACCATAAAACTCTACTTGGAACATGATATGGTCTTGGATCCTTCTTTATGGTTTTGGACCTATGAGTAGTGGTCTTTTGTAACATCTTCTACCCTTCACTTTCCTATAAATGTGTGTTATTGTATGTTTCTCAAGATCGAGACAACCTCAACTTGATTTGTAATAACTTGCAATAGGTAGAAACCCAAGATAATATTGATGAAATTTTATTGCATAGGCTCTAATAAAATAAAATAAATTAATATTACTCATTTTAGAACCCATTCTTAAATTAGGGTTCAAGGTACAAAATACTATGGACATGTAGTAGAATTTGGAAACCATGTAGCCTTTGTTACCCCATGGAGGAACCAATTAACTTCAGAAAATTCACCATTCAAAGACATCATATCTTATGGATATTTACAATGATTCTATCCTAATGAAGTTATTTTTAGATCTCATAAAAGATAACTCAAAATGAGTGAAAGGTAAGATAGAAAATAAATTAGACTCTCTCTTGATCAACAAAAAGAAAACTCCTTCATCTTAATTGAATCACACCCAACCTAGCAAATATGAGAAATATGATTAACTCTAATCTGTATAAATCCTAGGAAATCAATCAAACCACTAAGAATCACGACTCTACATATAATTTAAGAAAATAGCCACAACTTATTTATCAAGATTATAACAAAGGCTATTTAGAATAACAAATGTCCAAACTAACAAGATTAACCAAGAAAATAGAGTAATCATTCATGTGTTAAAATCTCAATAAAGCACTTAATTATCTAAGATTATAGAGCATATAAATAAATAAGTGTAGGAAATAATAGCTCATGAAAATCATACCAACTATGTTTAATCTCTTACTCTAAAAATACAACTAAAATAAAGAGTGTAAATTATAATTAATAATTAAAAGAGATTTATTGTCTAGGCATCAAGACATGAATAAAAAATTAACATAACTAAGTGTTGATGAGAAAATTTGTCAGTTGGGAAAATTAGGTGTCTCCACCAATGTTCACGGGGCTACACCCCTCTGCATTGAATGGAAAATCTCCCTTCATTGAATGTGATTAATCTAATCCTAAACTAAATTCTATGGGTTGGCCAAATAGGTCGGGGATCACATAGGGACAATCCACTAAACTTGTGGCAAAATACTGCATGCACAGTTGCGTAAGGGAGGAAATCACAATGATGAGGGGAAAGGAGAGAAATTAGGAAAGGAATGTTACTTTCACAAGTACGCGCGATTCTGAGTTCACACCAGTAAATGGAGTAGTTCAACATTAAATATAGAAGAAAGCAACAATAAAGATAGTGGGACCAATGAATTAAAACAAAAAAATTTGACTCATCTATCAAGGAAGCAAAGTTCCTCTCCAACACCATACAGGATCAACTATGCTTGCAAAGTGCATAAAAGAGAGAAGTAGAGGAAACACAAGAAAAGGATAATGGAATAAATGTAGCTTTATTTCATGTACATTGATGACAAAAATTCCAACAACCACAATCCACAATTGTTACAACATATATGTTATCACTATCTAACATTTTAGGATCCTTTAGAATGGATAATCCATCCCAATTTATAGCAATGTGAATTGACTCTTCGCCTACCCCCCACATGAATCTTCGTGGTCTCATTCAACTTGTGACTTTTCACCTTCCTAGGAAATGAGAAATAAGTTCCCTTTTATAAATTAAAGGGACTTTTACAATGTAGCTTTATGAAGTCACTTAAGTGAATGAGAAAAATACAATGATTATACCCAATGAAGAATTAGAAAGGGGAGAGAAGGAAGAGGGAGAAAGAGATAAGAAGGGAGAGGTTTTCACATCTGATGAAGAGGCTCCCTATGATGAATAACTTGGTGATGGCAATCACAATCTCCTCCTTTGGCATGATGCAGGGACACCTTAGGTTGTTAAATGAGTGTTTAGAAACAATATTGAGAGATCCCTCAAGATTAATATAGGAATTTATCGTGATGGTCCCCTTGATGCTTGATTGATGAACTTCCTTAGCTCATTATGGTTACCCTAACCAACTAATTTGAAATCATCCAACTCATCGACAAAAGATGATGGATCCACCTATTGTGATTGGCGATGTTTAGCCTTGCTTCTAGATACTGTTTAACTCAAGATGTTGATTCCAAGATCCACGTGAAGGTTTCATCCCTAATTTAAAGCTATGATATCATCTCATTACACTATGGAGATTCCAAAACGTGGAAAGATGAGTGAAAATAGAGTCATCTGCAACTTTCTACTCCTAAAACAAAGACTTTCTATTTTTAGTAGGTAGGACTATGACCTACTATTTTAGGACATATCACTTGTTTTTCTCCAATTTCACCTTCTAAACCTTCTGGCACACTCCATACTCTTATTTTTTTGATACATTTCTATTTTTATCAACTTTCTATTTTTAGCAGGTTACTTTTCCTGGACTTACTATTTTGGGAAAATTTGCCATTTTTCCCTGCCTTCTATTTTGCACCATTTCTAACTATTCTGGGTGATCCAAACTTGAAATTAAAGTGAATAAATAATTTTAGCATGTGGAGGGTCATAACATATGTCATTTTTAGCAATTCTATTGTGGGGTGTTAGATTATAACGAAAAAGGTCTTAAAATTTACCTTTTACACGTTTCGATTGTTGTGGGTGATCCAAACTTGAAATTCAAGGGAATTAATATTTTTAGCATAATGAGGTGCATAAAATATGAATTTTTTATTAATTTTACTTTGGGGTGTTTTATTTCAATGTAAAAGGTCTTGAAAATTTCTACTTCTTGTTGGGGTGCTCTGCTCCAAATTTCCACGATTTTTCTCATCTGGATCTTCGCGAATTCGAAGATGAAAATTGTAGGTCTGCATGTTCCTCATGTAATAGGGAAGAATTATGATGAAAAATAATTCCTCAATATCCCTTAAAAATAGGGACTTCATGGCACAAATAATAGTATAGGAAAAACTAGATTTTTCAGGAATCATTTCCTCCAATTTTCAAGGGTTTTTCTCATCTGAATCTTTACGAATTAGAAAATTAAACTTGGATTAGAAAATGAAAATTACAGTATGAATTTTCCTTATGTGATAAGGCATAATGATGATGAAAAAATCAGTCCTCAATATCCATAAAAATAGGTACTTCATGGTGAAAAAGCTAGTCCACGCAAAACTAGATTTTTCAAGGATCATTTTCTCCAATTTTCATGCAATCCCACCCACTAGAACCTTGAGAGGTGGAGAGATATCTCACTTCCTTTTTCACTACTACGTCATGGCATCCATTAATGGAATATATTATCTTTAGATATCATAGAGATTTTGGAGGATAAAACTAATCTTGCACCTTGGTACAATCAATTCCTTTGCTCACCGGTAGTGGAAAATCTTCATTCTAACAACAAGAGATGTCGAGAGAGGTTTTCCATGGTGTATGAGGAATTTTCAGGTTTAATGGAGGATATATAGTGGCATAAACATGAGGGAATAGAATAAAAATTGAGGCATGGAGAGGGGTAATGAGTTCACACTTTCCTTTCGGCAGTTGTTTTCCATGCACTTATGAAGGAGAAACAAGTGCATCGGTTAGAATTTTCATGAAATATGGAATTTTTAATCTTCATGGGCTTGGGTGGAATTTTTATCCCAAGTGTTTGGGAAATTTGGTGCAAAAAATTTAACCTTACCCTCCTTGTGATATATGGCGGTGTGAAATTGGCGGGTGGAGGAGAGAGAAAGTGAGAGGAATTCACACTGGGGGTGACACTAGTCAGTCATATGGGTGACCATAGAAGGGGCTAGGCTTGGGTGTAATTTTGTGTCCCAAATTTTGGGACATTCGATTAACATAAATGAAACATATCCTAGTGTTTACAAGTGGCGTAATGTGATTTGATGAGAGGGAGCTTAAGAATGGTGTGCATGGGCTTAACTTACTTATTTGAGCTCTGTCGAGGTCACATGAAGGTACAGGGGCTAAAATGAAGTTGGGAAAAAAATAATTTCCCAAAGGTTTGGAAAATTGGGTAGAATAAATTCCTCTTTGAACACTGGGAGTAACACATGTTCACCTAGAAAATTGGCTAAGTCTAAAGAGTACCTTGAAGAGCAACTTGTCGAAGACATATCTTGAGCATTTGGAGGTCATTTCATACACTTACTTATATTATTTTGACTCTAAATATCATTTTGAGATGAATATCATCATTATCATGTCTTGATTCTTCCTTAAACCCCATAAAAATAGGAATTTTCTCGGGACCGTAGGTTGTGCATGAAGAAAATAGTTTGTGGGAAAATTTCTTATGTCGTGAAGAACTTGAAACCACCATCACTTAGAGCATTGAAATACCTTTACAGTTGTTATTTTTTGACCTATAAATCCTTATGGAGAGATCCCATAATCACTTCTTGGAGCTTAGGAGATGTTTTTGCACTACAAGTTGCTTCACCCTCCAAGACCCACTTTGACTAAATTTGTCCCTAAACCTCCGAAACTTTCTAGAATATCCTAAATCAATTGCACAACATTCTTAGATCTTTAATAATACTCCTGATAAATTTATATTTTCATTTCTCTTTAGGGGGATGCACCAGCCTTAGAAAGAAAAGAAATAGCAATTCTTAAGCTTCTTGAAAACCCTATTTGAAAGATCTTGACTTGGAAGTTCTTGAATGAACTTGATATCCCTAAATCACCTATAGGCGAGGTTGAAACAACAAAAATTACGACTTAGAAGGTTAGGATAATCCTAATATAAGGGGTATGATGATATGGAGGAGGGACTGGAAGATTCACAATCAAAAATTTTGACAATGGGGTGTTTTCATGCATGAAAATTGGGAATTTTCATGTTACACATTTGCATGACAATAGCTAGTTCTAGCTTAGGGAAATTTCATGGATTAAGTGCAATGAGGACATAGCATGAGGAATCCCATAATCTCAATTCACTTTGTGGACCAGTGCCTTATCCATTGGGATTTATGGAGTCATTTCTTCCAAACACATACACACAAACAAACAAACAAACACACGAGAAGGGAAACACACCAAAAGTGGAAAACAACACACAATAGAAAATGTAAATTACATTATAGGGGATGGATATTTACAGAGGTGAGGAAAGAATGTACACATACCTAGAAATGGGTTGGGAAAATTGCATGCCATCATAAAACAATGAATAGAAGTTTGACTTGTGAAGCACAAATTCATTATCTGGTCATACCATGCTCCTATGATGGCTTTGCATGGTTTGAAAACAAGAATACCGGCCATGATTCCATCTTCATACTTTATACTACACTTTGAGAATGTTCTTGCATCCAATGAAAATTTTGTTATATTCTTAAGATGTTTGCTTCTTAAGTATTTCTCTTGATGTCCTGTGATCATGAGACACCATTTCTCCATGTCCTCAAGAGTGGGAAAATTAACCTTGTCATGGAAGCATCCTTCATCCCTGAATTGCAGCATGGAAACATCCTTCATATCAACAAGTACCTCTGAAGGAGTGAGAACAAACTGATTTCCTTCCCTTTGATGGATTTTATAAATATCCCACTTTGTTGCTCTCGAGTAATTACTTTCTAGCATATGTTTTGTATTGTTGACACGAGAGGTTCTCGTCATTGTCAAGAAATTGTTACAATATGGGAAAAATTTCAAGACACATGGAGCTTGGGAAATGGTGAGTGCATTTTGATTCCAGATTCTTTCGTAAGATCCATGCACATTCTCACTTTGTTGATCGGAGTAATTATCACTAATAATTATCCGCTCAAATTTCATTTTGGTATCATTTTCAAAATTGCAACCCTCAATTTCTTCATAGAGGCATTCTTTACCCTTGAGTTATTTTTTCCATATGAACTCTTGTTCTGCACTAGTGGAGCATTCTAAAGTGGTGGGAATAATTTAATCTTTAACACATTCCCAATATTCTTGTAACTTTTCACTTTGTTCCAAAAACTCTCTTTAATGAAAATCAGCTCAACATTTTCCCTACTATCTTCCTCCATGCGGAGATGATGTCTTCAAGATTGGGGACATTCAAAGGAGATTCAAGAACCTTCCTTCTTTTACACTTATCATCTTCCTCAAAATAGGAAAGGGAAGGTCATATCTTCACATTCCCTCTCATCAACCAAGGCATTGGGGAGAACATCTATCTCATCCCTCTAATCCATCTTAACATCAAACATTGGTGTATCAAAAAGAGGAGCAAAAGTTGATTCATACCTATCTTGCATTTCCATGGCCCGAGTCAGGAACTCAAGAATAAGTTGAGTGTCTTCGGTCTCTTTCTTAGCCTTCAATATGTATTTCATAGATAACTCCTCCAAGTTTTTCATATACTCATTTTTGTCCTTGTTGGAAGAATCTCTGCATTGTGTTTCTAGGAGATGGTTGAAAATTTGATCCATACATTTCCAAAATTCATTCAAAATAGCCTTTTCACCTTCTTTATGCTTCATGTCGCCCAAGGCTCACTTTCTCATAGGCATAAGCATACTTGATTCACAAAACCTTTTGACAAGGAGAAGAGGTCCATACTTCGTGGGAAGGGCACTCCTTCGAGCTCAAAATCCATTTCATCATCCTCTTGATGGGAAGTATAGAACCATGTTGGGGCAGCAATATGGGAAGAATTTTCAACTCTATCTTGATCATTCATTATTGAATCCTCTTGCTCATATGGAAAATGAAATATTTCATACTCACCATGATGATCAACATAATGCTCCTTGGGTGAGAGTGGTGGAGCCAACTCCTTGAAGGGGTTATACTCAACTTTCTCATTCTCCTCGGCTTCAAAAATAAAATTATCCTCTTCCATTTGGTCATCCATGATTAAATCGAGAGGATAATTTGATTCTTCGACTAGCTCCATTCCATTATTCAACATTTCCTCATCATTTGAAAAGTCAAAATTGGAAAGAAAAATATCCATGAATACCTTTCATTCATCATCTTGAGTCCAAAGTGAAGGATGAATTTCTTTCACTTATTCACATATCTCCATTCCATCATTAATCAAAAGATCAAAATTTGAAAGGATATTATCCATGATTACCTCGAACTTGTCATCTTGTACTTCTTCATTGTTGGTGGAGTCTTTGGATATCATTGAAACATTCATCATACAACAATAATCTTCCTCTTTGAATCCATTTCTCCTCCAATGGGATGTGCCTCGAGCCAGAATGATTTGATGAATGGCGGTTCCACCTCCATGTATTTTTCATCATATTCAAAGGTGTTTCTTTTATTTTTAATGGAGGGTTCAAGGATGAGACATTCCTCGGAAGTGTCGAATAATCTTCCAGAGACGAACACTTTGTAGTGCAGACAATCATCAGGATCTTCTTGATTTTTTTCATCCTGACAATGCGAAGTGCTTCAAGTTGTCTCATACATTATTTACAAATATAAATCATACCTCCAAATTTCATGATAGGCTTTGGGGTCAAAATTTCCTTCTACTGCACTCAGAAGCATTTTCCCATATTATCTTTTCAAAATGTTCATTTCTTCATCACCATATGCAAGTAGTATCTGGAGAAAAGGAGAAGAAGTAAAATGTTCTCAATTTTGTAGTGAGATGTGTGAAGCTACAAAAGTATTATTTAATGGATCTGCACCATCCTAATCTTCATCATCCTCCATAGTGCTGATTTTATTCTCATTATAAGGTTCAAGGATAAGACATTCCTCATAATCATCCAAGAATCTTCTAGGGATGAACACCCTTTAGTATGGACAATTATGAAGGTCTTCCTCTATAGAAAAAATTTCTTCTTTGTCTTTGCTAGGAGTGCTTTAAATTGTTCATACATCTCTTGCAAGGCTTCAACATATTTCAAAATTTCAAGGTAGATTTGGGATCAGAATTTCCTTATATGGTGCTTGCAATTCTTTGCACATACTCAATTTTCAAGGTTGTCATTTCATCATTTCTATATGTAAGTAAATCATCCCAAGGGAGGGTGATGAAATGCATAACTCGAGTTATGCATGATTGAGAGTATTACCTTCATATTCTTGTTCTTCTTGGGCTTCACACAACATCTTGTATCTTCTTTTTCCTTTTCAATTGTTCCTTACTTTCTTCTTCTTCGTCGGCAAGTCCTATTTTATTTCCTTTTTCTAATTTCAAATTATTGCTTGAAGTAGGATACCCTTTTACTATTCTTGAATTCTCCTCCTTGCAAGCGGCCCGAGAACCATAACTAATCAACAATCTTCACTTCTCGCCACCATATTATTCTTCTTCTTTCCTATCACTCATTGGTACTTCACTTCAATCAAGAACTTTTTCATTATGTGTAGGAAATAAACATGACATTGATTCATTCCTTGATGGAGTCACCTTGAAAATTATTTTCTTTGAAATTTGATGATTTTTTTACTAAATATTTTTGTATTTTTTGGGTAGAGATTCTTTTTGGGCGCACTTGGGAAAATATATCCCTAATAGACTCGTAAAAAATTGTTGGTGAGAAAAAATTCAATTGGGGAAAATAAGGTGTCTCTACTAACATTAATAGGAATACGCCCCGGTGCATTGAATGGAGTAGCTCCCATTATTGAATGTGACTAATTTAATCATCAACTAAATGTTTTGGGTTGTCCAAATAGGCCAGGGATCACATAGGGACACTCTACTCAACATATGGCAAAATGCTTGTATGATCTACAAGATAGGAAATGACAATGTGATGAGGGAGAAATTAGGAAAGGAAGGATATTGTCATGAGTAGGCCAATTGCAGAGTTCACACCTAGTAACTGGAGTAGTTCAACATTCAATATAGAAGAAAGCAACAATGAAGCTAGCGGGACCAATGAATTAAAACACAAAGTTTTTGGATTCATCTATCGAGGAAGAAAATTTCCTCTCCAACACCATATAGGATCACTATGCTTACAAAGTGCATAAAAGAGAGAAGTAGAGGAAACACAAGAAAATGAGAATGGAAAAAATGTAGATTTATTTCATGTACATTGATGACACAAAGTCCAACAACCACAATCCATAATTGCTACAACATATATGTTATCATTATCTAACATTTCAAGATCCTTTGGAATGGAGAAGCCATCCCAATTTATAGCAATGTGAATTGACTCTTCACCTACCCCACATGACTCTTCATGGTCTCATTCAACTTGTGACTTTTCACCTTCCTAAGAAGTGAGAAATAAGTTCCCTTTTTATAAATTAAAGGGACTTTTACAATGTAACTTTATGAAGTCACTTAAGTGAATGAGACAAAATATAATGATTATGCCCAACAAAGAATTAGAAAGGGGAGAGAAGGAAGAGGAGAAAAGAAGAAGAAGGAAAAAAATTTTCACATCTAATGAAGAGGCTCCTACGATGAATAATTTGTCGATGACGATCATAATCTCTTCCTTTGGCATAATGCACGAACACCTCGAGCTATCGAATGAGTGTTTAGAAACATTGTTGAGAGATCCCTCAAGATGACTATAGGAATTTATTATGATGATCCCCTTGATGCTTGATGGATGAAATTCCTTATCTCATTAATATTGCCCCAACCAACTTATTTCAAATCACCCATCTCATCGAGAGATGATGATGGATCCACCTGTTGTGCTTAGTGATACTTATCCTTGCTTCTGGAAACTGTTGAATTCAAGATGTTCTTTCCAAGATCCACATGAAGGTTTCATCCCTCTATTTAAGCTACGATATCATCCCATTACACTGTGGAGAGTCCAAAAAAAGGAAAGATGAGTGAAAATATAATCATCTCCAACTTTCTACTCCCAAAATGAAGACTTCATATTTTTAATAGGTAGGACCATGACCTACTATTTTGGGACATATCTCATGTCTTGCTCCAATTTCACAATTTGAACCTTATGGTACACTCTATCCTCTTTCATTTCTGACACATTTCTATTTTTATCAACTTTCTATTTTTAGCAAGTTATTTTTCCCAGACCTACTATTTTGGGAAAAATTGCCATTTTCCGCTACCTTCCATTTTGAACCGTTTCTGACTTTTCTAAGTGATCCAAACTTGACATTCAAGGGACTTAGTATTTTTATCATGTGGAGGGGAGTAACATATGCTATTTTTATAAATTTTACTATGGGGTTTCAGATTGCAATGAAAAAGATCTTGAAAAAATCTACTTCTCGTCAGGGTGCTCTACTCCAAATTTGAAGGGTTTTGTTGAGTTGTGAGCTCAATTACTTCAAATTAGCATGTTATAGTAAACTTTCAGAAATAATAGTAATCGGAATTGGTCATGGAGGGACTAGAATTGGTCACCTATGACTCACATTATTCAGGAAAGAAGGAACTGACATCGATTAGGGCTAACCAAAATCGGTTACCTATGCGTGAGTTTTTATTTAACTCATAGGAATTAGATCTAATTTTAGTATTAAAGCCAATCTATTGATTGTAATTTCATGGCTAAGTGCCCTAAGTTTGTATATGCTTGTGTAATCATGAAATCTAGGTTTTAGAACTAGAGGATTGTAAGAATTGTTGATTATTGTGAGAATAATTGAGAGAGAGAGAATTCATGGAGAAGAAGGAGAAGCTTGAGAGAAATAAAGTATTGTACATCGAGAGGTGTCGAATATTGTAGATATTCAATTGTATATCTTATTAAATCTTTGGATAATAGGTTGGATTGTTTCTTGGTGGATGTAGGCCACACTAGGTGAACCACGTTTAATCGGTGTTGATTTATATCTCTTGTTTATATATTTCTTACGGTAGAATATTCACTTTTATTGCGTGTATGCTTAGATCGATATATTATCATGTATAATCTTGTGCTAACCACAAAAATTGGTACGAGCTTTGTTTGATGGTTTAATATGTTGAAGGATTTACTCACAACGGGCTTTCTGTTTGAGTGGGAGCTACAAAATGGAATAAGAAAACAAATACAAGGTAGAGAAGTTTGATGACTGAAATTATCAATTATGGAATATGCAGATTGAGGATTATACGTATCACAGATATTTTTACTTACCGTTGGATGAAAATTCCATACCTATGAAGATGACTTATGAACAATGGAATATTCTTGTGAAAGGTGACATCTACCGTAGAGTTGATGAAATCTCTTTCTAATTTATATGAAAAACCTAGTGCTTTAAATAAATTTTATTTGATGAAGAAACTATTTAGTTCTAAGATGCATAAAGGTGGATCTGCATATATTCATTTAAATTATTTTTGATCTATTTTAAATCAGTTAAAATTGGTTGATATTCTGTTAAATGATGAAGTGAAAGCACTTTTATTCTTATGTTATTTTTCTAGTAGTTGGGATAGCTTGGTAATGAATGTTAGTAATACAACATATGCTAATAATATTTTGAATTTTGATGATGTGGTTAGTATAATCTTAAATGAATATATTTGTAGGAAGAGTATAGAGGAATCATCATCTAGGAATTTTTTGAATGTAGAAAGCAGAGGCAGGTAGAAGGAGAGATCTAAGAGTAAGAATAATGGGAAATCAAATTCAAGGGATGGCAGATCTAAATTCATAGGTAAAGGAATTACTTGTTGGAAATGAGGAAAGAAAGGACATGCAAAGAAAGATTGTTGGTCAAAGGATAAAGAGAACCAACACCCAAAAAAGGTAAAGAGTAAAATAAGGAGGAAAATATTATAGTAGAGGTAATGCAAGATGCTCTTATTCTTTCTTTGGATAATAGATTAGAATCACGGGTTTTAGATTCAGGAGCTTCTTTCCATGCAACCCCTAATAAGGGTTATTTCAGAAGTTATGTCCAAGGCAATTTTGGGAATGTTTATTTAGGTGATGATGAACCTTGCAGTATCACGGTAAAGAGAAAGTTCATATAAAATTACAGAATGTAAATACATGGGTATTGAATGATGTGAGGCATGTGCCAAGCCTCAAGAGGAATCTTATTTTTGTAGGGCAACTAGGTGAAGCTGGTTACATGGTTACATTCACAACAGACTCTTGGAAAGTCACCAAGGGTGCTTTTGTTGTGGCAAGAGGTAAGAAGGTAGGAATGTTATATTTATCTACCTATGTTACTAATTCTTTTTTGTGTTATCTACTTTAGATTCAGATGCATGTATGTGGCATAATCATTTGGGCCATATGAGTCAAAAAGGAATGAAAATCTTAAAGGCTAAGGGTAAGTTATCATATTTGAAATATTTAAAACTTGATTTATATGAGCATTGTATATTTGGAAACCAAAAGAGAGTGAGATTTCTCAAAGTTGGGGTGACTAAGAAGGAGTAGAAATTGGAGCTTTTACACTCAAATGTATGGGGACCAGGCCAAGTAGCTTCTCATGGAGGATCCCAAGTATTATGTTACTTTTATTGATGATGTTACAAGAAAGGTATGTGTTTATTGTATTAAACATAAATCGATATTGTTGAAACTTTTAAAAGATGAAAAGCCCTTGTTGAGAATGAATCAAATTCAAAGTTAAAATGCCTTATATTTGACAATGGTGGTGAATACTATAGCAAGGCTTTCAATGATTATTGTTCAGTGAATGGAATACGTAGAGAAAGGATAGTTCTATGAACACCACAAGAGAATGGTGTTGCAAAAAGAATGCATGGGACAATCATAGAATGTGCTAGAAGTATGAGGATACATGTTGGAATGCCCTTGTAGTTTTGGGGTAGAAGTAGTTGATACAATGGTTTATTTGATTAATCATGGGATTTAAAGTTCACTAGATGGTGGAATACCAAAGGAAGCTTGGACCGGAAAAGAGTTAGATCTTTATTTTCTTAAATTTTTGGTTCAAAAGCTTTTATGCATATTGATAAGGAAAATAGAAAAAAGCTGGATGCAAAATGTAAGAGATGTACTTTCATTGGTTATAGATCTAGTGATATCATATTCTATTTTTGGGATTTAGAGAATTGTAAAAAATTAGGAGTTGTGATATTGAATGGAATGAAAGAGAATGTGCAGGATCAAATTTTGGTACCTAAGGACAAACCGGTTGAGAAGTTTGTGAATGAAAATAAACTCTCAGATTTAAAAAATAATCTTGTGAGGGTTATACAAGAATCGTGGTGTCATTTGACCCCTAACCAAAGATTAGTCGGTTTAATCGATGTCGGTTATAAAAGAGTCAAACCGACATCATTTAGTAGAACCAACGTCGGTTATAGGTGACCGGCGTCGGTCACTGTCAGATTTGGATACAAATGTCCAGGAGGTCCAAATTGAGCCTTTGGTACCCCAAACTCCTATGAGAATGTCACAAATGGTAAGTAAACCTCCATAAATATTTACACCTTCTCTATTTTATTTATTATTGATTGATAATGGTGAAACAGAGAGCTTTGAAGAAGCAATGTAGGATAAGACCCACATCTAGTGGGAGCATGGCATGGATGAGGAGATGGAATCCTTGGAACAGAACCAGACTTGGGATTTAGTTAAGTTGCCAACAGTAAGAGGACATTACAGAACAAGTGGGTTTACAGGATTAAGGAAGAAGAGGGTGGACGAAAAAGATACAAGGCAAGGCTTGTAGTAAAAGGATTTACACAAAAATAAGGTATTGACTTTGGTGAAATATTTTCTCCTATTGTAAAGATGACTTCTATTCATACTATATTGAGTTTAGTTACAGTAGAATATTTACATTTAGAGAAACTAGATGTGAAGATGACTTTCCTTCATGGTGATTTGGATGAAGAGATTTATATGCAAAGCAACCGTTTGGGTATGAAGTCAAGGGTAAGGAGAAATTAGTGTGTAGGTTGAAAAAGAGTCTATATGGGCTCAAGCAAGCTTCAAGGAAATGGTACATAAGGTTTGATAGTTTCATGCATGAGCATGGTTACTTGAAATCTGAATCGACCTTTGTGTTTATTTCAAGAATCTTGAAAATGGGAGCTATATTATTTTGTTACTATATGTGGATGATATGCATATTGTAGGATCTAGTATACGAGGACATTGGTGAGCTTAAGGAAAAGCTAGCTCACATATGTGCTATGAAGGATTTAGGAGCAGTAAAAATAATCCTTGGTATGTAAATACAAAGAGACAAGAAGAACAAGAAATTGTATTTGTCTTAGGAGGCTTATATCAATAAGGTGTTGGAAAGGTTTAACATGCAAGATTCAAAACTGGTGAGTACACCTATGGTTGGACACTATAAATTTAATAAAGATAAGTGTCCTTCATCACATTAGGAGGTCAAATACATGACACGAGTACCATATGCTTTAGCAGTTGGGAGTCTTGTGTATGAAATGGTTTGTACCAAACCGGACATTACACAGAAGTGGGATTTTGAGTAGATTTATGGATAATCAAGGTAAAGAGCATTGGAAAGCAGTACAATGGATTATTAGGTATTTGAGAGGGACATCTAGCATGTAGTTATGCTATGGAGGTTTGGATATTTACTTATGTGGCTATGTTGATTCTAGATATGGCTAGAGATCTAGATGGTAGAAGGAGCACTACTAGATATATTTTCATAGTAGGTGGGATGGCAATTAGCTAGATATCAAGATTACAGAAGGTGGTGGATTTTTCTACTACGGAGGAAGAGTATGTTTTAGCTATAGAGGATAGCAAAGAGATGATATGGATGAGAAGGTTCATTGAAGAGTTGGGAAAGGAGCAAGATGATTGCAAATTTTTCAGTGATAGTAAGAGTGTAATTCATTTGGCAACAAAGGCCGTGTTTCATTCTAGAAAGAAACACATTCAATTGAGGTATCACTTCATATGGTAGGTATTGGAGGATGGACAACTAAAATTGGAGAAGATTCATACGAGTGAAAACCTTGTGGATATGCTAACAAATCCATTAGAAAAAGAGAAGTTGTAGCTGCACTCCACTTCTATTATTTTTTAAGTTTGAGACTTGAAGATGAAGAGACAAAGCTAAGGGAAGGATCCAAGAATGACGTTGTGCAGGTATAGAGTAGTAATTTATCTCCAAGTGGAAGATTGTTGAGTTGTGAAGCTCAATTACTTCAGATTACCATGTTATATTAAACTTATAGGAAAACTTAGTAACACGTATCAGTTATGGAGGGATCGGCATCAGTCAAGCAAGGATGAATTAGCATTGGTTAGGGCTAACCGGCATTGGTTTCCTATGTGTGAGTGTTTTATTTAAATCACGGGAATTAGATCTAATTTTAGTATTAAAGAAAATCTATTAATTGTAATTGCATGGATAAGTGCCCTAAGTTTGTATATGCTTATGTAAGCATGAAAGCTAGAGTTTAGAAGTAGGAATCTAAGAATTGATGATTATTGTGAGAATAATTGAGAGAGAGATAATTCTTGAAGGAGAAGGAGAAGCTTGAGAGAAAGAAAGTATTGTACATCTAAGAGGTGTGGAAGATTGTAGATCTTCAATTGTATATCTTTTGAAATATTTGGATAATAGATTGGCTTGTTTCTTGGTGGATGTAGCCCACACTAGGTGAACCATGTTAAATATGGTGTTGATTTATATCTCTTGCTCTATATATTTCTTCTGGTAGAATATCCACTTTTATTTCATGTATGCTTAGATTCGATATATTATCTGTACAACCTTGTGCTAACCCCAACATTTTTCCCGTCTGGATCTTCACAAATTCAAAAATGAAACTTGTAGGTCTGCATTTTCCTCGTGTGATAAGGAAATATGATGATGAAAAATAATTCCTCCATATCCCTAAAAATAGGGACTTCATGGCGCGAAAACTAGTTCACACAAAACTAGATTTTTCAAGAATGATTTCCTCCAATTTTCAAGGGTTTTTCTCATTCGGATCTTCATGAATTCAAAGATGAAAATTTCAGTTCTAGATTTTACTCATGTAACATGGAATAATTATTATGAAAACTCATTCCTCCATATACCTAAAAATATGGACTTCATGGCACGAAAACTAGTTCACGAAATTACATTTTTCAAGGATCATTTCCTCCAATTTTACCGATTGACTTACTAGAACCTTGAGAGGTGGAGAGGTAGCTCACTACCTTTTTACTAGTACATCATGGAAGACATTAATGGATTATCTAAGCTTTAGATATCATATAGGTGTTTTGGAGAAGAAAAATCATCTTAAACCTTGGTATGATCAATTCCTTTTCTTGTCGGTAGTGGAAAATCTTCATTTTGACAACCACAGATGTTCTGAGAGAGGTTTTCCATGGTGTCTGAGGAATTTTTAGATTTAATGGAGGATATACAAAGTGACTGAACATTAGGGTATGGAATAAAAATGGAGGAATGAAGAGGTGTAATTAGTTCACACTTTCCTTCCACCAATATTTTTCCTTACACGTACAAAGGAGAAGCAAGCAGTGCGGCAATTAGAATTTTCATGAAATCTAGAATTTTTAATCTTCATGGCCTTGGGTAGAATTTTTGTCTCAAGTATTTGGGAAATTTTGTGCACAAAACTTGGCCTCACCCTCCTTTTGACAAGTGGCGGTGTGAGATTGGTCGATGGAGGAAAGCGAGAAAGTGAGCAAAAAGCACCTAGGGGCTGACACTGGGCCATATGGGTGACCAAGGAAGGGGCTAGGATTGGGTAGAATTTTCTGTCCCATCCATCCCAAATTTTGGTACATTTTGTGCACAATAATTCACCCTCACTTGGTGTTGACAAGTGGTGCAATGGGATTTGACAAAGGAGGGAGCTTAAGAATGGTGCACAAGGGCTTAACTTGCTTGTTTGAGCTTTGTCGGGGACATGTTAAGGTCCACGGGGATAAAATGGAGATTGAAACAATTTTTTGTCCTAAATTTTTGGGACATTTGGGACAATAAATTACACTTTCAACCTAGGAGTGACATGTGTCCACCAAGAAAATTAGCTAAGTCCTGAAGCGTACCTTGGAGAGCAACTTGCCAGAGACAAATCTTGACCATCCAAAGGTCTTTTCATGCACTTTCTTATATTATTTTTACTAGAAATACAATTTTGAGATGATTTTATTGGTCTCATGTCCTAATTATTTATGTAACCTCCTAAAATAGTATTTTTGATCGTGATCGCCAAATGTGCATGCAGAAAATAGTTTGTGGGAAAGATTTCGTATGTCTTGTGAAGAAATTGAAATAATCATCAATTATAGAATTTAAATAGCTTTCTCGATGGTATTTTTTGACCTCCAACTCTTTACGGGTATCTCAAAATCACTTCCTAAAGTTCAAGGATTTTTTTGCACTGCAAGCTTCTTCACCCTCCAAGACCCGCTTTGAACGAATTTTTCCCTAAACCTCTAAAACTTCATATAATATTCCTAATTCAATTGCACAACATTATTATCTATTTAATACTACTCCCTGATGAATTTTATCCTTTCATTCCCTCTGGGGATGCACCACTTTAGAAAGACCAGAAATAGCCATTTCAAAGCTTTGAAAAACCTATCTTGAAAGATTTCAACTTGGAAGTACTTGAATGAACTTGATATCCCTAAATCACCTATGTTCCAGGTTGACACAACACATATGACCAATTATAATGGTATGATGGGTATGATACAGGGGGTAGGATGATCTAGAGGATGGCTCGGGAAGGTTCACAATAAAAAAATTTGACATCTGGGTTTTTTTCATGCATGAAAATCAGGAATTTTCATATTGCACATTTGCATGAAAACATTACAAAGTTCACAACAACCATGTGAAGATTCAAAATTATTTTTTTGTATTGAATTCAATGTGTCAAGATTCTTTTACATTATATTTTCAATGTAATTATAGAGATGGGACACAACCATGTCCTTTTGCATGCCTTAGAGATTCTAATAAAGTGATATATTCAAAGAAATAAAATAGATAAAACTACAAATAAAACAAAATCTAAAAAAATTATAATAGGAACATGCTCCAACAAGTTACATCTAATTATCTAAAAATGGAGTTTTTGGATTTAAAAATATTAAATAAGTAGCTTGATTAAGCATGAATTACAGATTCCAAGTTGCATTAGCAAGAAAACTCTCAAAATAAATGATGAATAGAGAGCTTAACTACAAATGAATGATTAGATCCTCATGGAACTATTTCTACCCCTTTTCTAGGACAAATTGTAAATTTGAGGGCTTTAATTTACAATTGTAGTGTTGATTATCAATCATTTTCATGCATCCTCACTCTTATATATAGCTTGTAGAAAATCCAACAACAACACATATAAAAATAGCTTTAAATTTTTATCTTTCTCAAACTTCACTGAAGTTTTGAGGATGAGATCATCCATCTAGGTGTTTCTTAACATACTCAAGTTTTACAATTGCTATTCAAATATAGTTGTAAAATGAATTAGGGACACATCAAATTGTTCCACTAAATAAACATGACCTAAATTATCAATCATTTAATTGATCCAAACCTCGAAAATAGATTAATGATGTTATTATATAATATGTCTAGATGTTTCACCATAAGGAAAAGGGAAGAGGAAGCCTGTGAAAATTGAATTTGAGCTTTATATATCTTTTTATGAACAATTATTATGTCATCAATGCTCGTTAGAGGAACATTGGGAAGAAAAATTTCCTAACAATTTCAAAAATTAAATCCAACTTATCCCTCATATCATTAAATTCTTAGACCAGTCCATCCAACTTCCCTATAACAATATTATCCTTATCCTTGGTAGTAGAGATGTCTCTAAAATGGAAAAACATATTATTAAGGGTTTAGTGTACCTCGTAATAAAGAGTAGAAGTACTTGAAATATGGGCCCTAGTTATGTTATCTTCTTCTTTGGATCCATTATCAATCTTGAGAGAGGCATTTATTATGTTAAATGGGTCCATTGCAGCTCGCCCCTATTTATATCTTCCATAATAAGCCAATTATATCTTCCTCTGTTCTAATAAAAAAATCCCTATCTTCTCATGTCACCCTTTTTTAGTTACCTTTTGTAAATTCTTCTCTTTCTTATTATAATATATAAAGAGACATTAGAAGATTAACAAACAGGGATTTGGATCTTATAACTTGTTGTTATTTCCATTTCCATTTATATTTCTCTTCTCATTCTTTGGGATCCTTTAAATTTTGTGCAAACATGGGGAAATCATATAAGAACAGTAGTGGTAGAAGAGATCATGGCAATATTAATAGGGGTGGCCTAAATAGGACCAACAATAAGAGGACTTGTTGAAATTTGTAAAGACATGAAAATAGGTAAGTTTAGGAATAAAATGAAATAAATCTCTGGGACAAGGAGTTAATATTGATGGAATAGCCATGGACATATTCAATCCCTCAAAATTATGATTTATGAGAAAGATATAGACTATTGATGGGTCCCTTTAAATATAGGCCTAGTGATGGTTGAGGTGATCGTATTAGATGAGGGTGAGTATGGTAGGGTGATATAAGTGGAGACAATTTAGTGTGTGAAAAAGGGATATGAAGGGGAGGCTTGAGAATTATGGATTAAATGGTAACCATTGGAAGAGGAATGGAAATAACCACACTAGAAATACCTTCACTAGTCAAAACATGAGTAGAGGGAAATTTATTATTAAGCTAATAGTAAAAGAAATGAAATCATAACTTATAGGATTTTTGGGAGGGGAGCCAAGAGAAATTTGATCAGCATAAATTTTGTCAACCTCCACTTGTTTTCTCTTTTCTTGAACACTCACTACATCGGTAGGAGTCAAACCTATCTCTCCAACTAATGATATTTACAATGCAAGAGTGGGAATTGAATTCATACATTCCTAGGAGATACCTAACCTAAATGCTTCCTATTAATAGAGGTAGAAGCCTCTTCTATTGTTCTTGATATATTTATAGTTGGAGAAGGGGAAGTGGGAACTATTCTTAAAATTATTATTAAAATAGTTCTTTGTAAGTCCCACCTTTTATTGTGAGGAGAACCAATAGATGATGAGATATAGGATCTCTCATCTTGTGTATCCCGAGTATCCCTACAACTCTAAGATTTTCCAACACTTCTTCCACATTAACAAGTTGCAGATGAAAATGATCCTATATCAAAGAAGAATGCACATAGGTGTTCAGATACCTATAGCTCAATGTTTTCAAGTGTGTGACCACCCACCCTTAAGGATACCATCACCTAAAAGTTCTCATATCAAGGTATTCATATTTCCTTTTCTATTTGGTGAAAGTATATGATGCAATATATTTTGTTAATTTTTCTTTTCACACACTAAATGGGAAATACAAATAAGATATTTGGGATACCTTGCACCGACGTCCAATACCATTATTAAATTTTCAAGCTATATGTATGGCTTCAAGTCTCGTAGGAACTTGTCTTAGTATTTTATATGGGAGTGTGAAACGTCCATCTATTCTTATAATGGTATAATCCTTATAGTACTTATATGATCCAATGTGTTTGATAGAATCCTTTTATATGGCAGTATTCTATTCGTTATGACACCATAAATATCTAGATAGAAATTGGGGTATAATTATTCACAATTTCCCAAATAGCGCCATTATTATGTTTGTATAATATAAATAAAACCACATATACTAAGGAATTAAAAGCAAGTATCCAATTAGAGAGTGAGTACCAAATGTGAGAGAAGAGAAAAATAGGTCCACCAAATAGGAAGTCATGTGAAATATCCCTCCTTGCAATACATTCTCCCAAGATACCTTAAAATTGAAATCTAATACCTCTCTCCGAAATTCATTTCAGGATGATCGTTGAGGATCATTCCTACTAAAGGGACCCATGCATGATTGTTATGGTCATCCTTGTCTACTCCATCTAGTCTATTTAGCATCACAATGCCTACCCTAATACCTATCTTGAAAAATACAATGGAAAAACACAATTTCTACCTATTTTTTTCTTTAGTAGGGTCTAGTGCTCATTTTTAAATCCTTGAATACATTTATATCATTCATATGCTCTTTGATAGTATTATAATTTTAAGAGATAGTAAAAGATTGCATTTTATAGTTATGGTTAAAATTATTGCCATATGTTATGGAAATGTCTTCTTGAGTGGCTTTGGGGTTGATTTTTCCATCTTGGAGAATGCATAAAGAAAATATTTCCCCAAACAAGTCTCCATATGTAAAAATATCTGGTTTGGCTACAATCTTATCTAATCTAGAGTCACCGACTGATTTGAGGTATTCATAGTAAATTTTCTTCTCCTCAAAGAATTCCTTCCCTATATAAACTAAATCAAAATCATCTACCTCCTAGAATAGGTCATTATAATTTTTAATGTGGATAGGAAAGCCTTTGGTAAACAAAGTATCTCAAAATCCCGACTTTGCTTTATAAGTGGATTCATATTTCTTGGAGGGCATATCTGATTTTTGTTTATATTTGTCATAATTTCATGTGTGCAACTCCTCAATGAAATTTTTCATTTCTTTATCACTTTTTACAACTCAATTAAGAAGTAGCTTGCATTTGTTACACCCAAATTTTATTATAAAAGGAAAAAAATTTGAATCATTTAGAGTTTAACACTATCCTTTTCCAATAGTTTATCCCTTAACTCTTAGTTCATGAAGAATATTGCATTGATCATTTGTGAGAAATTTTTTGTGTTTAAACTTTCATGACTCATCTCAATGATGCTAAATCATAAGGCATTTCATGTATTTCTTTAGCTTTGTACTTATCCTCGAAACCCCTAAATGTCACATATTATCAACATGTGGCATAAAGTGAGGCTTACATGTTTGAAAAATATTTACAATTTTGGATATGATCTCTTCCTTTTCCTTGCAATGTGTCAATTATAGAAATTTTTTGGTCATTAGTACTTCCATTCTCTTCAAAGATTTGTTATCAATATATACTTCATCTTTCTAGGTCTTGAATATAGATCATTAATAAGTGGCAATAATTAGCACTCGAACATCCACATAAATTTGAGATATGTCCATAATGGATCACCAACACATGCTTTCAATTTCTTATATGGACATCTAGAAGACTTCATGCATAATTCATTGTTTTCACACCACTTCCCTTTTTGGCCTTGTATATGGATTAACGACAAGTGGTTGTAATTGGAACCCCAGGATCCCACAAGAATTTATAAACATTTAAATTTTTATTATTATACCTTTTCAAAATGTTGAATTTTTGATGAATGACATGTGGAGTTAATTGGCCAAGTTAAAGATTTCATAGTATTTCCTTATTGAATCAATTTGATAGGTTTGAATCAATTAATAAGTAAGGAGTTGGGACATCGATTGAATGAAATATAAATAATTTTCTTTGAAAGACCAATAATATTTTGAATTTTTCCTTTACTTGTCCTACACAAGAAATCAACACTAAAAACACTTGTGAAAGATTATTTTATAGATGAAAAATAAGAAATCACTCATGAGAAAAACCTTGAATTACCCTTGAATAAATTATAAAACATAAGTATAACCTTGAATTTTCATTAATATATTCCTATATATCATGGGTTGATCTTGAAGGAAATATCAAGGACTTTTATATCCAAAGTTGACTATCATTCATTCTAAAGGCGAGAAAACATTGGAAATCTCTATGTGACTCTTAATGTTCTATCGGAAGTTTGAAAATCTCCTCTCAATAATATTACTACTTTAAAAATGGGATCTATTTTATTTTTAAAAAATGGGATCTATTTTATTTTTAAAAAATTGGGGAGTGTTGGCTACATAAAATGGCAGTAACTACAAGGAAAACACTCTAAAGGTGTTTTGAATTAAGAATTTTAGGTTTCTCTAGTTCGAAGGAAAGTGTTATAACAACCTAAATAATATTTTCCTCATGAATAATACACATAGATTACTTCTTCTATTACCATTTGACATAATAAGTTAACACACTTTAAATAGCCAACTCATGTGTGTCCACGTGTATAAATCTATCCTTTTTAAATTTTAAATTGAATAATCAAGAACTCGTTAGACCATGTGAGTCCATGAAATAAATCCTTTTAAGTATTGTTCTACTTCCAAATAGGCTTCCATATCCTTGACAAATATAACTTTAGTTCCACTCAAATCTTTGCTCCATTGTTGGCCAGAATCCATAGTCCTAGTGGAGATTTCTTTAATCACCCCATTTTAGGATATTTTTAGCATATTTTTCTTAGTGTCTTTTTTTCAAACGATGCTTGATTTTTTTCTCTATTCCTTTTATTTAAAAATAATTTGAGGGTTTGAAACCATTTTAGGCCCTTATGAAAATGATGCTACAAGATATAAGAATTCAAGACAATTCTTTTATTTATTTTATAGAAGTACATAAATTGGAAAAGGTTTTTGTGACTCCCTTAGGTATAATAACTTTTATGAAATTAGAATTAATTATAGCAGTAGTTATGAACATCAAACATAAACAACATTAGTCCAAGTTACTTCAAAATCCATTTGATACAAATAAACTTTCAAGTTTTTAATTCTTTTCACCCTTTTGAGGGACTTCCTTTTAATTGTTTTCACCAATGGAAACCTTTGCATGACAACCACAATGTCAAACCCATTCCGGGACAAAGAACCAAACTAGAAATTTCCTAAAAATTTGGGGTAAATTTTTTTTTTTTTTTTTTGAAGTGAGAACTAAGGCTTCGCCTAACCCTTCTCATTAAGTCATTAAATTCTTAACGATATAATTATTTTTTTAAACCAAAATGCTAAAACAATTGTTTTGAGTTAATTTGATTGGTTTAGCTTCTAATAATTTTCACACATTTAAAAATAATATATCACATTGAAATATAATTATTCAGCTTTAAATGAGTTCCTCTCCCATTACAAATATTTACCCATATTTCCCTTCTTAAGTTAATTTACCATTCCCACCAAAATCCTCTTAACTTAAAATGAGGTGGGTTTTATTTGAGTCCTAAGATTAAATCAAACTCAGCCCTTGGATCTCTTTTTTTTTCTTTTGCCCTAAAAAAAAAACCTAAATTTTCTTATGTTCTTCCTACTTACTATTCATCTCTTCTCATTTTTTTCTATTTGTTATATGCAGGTTGGAGAGAACTATGGAGTTTCATCAAACCAAACATGGTATTAGTTTTGAAATTTCTTATAAAACAAGAATGGTTCTCTCTCTCTTTCTTTTTAAAAAAAAGCACATACTACTATTGGTTTTGTTTGTTGTGAAGAGGAGGGGCAGATTTGTGAAGAATGGCTGACTGTGCGTGTGGGGATGGGGAAAATGCGGCCACAGTGGTAGAGGAGGCACTTGTGTGGTGGTGGCCGCGTATACGGGGGTAGTGGCGGAACGGAACAGGCGGGAACAAAGAACGCAACGGGGGCGAAGGGGTGCGGCAGGGGTGCCCAAGGAGACAATGGCGGGGATGGAGGGGGAGCTGCGTGGGCAGCGGCTAGGGGGCGACAGGGGTTTATGGGGGCGTGCCCCATCGGAGAAGTGTGGAGGTTAGGGGGTTCAATCCCCCACCATTTTGTTTGTTTTTTTTTGTTTATTAAATTTTATATTAATAAAACGCTTTTTTTTGTTTTTCTTTATATATATTTATTTTATATATATATATATGTATATATATATATATATATATATATATATATATATATATATATATTATATAATCTATTAATATATGCCTTTTTTATTAAAGCATGGAGAAATAAACAATGCAGATATGATCCTTTGAAGTTATATGATTCATAACACATCCTTTCAACCGAAATCTTATCATTCTAATGAAGATCTCTATTGAATGACCTTAAAACAAGGCTGAAAGAAAATGTTGAAAATGACACCAATAAGAGTTATTTATTGATTTATTTATTTATTTTCAAATTTCCCTTATGCTTAAACATCTACTTCTCAATATATTATTCTCAGGAAGATATAGTAAAAGAAACTAAGGACAAGATTTCTTCTCAAAATAAAAACCCAACAAGCTAACAAACTCTTCTATTTGTCACTCGTTTACAATACTTTTTCAATAGTAGTATTTGGAAAGATTTTACAACCAACTACAGTAGAAATACAACATTCTATAAGGCATGAATGATTTACATACATCTTGTATACATATACACACTTTCTTTGGAATAAGATTTATAAATATTTACAAACAAAAGAGAGTTCTACAAAAAAATGAGGGAGACAAAGTTTCAACACAATGACATTTCCTCTCATGGAGAGTAGTAAGATTAATCCCATTACATACAACGTTCAAGCCACACTAAAAGGAATACATAAATTTTGAAGCAATCACTTGCTTGAAATGATATACATACACCCAAAAGGAAGGCTTACAAAGAGGCTTACTTCAATATTTTTACAAAGAACACATGCTTGAAGAAAGGCTAAAAAAATTTCCAACAATAGGAGAGAGCCAATATAGACCATGCCACCAAAGCTACTCCAACAATCTTCAAGCTTAAGGCTCCAACTATCATCCATATGAATTCCAACTTTTGAAGGTTAACAAGGATCCCACTTGAAGAGAACAAGGCTTGTTTAACCACCCAACCTTTAGGCATCATGACATGCCTTTCCCAAGGTTGGGATGCATGCTAGCCTCCCCCAAGCCCATGGGAAAGAGGACCACCAACCACAACTTGCACAAGAAAGAGGGTGAAACAACCAAGAACACTTTCACATGGAAACAACAAAAAAAACAAAAAACATAAATCAAGACTCAAAGTTTTACAAGGAGGAGAACCCATGTTCTTCCTCAAAGGTGGGGAAGAGAGGAGAAAGTTCTCCAAAAATTTTATTCCAAAAATTTCTTGCACAAAGCAACAAACTCCATACCCTCCTTATTGCTCCTAATTTCAATCCAAAACCCTCCTTATTCCTCCTCCCTTTCTCCAAGTCCTTCTTGGAAGGATTTTCAAACCCCAAAGGGGTTTCCTTACCAAGAATGGGGAAGGAGATTCAAGCCAAATGAATCAACTTCCCCACCTCAACCATTGAGGGGAAACACTAAGACCCTACAAGGCTTGTCCATCAAGCCTTGAGGATTGAGAGGGAAAATTCCCTCTCTCTTCCCCCACACTCCAAAACTCCATCATGCCATATGATGGAGGGAGTAAAACAAACAACAACAACCAAATAACAAAACCATGCAACCCATCTAACAACTAAGATAAATGCAACACAAGCAAAAGACATAAGAGCCTACCTCAAGGAAAGCTCTCCAAAAAGCTCTCCAACTTCAAATTTCTCCACACCTTGACTCAAGCCAATCTCCAAGCTCCAAAATCCACAAGCATCCCAAGCAAGAAGTTCCAAAAAAAAGTCCCTCTCTTTTCCCATGAATGGGAATTTGAAGAGGAGCAAGCAAGCATCCTCGAAATGGGGGTGACATGTCACCCCTCTCCCTCCTCAAGGTCAAAGATGCCAAAACAAAAGAAAGAAAGGGTAAAATTATCTTTTTGCCCTCTTCTCCTAAAATCTCCTAAATGTTAGCAAGAAAAAACTAGTGAAACTTTTGATAAGCACTCAAATCCACATCCCTTACATGGATGTGACCAAAAAGAGTTAAAAAGGGAGGGAAAACTCCCTCTAGCCTTGAAAATAAGCCCCCTACCCATTAGGTAGGGTCCAAGGGCTCATTTTTATGTTAGGGGAACTCCCAAGCTACAAAGGGGTCCCCAAAAATGCCCAAAATAACCTAATTTCGGGTTTTGCATTTTTGGCACAAGGGTAGAGGGTGTGGGGACCACCCAAGGGTCTCACATGTGACCCTAAACCCTTGTGATTAAGTGACTCATTAAACAAAATCAAAAATTTAAATGAAAGTGGGATTATTAACTCCCAAAACAAGTTTACATCATAATCAACTACCCTAAACAAAATTAATAATTCAAAGCACAATACATTACAAAAATTGGGGTCACTCATAGTGCCCAAAATAATAATCTCCTATACTAAGGCTTCACACAATGAACATGGCTAGGACTCAGCCCGTGGGCTGCTTGTGCAAGATTGTGTAGCTGGCCTGAGTCCCATGTCCTCCTATAAACCTGTCACCTGCACACTCATTGCACACATTAACTGTACATGTCTGATAAAATATAAAACAACGACACAATAAGATATCATTAAGTTCTAAACTAGCCTAACATCCTACTGAAATCAAAATGCGACAACGTGCACAATTATACTCAATATTCCAAAAGTTAGACAAGATGGTAAGGTGACATATAACCATGGAATTCCACATGCAACAACTATCCATCAATATAATTATGTTCCAAAACACAAAGCATCATATCCATTAGTATCCATGACATCATAAGAAAATGTGACAACATAGAAATTAAGCTAAATTGGCGCTACACGCCTGAATGTCCACACATGTCTAATAAGATCAAATCTCTAATATAATGTCCACGATATAACAAAACTCTGTCAAAACATGTCTATGAGCAAAGAAACAACAAGCTACTGAGCTATAAAAAGTGTGGGCACTACACACAACTCATAATAGATTTTCCATTATTGAAAATAGGAACTACGATAAGAAAGCATGAAAACTAATCTTTGACTACTCCTACTCCTATTCTACATACTTACCAAGATCATTTAGAGGAGGTGGATGATGGAGAATTCATGAAATAGTGCTTTAAGAATTGACCATTAACTGGAAAAGAAAAATCATTCCATGTAAATATTCAATTTTGAAGGCATTTTTTCCTAGTATCTATAATATTTGATAATAACCAATCCATAAAGGATTAAATTTTGAATGTTTTCCTATCTTTTCATGTGTTGTCCCATAGAACACTAGATATGCAACTCTAAAAGATTTTACTTTGGACCTTTTTTCAAACCAAAGTTTAAACACTTTTATGTTTGCTGAAATTTTATAGTGTTCTTCCCTCTAGCATCTTATAATTATATCAAGTTTGAGATTTTATCCTTTACCTTGTCACCTTCATCCTTATAATCATATTAAAATTTATGAGTTGCTAACTAGAAAGTGATGGGGAATATTGGATCCTAACCATAAACCAATAAATGGGGTGAAGTTTTCAGTGTTGATTTAACTCTAGTCTTATCTTCCCAAAGTGCATATTTGAGGAGAAAATTCCATGACATTGGTGCATCTAGAGTTATCTTTTAAATGATGATATCCAAAGATTCTATTTGTATACTTTGAAGAACCATTACCTTGGGGTAGTAATTTGACAAAAAATTAAATTAATATAGTGACCATATGCCCATTTAGTGAATTCAATAGATTGAAAGGTTGGTCCATTATCACATACAAGAGAAAATAGACAACCAAACCTAGTGATAAAAATGTCTTCAAGGAATTATATAAATTCTTTGGTTGTATTATTCTAAAAGGGCATGGGATCTCCCAACTAGTGTAATTATAAGTATTTGTTAGGGAAAAATTATGGTTTTCAAAATAATTTAGATGAATTACCCCTGTCAAATCTAGCTCCCATTTAGAAAAGTGTTTTCCTTCAATGACTAGTTTTAGAGGCATTACTACATGTCACACCTACATTTCACACACACAAAATACCGGGATAATTTTTTTTACTTACATTGCTTGATACATGACACCACATGGGATCACTTAGGTTAATATACAACACATGATACATTTGCACAACCATGAACCCACATATATAACATGAAACACATGATGCACATCAAAGCCACATTTTCCAAAATGACAAATTACAACAATGATCCCACTACAATATACAATTACTGATAGGCACTTCCCACGACAAAGCGTTTTCGTGGTTACATATTTATTATAATCCTATTTTTATTAATTGACTATAATTATTTGAAGAACACTTAACATGGGACCCTTCATTCCTCTTAAAACTAGGCTACATATTTTTGTTTAACATTTCACCTATAGTAGTTCCATTAGAATATTTCTCGTTTCCTTTATCAAAATTAATTTATATAACTTGACAAGTCATTAGGATCATTTAGAAACCCATGAGTCTACCAAAACTTGTCCTAAGAATTTGTTTCTAAGAATCATGTTTACTTGGTTTGGCATTATAATTTCATTACAAGGAGGAAAAATTCATAGAAAGTAAAAGGAAGGTTATTAGGTCAAGAGTGGACCTGTTCCGAGTTCTTTTCATAGCATTTTTTAACACTAAGGGTACACTCTTTTCATCTTCAAGTTATTACAACCAACTATGTAAGTTAAATAATTAATTTGTATCATTCTTGATTCACAATTCATTTTCTCCAATTAGGAATTCATATTTTCATAATCATGTTGCACATGGAAGGGTAAATTACACCTATGTTCCCGTTATAGAGGTTTTTCTTTGAATTTAAGTGATGAATCTCACATTTCAATCTACTTTTGTTTCATCATCTTAAGGATTCATTCTTGATATTTACAGAAACTACAGGTTTCAGCCATTAATTCTACTCCTTGAGTGATCCTAGGTTTCATGTATTTCCATCTATGCCCAAGGGTTCTACTATATTTTACAAGTCAAACTAGAGTGCAATGTCCTTAACTCACAAGACCTTGGTAGCAGCCCAAGGTATTCCATTCTCAAGGATTCATGTTCATTATTTCATTCGCATTGTTGTTTAACCACATTTATGCGTAATAAGTATGTGTTCATGCCTCAGAGTTGGTTTCCCAATTTAATAGGTTGTTTTATCACTGTGTAACTCTCCTATATTACATTCATTTTATGATCACATTAAGCAATTTAGTTGGTTTCACATCGCTCAAGGGCATACAATTTTCATAGCGATCATTACAAAGTTTATTCTTGTTTACCCTTATTCTAACTACATTTACACGGTTACTTTGGTCAAGAATTGGCATCATTTAAAATAAATGAATTCATATGCTACTTAATTCTACACTTATAGATTCCCATCTCCAGGGAGTGTGATTCCTTTCATAATCTTAATTTTATTTTCCTTACGAAACTCAAAAGTTATGCATGTATTGCAACAGGGACATTCAATAAAATTTTACGCATTCAAAATCATTTTAAATTAATATTTACAATCATTGAAAACCATACATCATAGCTCCTTTGACCATTAACATCATGAGAGGTCACACGATCTACTAACTTTAAAGGCATTCAAGGGGAAGAACTACACCCTACTATAACACATTACAAGATAATTCAAAATCATTACTTCTCAACACCTTCGATTAAAGCAAGGTAATCCATTACTTCTCACCAAGGGAATGATTCCATCTAATAGGGATAGATTTTATCAATGAAAGAGTTTAATATGCAAGTAATTCGACACGTATCCTCTACTCACATAATTTAGATCTCACAAGAGATCAATCGTAGGTAAAAACCACCAGCTATCTTTGTAAGGCTTTGACCACCCACTAGGGTACTAAGGGAAATTATGCACATGGGGATTAAACTTATACATGATATGATCAAACCTACAACACCTATACATGTTGGCTTCACTCACCCAAATATGACAGGGTTCATAAGCATATTCACCACCTCATAAAATACATAAGGGAATGGTCCTTAGTAAGACTTGTCTTAGGTGAAACAAGAAGACGATTAATGAGATTATAGTATTTTATTAACATGATCAATGTTTATACCTAAAAAAGGCTCAATTGGGAGGAGAGAGTACAATAGGGATTATAAACTCATTTTTATTTTGATAGTTTGGATGAGATGAGATTTTACCTAGCATTGTGGGTGTTAGGGAGATAAATCAATAATTAACATAGTAAAATATTAGTTTAATTTATAACATAGGTACAACATTGAGTACAACTTCACATCCATTTCGACACTATAAAATATAGCCACATTGATATTTCCTTTTCAAAATGTACAAAGAACAATTCTTTGAACAACACTACATATCATTTTTCTATGGTAATACACATATTGCAAGATGAATATAACTTTATAATGACAACTCTTTAAATACAACATATCACATCTTGAATTCCTCTTGTTCGGAGTACCTACAACCAACGTAGGGCTATCCTAGGACTGGTATGGAAATCCCCTACACTCAAGCATAAAATCCATGCATCCATCATTTCAAGCAATCGAAGCAGAAAGTAGAGAAAGGTAGAGATAGGGAGAGAGAGAGAGAGAGAGGTCATTTCTTCACACATTCACACTTCCACATTTTATTTTATTTTTCTAGAGAAAAGAGTAAGGAAAGGAGAGAGAAAGTCTAGGATTCATTTTCTTTTCAAATCACCATATCATAACCACATACATCTCATATCTAATTTTCATTTCATTTCAAACTCATATACATTTTAACCCATTTACGTTTTCAAACCAGTCAAAATTTCATAGTTACTTCTAGAGAGAGAAAAAGGAAGAGAGAGAAAGTCTAAAATTTCATTTTCTTTTCCATTCACTATAACATAACCACATACACTATGTATCTAATTTACATTTCATTTCAAACCCATATACATTTTTAGCCCATTTACATTTTTAAAACCAATCCAAATTTTCATAGTTATTTCTAGAGAGATAAAAGGAAGAGAGAGAAAGTATAGAATTTAATTTTCTTATCCATTCACTATAACATAACCACATACATCATGTATCCAATTTCCATTTCATTTCAAACCCATATACATTTTTAACCCATTTACATTTTTAAAACCAATCAAAATTTTCATAGTTATTTCTAGAGAGATAAAAGGGAAGAGAGAGAAACACCATAAATTATAGAAACCATTCATACAATAATTTGATCAATTCATACTCTATAAAGTACAAAAACAATATCTACAAGGTTCCACGAGTAATTAGGAGTCAAACGGGACCCTTAGAAGGTGAGTTTACCTAAAGTTGCAATTTTGTGAAAGTTAGCCAAAATGGCTAAAGTGCTTACAAATTGGGTCTTGAAAACAATCACTTTAAGTTTGAACATGAAGTATCATTATTTCTAATTAATCCCTTATATATAGAGAATTCATCACATCAAATGGAAGTTGATTACGAAGAGCAGACCTCAAGTTACAAAGCCAACTTTGTGGTTGGTTATCCTAATTGCATCAAGAACTCTTGTCACACAATGACCAGTGGGCCCCAAAACCCTCTTACAAAACTAGCCTCCAAAATAATTTTCATTGAACTAAGGGTTGGTTAAAATTCTATTGTTGGCAGTCTAGAGGTAGATGGAAGTGGTTTTAAGTTTTTCTCAAAATAAGCGGCAACCATAAGCAGAAACCGATCATATTTTATTAAAACGAGAATGTCACTACATTTAACTGATATGTTAAAAGAAATTTGAAATTTGACTCAAAAAGGTGTTAAATGAGTTCAAAAAATTTTTCAAGGTTCTCCATGGTCTCCTACATTACTAGGGGTCATGCTATAAGTTTCAGATTTGTTGTATATTAAATTGAGGCACTCGTGCACATGATTTTCGAGGTCATATTTTTGATGTTTTGAAAGTTTTGGTTGAGGTGAGGTTTTATCATT
Organism: Taxus wallichiana var. yunnanensis; assembly: GCA_018340775.1. Lineage (NCBI taxonomy): Eukaryota > Viridiplantae > Streptophyta > Pinopsida > Cupressales > Taxaceae > Taxus > Taxus wallichiana. The sequence goes on from CM031239.1 coordinate 342,673,226, forward strand.
TATGGTAGTTACATTTTATTATATTCAATATTTAATTTCCAAAAGCAAGAAATGATGAAAGCAAAATTTAATGCGGTAGGAAAGGGAAAATCATACCTATTTTGCGCAAAACTCGCAATCACCGCATTCGATGAGGCTATATCACCTTCAGGAATTCTAGAAATAGTTTGTAGGGTTCCTCGTTTTTCTTACAAATCTTCCAATGCATTTAAAACCATAGCATAAGATGGAAACCCTCATTTCTTCATGGTATTTAGTCAAACAGTTCACATTTTTGGTCAAAATCTCCCATTTTGGCACAACGGAGTTGGGAGAAACTCACAAAAATCCATTTTTCAATATGCTTTGATGGTTGTCATGCCATGTCCAAAAGTGTTTAACCAACCATTTTTTATAAATCCTGCAAACATGGCAATTGTATGAGAGGACGTATGGCTAAGGCGTTGCTTAAGAATGAGCAAACAAAGGGTTTCACGTAGAGGAAGAGTGAAAGAGACAAAACTTACGAGAGACATACGTGGGATAATAGGAAATGTCACTTTCAATTTCATAAGGGTAAATACACCAATTAGTGGACAAATAAGTGGACATAAAAACCCAAAATTCACGTACTGCGATTGCAGACTATTTTCTACAAGCTTGGGGATTTCCGAACCTAAAACCATGATTGTGGTCCTCTAAGACAAAAAAAAAATAGACCCGCGACCCCTCATTTTCCCCCATTTTCCCCTGCGAACCACAATTTCTCCTCGACTATTGGCACTTGAGCTTTGAAAACCCCCTACAAATTTCTCTTTGGACTTCTGGATCGTGAAATTTCAACAATACCACCAAGACAAAGAGGTAAGCCCTTGATTTTGATCAAATTTCTTGCATTTTAGGTTAATTTTTGTGATTTTCATGGGTTTTTCATTTTTTTGTTTATGTATACAATTTTTTTTTTTTTTCAGTTGTTCGGCAAGCTCATAATCCTGTAAACCATCCAAATATTCCTTAAAACCCTCTAAACATTCCTCAAACCCTCCTCCAAACATAGATCTACCTTTTTGGCTCCTTCTTTCCCCACAGAACCAACAAGAACACAAGTTGATATCATTGGAAGAATCTGACAAAATAAAATTTCCATTGAAAACCTTATTCATACAATGAGACAAAATCATGCCACAAATCTCTCCCACATGACTTTAGCCAACACATTACAAACATTGATTGGCGAATTTGACTCCGTAACCAACCAAATAGACATATGGAATACCTTTAGAGGTAATTGTAGGTGGTATTATGCAGATAAATTATCCCATGCGGTCATAAAAGACAAAATAAATGTAAAAGACCGCATTTGTGCATTATTTATTAACTCGAGAACCAATGCCCTCTCCCATAACTACTTGCAAATGATTCTCAATCCATTGGTTTCATAATGACCGAATCAAGAAAAAAATTTGGGACCGATGGTGGATGGTTTTTTATTATCCACCATGCAACAACAATGAGGTTCCTCTCTATTTTTTGAAGAAATTATATTGCAAGTTCGTGCTTAATGAGGTCCCAAATTATTTTGACTTTTCTGAGTTTTATGGGTGAGGAGGTTGCTCTACACATAGTAGACCTGATGCACATGTTGGTCAACCAAGGATCCCCTATGCCCCAAAACCCCCACTACCTTCATTTATCCATCCTACAGTGAAGGAAATTGTGGATATTAGCACACTACATGCATTAAGGGAGTTCACTAACACTCTGACCCAACATAGTGACCATATTACATCTAGTGATGTTGGTGGATGCACAGTTCTAGTGCACCACATCATTTTGGATCATGTGGTATCATATGCACTACAGGTGAGACATCATTTGTTGGATCACATGATTTCTTTTCTCTAGATGAGATGATGGTAGATGTTTTTGGAGCTGATGTAAATGATCTTGGTCTTTCATAGGTAAATGTCAAATAAAAATGTAATATATATACACTAGTTTAATTCATTTGAGATTTTAATATATATATATGATTACATCATGTACATACATGTAAAAACTAATATTTTTGATTTTAAATAGTAAGATCTAGTGAAGGAAACATCCGGTGTCGACATGCTAGCTACTACAATTGGGAGTGTTACAGACGTAAGTTTCAAGTTACTTACATTTCAAATTTCATTTGATTGCATTTTTATTATTAAATACACATGTTTAATGTTCATGTATATTGTTTCACGTATACATGTACATATTAATATATTTTTCTTTTATGAAAGGAACGATAACCAGATTGTACCAAGCCAAGAACATAGATGCTAATCAAACACCACGATCTATAAGATGAAAGCAATTCGCCAGAATAACTTTACATAAAACCTTTGCAAACAAATGAGAAACAATATCATATATTATTATGGAACTCAATGCAATACATTGAGAATGGGCCTTGCTTAAATAGGCAAGGAATAAAATCTAAGAACCGGTAAGGTCGTAGATCAAGACTTAAATCAAGGAAATAACTAGTCATAAAAGAACTAGTCAAGACCATAGATTTAGGAGAGAACTAAACATCAAGGATCTAGTCAATACCATAGATCAAGGAAATAACTATTCAATACCATAGATCAAGGAAATAACTATACCTAACAACTAGATAATATCTCCTAATATCTAAATAAGAAAAAGAAATATCCACACACATAAGTGGGTGAGGATAAATACAATAAAGGTAAATAAAGTACCTATGTGAACATGAGCTAAGGTAAATGCCTATTCTAACACCCCCCCTCAAGTGAAGCTAGGGGCCAAAATAGATGTGGCATGTCCATAGTATGAGTCCTGGCAACTAAGCCTAATGAGGTACTCATGTACAATAACTAGGAAAAAGGGACACCATAAGGTACCCAAAACCAATAACAACAAAGCAAAGAGAGTAAATACCTACTCCAAGGCATCCCAAGAAGCTCGGCTCAAAAAATTCATACAATGTTGAAGAAGTTTGGTGTGCACTGTGGTTTGAATCCACTGCTCGATCACAAAACTCAAAAACAACTGACACTGGGCTCCACCAAAATAGCTCCATACAAGGAGACTGTCAACAAAGTGATGTCAAAAGTGCAAAAAAACACCAAACATAATTTGATCAACTACTTCAAATAAGCATGCCACAATCTGATAACAATAACCAAAGCAACAAGGCAAGGACACAAACTCTAGAGTGTCATGATCCAAGAAAAGCCAAGGTAACAAGGTAAGGACATGAAACCCGAAGAAGCAGGATCAGCACCACACCCTCCCATACTGCTGAATGGGTGGAGTGGCACTACAAATATGTATGAGTTGTCAAAACAACTACTCAAACACTAACAAACTAACACTAGAATGCACAGAATAGATCCCCCATAAGAGATATTGTCAACATGTCAAAAGTGTCGAAAATACAGATACAAAATCTCTCAACAAATAAGAGAGATACACTACACCTGCTAAAGAAAAATGCTCAAAACAAGAAGCATCACAATGTAGAAGGTATAGAAAGTGGAGCAAGAGGCCAAATGGTGGAGGAACCACGCTGTAGAGTCCTCTCAATGAATGCCTATGTCACCTCCACGAGTGATCAGATATCCACCCCAAATCAACACGGATGGATGAAGAAGATGCCTGCATATGACTTGGTGTAAAATGCACAATGGGTGCATGCAAAAGAACATCAGAATGTGTGTCAGGTTGATCATGTCTAACAGCTGAAATCTCAGGTTTCTCAAGCCTAAGTGAAGATGTAGAACTCATGTGTTGCTTAGGATCCTCAGAAAGAGTCGAGCAAACAAAAAAGGAGCTTTGTCAATGTGTGATCCCAATGAAGTATCTGCTCGAAAACCAATGTCATGACAAGAATTCCACTTAACATGTGGAATAGAGGAAACAATACCCTGTGAATGTCTACCAATGACTCGCTAGTGAGACCCATAGAATGGAGCATGCGAGAACTAAAAGTAATAATATGCTTCTCAAAAAAGCCATGCAGCTGTCAAGAAATAGGATACACAACATGTGGTATTGTAATAGGCACAGATGTGGAAGAGCATGCAATAACAAGCTTCATAGGTGTATGAGCATCAAGAGTAGGAACAGACTCAAAGACTGACAGATCAATGTCAGTGGGTTTAGGAGTAATAGTTGCAAGTGGACTAGGATCATGGTTGTGGTTGTCCACAATATGATGGTGATGTTGTAGGCTAGCAAGTTTGGTCTGCGCGGGGAGTGTATTATTGTATCTTTATCGTGAATGAGTGATTGTAGAAGAGAATTTCGCTTCTTGAAAAATCTATTTTCTTCCAAAATTTTACAATATCCTCTTGAAGTCTACACACTTCAGAGAAAAGCATATCATTCTTAGAATCCATGATAGGTACAAACTGCACCTCCCAAAAATTTAGGATGTCGAGCTCAGCCGAAATTACGTCCACAATTGATTACAACACTCCTCCATATTTGGCACTTTATAACTATAGTTTAAGTCTCAAAATAAATAGTTCTGATGGAAAGATCATGAAAAAACAAGCACTTTTGCAAAAAATGGCACTCAAAATCGAGTTACCGATCAAAAGTTACAAACTTTTTAATATTTTGCTCTGTTATTTATTTTAGGTGCCACTAAAACAAAATAAAATGTTGTTGCCTTCACCACACAAATAAAATTAAAGGGGGCTGAAGTTAAGCACCTACTAGTAGGAATCACAAGCTTTAAGCCCTCATATGACCAAGGGCTAAGGATTGTATGCACAACTTACTATTTTGGGGTGTGTCGCGTGTTTTCGAGAAAGTCACATCCAACTGCCTCTTCTGGTAAAAATTACTATTTTTGGACTATGTAGACAGTGACCTTTATTGCCAAAAATAGCAACTGTGATTTTTTTGAAATAGTAAAATTGTGCACAGCATCCATGGACCCCTTCCAAAAAAGGAAAGATCTGAAAACCTTCCCCTTTCGCAAACCGAGACACATATCTTATGCAATGAAAAAAACCCAAAGTATAGATCTCAAGAAATCCAACAAACCCGAATAAATAAAATCATTTTTTTCCCTTGGCTCGAATCCCGAGGCACGCCTGTGTGCTTCTCTGTAAAAATAAAAAAACCACAAAAAATGACTGCCTCCAGAATTGGCCGAGTTTACAGTCAATCTTAGGGTTTTCACACCTTCCGGATCCAATGGAAGCCTCTGTTTTGCATAAAAATGCATGCAGCAACAAAATATGACCAAATCCCAAATATATGAATACACATAATTTATTTACAAAATAAAACTTACAGACGAATGTCAACAACAATCTCCATCTCTGATACCATGAAAGGAACGATAACCAAATTGTACCAAGCCAAGAACACAGATGCTAATCAAATACCACGATTAATAAGATGAAATAAATTCACCAGAATAACTTTACATAAAACCTTTGCAAACAAATTAGAAACAATATCATATATTATTATGGAACTCAATGCAATGCATTGAGAATGGGCCTTGCTTAAATAGGTAAAGAATAACAATCTAAAAACCGGTCAAGGTCGTAGATCAAGCCATAAATCAAGGAAATAACTAGTCATCAAAGAATTAGTCAAGACCGTAGATTTAGGAGAGAACTAGACATTAGGGATCTAGTCAATACCATAAATTAAGGAAAGAACTATACCCGACAACTAGATAATATCTCCTAATATCTAAATTTAAGATAAAAGAAATATCCACACACATAAGTGGGTGAGGATAAATACAATAAAGGTAAATAAAGTACCTAGGTGAACATGAGCTAAGGTAAATACCTACTCTAACATTTTATACGCGGGATCCCTGGCGGGTCATCATTTTCTCCAGGCACTAAGGCTCTTTGGCACGCCTCACGCAACTTTTACGTAGGTTAGTTTCTCTTTACACTTTGTTTCTAATTGTGGAAGTTCAGTTATGTATCTATTCTTGTATGAATTTTAGAGACTAGAGTAACATCGAAGCTTCCACGGGATCATTAAATATATATTCCTACTCTTCTATAAGTTCATATGATAATAAGCAGTATTATTAACCTAAAATGGAGGATTATTGGGAAGATTGTGTCAACAAGATTAATGTTTATTACCGATACTTCTATAGAATGACATTACAACAAATAACAGAATTTCATCTCTAATGGGTCATAGAGGACATAGAATATGATGCTAATGAGTTGTTCAAAATGGGATACCTAGAGTTGATTCACTTCACACCTATCCCTCATGTAGACAGGTCATTTGTGAAGCCTATTAATACACTAACTCATACTACAAAAGTCCTCCAAAGATCGAAAAATTGGTTCATTCAGAATATGCATGAACTCAACTATACTACTTTGCCTACTTATAGACAATCCCCCAAAAAAATTAGCTTCCTAAATAATATATTTCAAGTACCCAACTTCTTAGTGATACAAGTTCAATTGTTTCCATTATTGAAATAAAATGATGTTTTAGTACCATGGCTTTGAGCCATGTTCCACATTGTAAACTAACTTCTTGTAGATTAAATAATTATAAAATAGACATGTTGAAATTGATATCTTTCAAGACAAGTTGACTATACTAGACACATTCAAAATTTTCAAATACTTGGCCAAAAATAGTCTCAATAAGGTGATTGACTTCCATATCTCACTAAATGTGTAGACTTATTATTTTCATGCATAAATAATTATGAGCCAAATTCTTGGGAAGTGAGAAAGGATTCACGTACTCCATTAGCAAAACTAAGCAAAGACTCTATTGATACTTACTTCAAAATCCATGTTTGTGAGGTTTACAATGACTTGAGCATTAATGGTGTGTTAACTTACTAGGAAAATCATCAAGAATAGTCTCTAAAGGAAATTAATTTGTCATGGCTCCAATTTTACAAATAGGGTAGATCCTAAGTCTATGAGAGACTCCAAAAGTATGATTTCAATGATGTTATTTTTAATGTCATCACATTTTTAATTTAAGTAAAAGGAGATAAGGTGATATGGTGTTTTGAGCCTTAAATATCTAGGTCATTTCCACCATTAGTAATGAGACAGAATTCATAGATTGGGGAAAGATAAGATCAATGATAAAGCTCATAAGAAACTAGTGGACCTCCCTCAAGCTCAAACATTATTTATGCCTTCTAACCTTATCTATTGCATTGTTAATCTTAGACATTGTTGGTACGTAAAATTTCTCTGCATTTTACTAGACAACCCAGTCAAAGTTGTGACATTGTCTCTTTTCAAAATACTAGCTTATATTAATTAGAAAGGTATATAATTTACTTCTTCATGATAATATGCAATAAGAAATGAATTAAGAGAACTCGCACTAGTCTTAGGAACACATTCACTTTGACACTTTTTGTAGACAAATTGTACTTTCAATCATAAAAGGAAAATAAACTTGGGAAGAAGATATTAAGAGCCTTAGTTGGTTTCTATTCGCAAATTAATACAGTGGTCTGTTATGTGACGATTATGCTTTGGGTTTGTTATGTGGCAACTTCATGTAGATTAATATTGATCTATACATATTTTTGTATAGCTTATGACTACAGAGAGACTCCTCCTATATGTAGATTGTGGAGATTGTTATAGATGTTCGGTACAATTTTTCAAATTTGTTAAATTTTGGAGGAATGTTTTCTTATTACTTATCTATAATATCAAATTTTATACATGAAATATTTAATTTGAATTAGTTATTTCTATATAGCCTACCCCTCATGAGTCTACCATTGACCCCAACGTGTCGATGATAAATTGATAAGGATCATGAGATTGCGGTAAGATTTCACATGCATTATAAATTATAAGTTTCTATATTTTGAAAGTATTTTAAAAATTTAGGTGTTAAAAACTTGTTGTTTATGAATGTGTAGGCTAGGTTGCAGGCCTGCTTAGAGATGCCTAGGACTACATGGATGAAATCCGTAGTGGCATCTCCCTCCATTACATCCACAATTCATGGACATGATTCTTCTAGCAGGGTGAAGAGAGGGAAGATGTTTAATGATTAGATTCATAGGACCTGGATGTATAGATATATATGCTATCTAGTCCTAGTTCATGATTCGTCATATAGTCCATGTATATAATGTTATACGACTACATGTGGTCCTATATCTATAGCACACTTAGTTCGATACATTATGAACTTATATTTTTCAAAGACACATGGCACACTTAGTTTGATACATTATATCCATGTTGGTTTTCATAATGATATTACTTTTTTATTTTTATTTGATTTCATTACACATGATATCTTTCAATGTATGTTTTCATAACCATATTAGTTCTATGTTTGATTTGATTTGATGGCCTCAATTATGTGACCATTATCCATATGATATATATGATATATGATGTTATATTTTTGTTAAATGATATATGCTATTATGTTAAATAATGGTTTTGAAGGTTCTTTGGTGCAAGATCATTTTTTTCAAGAGATTCAAGTGTGGAATTATATCAATTTTCTTATTTTAAGCACGTGGTTAACACACTCCAAAGTGGAAAAAAATGTACACAATTAAAAATGGTCTTGAGGGATTTATTACAAGTCATTTTATATGTTTTTAGTGTACTTACAATTTATTTATTAAGTATTAGTCCAAATTAAGTGTTATTGATGTGTGTAACAATAAGGTCCTAATTTGAATTCACTTGTTTAAAAAATATAGAAACATTGTATTTTAGTTGGCACAAGATATGAAAAAATATTCTTAACACTCTATTGTGTATTAACATGCTTTAAAAAGAGATCAAACAATCATTAGAGTATTTACATGGTAATGTGTTAACCTTGTTGCAATCTCATTGATGCGAGCCAAGTAGTGAGAAGTCATGCCTTGGGATGTCATGGGAGAAAAATTTCACCGCCAACACATCCAATTGAGGGGGTATATGCCTTCAGGTGCTATGGTGGGCTCTAGGGAGGCCCGGTTTGGAGTTAGACCACCCGATCCGGAGCCAAGAACCCCTTCCCTATTAATCCCAATTCACATTTTCAGCAGAAACTTATGATGATCACAACTTGGTACTTGGTCATCCAAACAAAGAACCATCTGATCCAAAACTTGAGTGAAGGATTTCTTTAGTCACACCCAATAATTCAGGGTCGTGGCATTCCTTGAGCCTTCGTGGCATAATTATTTACAAACTACCTTTTTAGGCAGTCTTAGGAAATGAACAGAGGTGAGTAGTGAGAAGTCATGCCTCGGGACATCATGGCACTAAACCAACTATGCCAACATGTCTAGGTGGCCAGGTGAACACTAGAGGAGGTGTCATTTTAGTGCGGTACAATGGCGTTGCTTCCAGGCTACTTCATTCGACTGTAGTCCCTTAAGAACCCTGAGACCAAAAAATGTTTCAACTTTGTGGGTAATTCCTTGGTCTCTGTGGCACCTAGAGATTTATTGTCAGATCCTAAACCTTTGTGTAGGGAACCTCTACAATATCTTGTCTCAATTTTTTCTTTCTCCAATTGGTGCTCTCGCTACACTATTGTTTGCAAACGTATGAAATAGTGCAGTTTGAGCTAGTATAAGGCTATCAAACACTATATTTTGCAAACAGTGGGTCGTGGCACCAAACCTAATATGCCAACATGTCTAGTTGGCTAGGTAAATTATAGAGGTGGTGTCATTTTGGTGCATGACGACGTTGTTGCTTCTAGGATACTTCATTTGGGCGCAGTCAGTTAAGAGCCCTGAGACCAAAAAACCATTCAACTTCGATGGGTGATTACTCGGTCTCTGAGGAACCTAGAGATTTCTCATCACATCCTACACCTCAGTGTAGGGACCCTCTACAATAGGTTGTCTTGGTTTTTTCCATCTCCAATCGGTGCTCTCGATGCCCTATTGTTCACAAATGCTCGAAATAGTGCGCTTTAGCAGTGTAAGGTTGTAAAATGCTATATTTTGCAAACGGTGGATCGTGGCACCAAAACGACTGCACCAACACATCTAGGTGGCCAGGTAAATGTTATAAGAGGCATATTTTTGGTGCACGACAAATTCGTTGCTTTCTTAGCTACTTTGTTCGAGCGTAGTCCCTTAAGAGCCCTAAGACCAAAAAATTGTTCAACTTCGACGAGTGATTACTCAAACTCCGTGGCACCTAGAGATGTCTCATTTGATCCTACACCTTGGCATAGGGACCCTCTAAAATATCATGTCTCAATTTTTCCGTCTCTAATTGGTGCTCTCCATGCCCTATTTTTGCAAATGCATGAAATAGTGTAGTTTGAGCCAGTGTAAGGTTGTCAAACACTATATTTTGAAAACGGTGGGTTATGGCACCAAAACGACTACCCCAACACATCTGATTAGCTAGGTAAATGCTAGAGGAGGTGTCATTTCAGTACACAACAAGTTCGTTGCTTCCAGGGCTACTTCGTTCGGGCGTAGTCCCTTAAGAGCCCTGAGACCAAAAAATCGTTCAACTTCAACGGGTGATTACTCGGACTCTGTGACACCTGGAGATGTCTCATCAGATCCTACACCTTAGCATAGGGACTCTCTGCAATATTATGTCTTAGTTTTTTTGTCTCCACTTGGTGCTCTAGTTGCCCTATTGTTTGTAAACGCATGAAATAGTGTAGTTTGAGCCATTATAAGGCTATCAAACGCTATATTTTACAAACGGTAGGTCATGGCACCAAATTGACTGTGCCAACACATCTAAGTGGCCAATTAAATTCTAGAGGAGGTGTTGTTTTGGTGCATGACAATGTCCTTACTTCAGGGCTACGTCATTCGGGCATAGTCCCTTAAGCGCCCTAAGACCAAAAAACTATTCAACTTTGACAGGTTATTACTCAAACTCCGTGGCACCTAGAAATGTCTCATTAGATCCTACACCTTGGCATAGGGACCCTCTATAATAGCATGTCTTTGTTTTTTCCGTCGAATTGGTGCTATCGCTGCCCTATTGTTTGCAAACACATGAAATATTGCAGTTTGAGTCAGTGTAAGGTTGTCAAATGCTATATTTTACAAATAGTGGGTCGTGGCACTGAACCAACTACGCTAACATGTTTGGGTGGCTAGTTAAATGCTAAATGAAGCATCATTTCAAAGGTGCACAAGACAACATCATTACTTCCGGGATAATTCATTTGGGAATAGTCCCTTAAGAGCCTTGAGACCAAAACATTATTCAACTTCGATGGGTGATTACTCAGACTCCATGGCATCTAGAGACATTTTTTAGATCCTACACCTTAGTGTAGGGACCCTCTACAATATCCTATCTTATTTTTTTCCATCTTCAAACAAGTGCTCTCGTTACCCTATTGTTTACAAATGCATGAAATAGTGCAGTTTGAGCTAGTGTAAGGTTGTCAAACGCTATATTTTGTAAACAGTGGGTCGTTGCATCAAACTGACTATGCACACACATAGGGATGGCTTTGTAAACACTTGGGGAGGCATATTTTTGGTTCCCTACACTCCTGGTAATTTTGGGATCCCTCCTCCGAATTCAAGAGAACCCCCTCCATAGGTACATAAACCGTTAGTTTCTTCTCTTTTCTTGTAAAACAATGAAAGCTTCTCTTAGATTTGAGAATATAAAATTCTCTACTAACAGTGCTAACCACGTGAAGGTGGAAGCTTTTCTGGCACCACTAACCTGCATAAAAGTGTTAGTCAAATAAATTCAAGTCAAGAATCAAAACCATACTAGATATATACAAAATACACAAATTTAATAAAATATCAATATGTTGCACACCCGACAACTCTTCTATTGCAAGAGTTATTTTCACACTAACTAACAAATGACATCTTTAAGAATCATTTAAAATTTCAAAATGATTATCCCAAATTTCAATGGCTTTTCTTCGTATTTGTCATTAAGAAAGTTTTTAGGACATTGGTTTCAAAATGTTCTCATAAATTTCAATAAAATAATTAGATTTCTTATGTAAAATTCTAGGAGGTGTTTTTATCAAATTTTGTTTGTCTACGCAGTTTCAACCTAAATTTCCTAATTTACGCTTTCATTGTCTCCTTCAATTTCAACATTAGCTACATCACGAATATTTAATTCCTCTTCAACATTGACAATAAAAACATATTCATCACAATTATTTAATTCATCTTCAAAATTGATAGTAGAAACATTATCTAGTTCCTCATTGCACTGATAGTAGGGGTTGAAGATGAACCTCTTCTTGATTCACGAAGATTCGCATTCGCTCAACATTTTAAAATCTTTTTACCTCTAATTTGTCGATTTTTTTACTTATTAACTTCCTTTTTTGACTTTGTTTCTTGTCTCCCATGATGTTTTGATTCTGATCATAAGAAAAACATGTAGAAAGTGACAGAATTTCACAATAATTCATACAATAAGGCCAAATAGTAAAAATCACATGGTAATTTGAACGTTGGGATGCATGTAAATATGATTTAATAACCGCGATCATGCTTTATAAACCACGATCGTGGTTTATAAAGTGTGATCATAATTCTAATATTAAACACCGCGATCATATTTTATAAAGCACACTCACGAGTTCTATTTGTATCATCAAATCGACCCTCAAATCTCGGGAAATCTTTATTTTTCCCACACTAGAGCTATGGGAGGTCATTATGGCATGTAAAAGGTCAAAAATTCAAATTTTCTCTTCCGCATGACTTGAACCATGCTGAAAATTTGAAAACATCTCACAAAAATGGTACCATCGCATAGGGGAGACTGTTAGCTTCGTAGAAATATTGATTTTAAAGTGAATAAAATAAGATAAATATCATTTTATAATTTTTTACTAATAATAGGTCTTTAAGACATTTTTCCCATGAATGTTCATGTCTACATTTAAGATTGTAACTTTTGTTTCGCTTATCAAAATATGATAAAACATATACCATCCCAAGCATGGCGAAATTCTATACATGTTAAAAAAATTGATTTCGATATTTTTTGATATAGTTATGGCAAGCAAATAAAAATTTCTCCATTTTCTAATTTTTTTCAAACCACTTTCACAGAAAAAATCATTAAAAAAATATTGCTCAAAAAAATACAAAATAAAATCCATCCCAAGATAGACAACAACATCTAAATTTTCACCAAAGGAAAAACAAATAACAAGATTTGGTCATCCAAATTGCAAGAAAATGAACTACAATCTTATAGGTTTTTTCAAAAAAAAAAAGCCAAGTCATATAATTTTGAGTGTTTAATATAGCTAAACTTGTTTATTTTTTTTTTTAAAATAGTAGTTTAGAAACTAGATTCCAAATACTACGGTTCATTTTTTAATAATTTTTCTAATTTTGAGTGCGTGTATTGCTAGTAATCCTTACAAGTTGAGATTTCGCTATTTTTTGCAATATGACATCCACTTATGACCCCTTTTTGGTCCACCAACTTGTTACACTTACCCTTAATCAATACCACAAATACTAAAAATAAAAGGTAAAAAGTAGTGGAATAAATGGTGCGCAAAGGTTCAACGCACGTAGCACAGTGCTTAGAAGCAAAAGAAGCAAAATCACTACGAGTTAGACATTACGCCCTAAATGTAGCGCCTCCTAATCCTCAACTTCTTCTTCTTCTCCATACAACAAAAAAACATTAACAAAATATAGTTTCCCTAGGGATAATTGAAAATGTTTTAAATATATACGAGATCCGAGATAAATCAATATGTATATAGGAAAAAGGGAAGATATTACGTAATGTAGCCAAATTCTAACCAACTTGATTTACTACAAATAATATGAACTCCAAAGAAAATAGATCTCCTTCTTCATTATTCAATAATGAATTAAAATGTTTCCTAAATAGGAAAACAACTCCCAACTCGAGTTTCCAAGTAAACTCTAACTAACTCGACTAAATCTACTCTAGGTGGCGGAAATTACTATTTTTAGCAGTTTACTAGAACTTGCTATTCTTAGTAAGTTTGCATGCTTATTCCTACGGGCACAAAAATTTCCACACATCTTCTACATCCCTAAATTAGAGGAATTGCCAACTTTCTAACTCATAATGCAACTAATAGACTAAAATTAACTAATGCCCAAAAATAGGAAAAAACCGAACTATAACTTAAATCCTAATTTTTGGCCTCAAGATGGCGGATTTAGGGCCCGAAAACATGTCGAAAACTTGCCCCAATTGGTAGGGAAGGTTTCCGTTGCGTTCGTCTCATCGAAACATGTGGTTTCAAAAAAACTAGACTCAAACGAACACCCGGAGCTCAAGTTATGACCTTGTCAAGTTCCTGTTAATTCTGGCACATCATTACGGTTACAAATTTATCTATGCGTGCGGGGTTGTTTTAACCCATAATGGGATTGATTTTGGAGGGCCAATAAAGAAGAGCTCCATTTAACACAATTCCTTGCAACATTTTGTTTATTTAATTATGAGAATATATAACCCTCCTTTACTAGTATTTGACTTTGCACTCGCTACAACTATCCAATTACTACTAGATTTACAATGTAACCTTGGGTTTCATCGTGGTTAATGCCTCTATATCTCAAATAAATTGCTTTTATTATTATGCAGTTGTTTATTGGATGGCTTTACCCTACCATCCCTACTACCTACCACACACAACTCCTCCCCACACACCAAGACTCCTCCACCCTTACACCGATCACCATCAAATTCTCACCAAACACATTTAACCCAAATTCATCAACATCTCAACCTTCATTTTATCATATAAATAAAATTATATTATGTTATTCTCTTTTATTATTATTAATTTTTCATTTCATTCATATTTATTTGTTATTATTATTTTATTTTTTATTTTAATGTCATTTGTTATTTGAACTTGTTATCCTTATATAAAAAAATGATTACTCTATGGCTCATAGAGAGACTTGCTCTCAACCCTAAACTGGGTGTTAAGAAAGACATTTGCAAATATTTGGTTATTATTATTATTATAAAAGATCTAATTTTAATAAGACCCGTTCACAAATCCACCATAATGAGATTTAAGACCTTCAAATTTAATTTTCCATTATGGTGCGATGAGGTACGTGCAACAAAGTACATGTTTTATCTCTTGTAAAAGACCTAAAATTGATGATATTATCTTACATGACTATGGGAATCCTTAAATATGTTGGGCCAATGATATCTTTCCCTAAGTATTATATGAGTAGTGTCATCTCTGAAGAGGGGCTACTTCCCAACTTCTCATGAAATTGAACATAATTTAACTTGTTTCTTCTTTGGATACACATCTCGGATAAATTACATGGAAATTTATCCTATATAAAACCCCTTTCTTTACCATGTATTGTATTGCATTAAGCTTTATATATTCTTTTTGTACTCTATTCAATTAATTAAGACAATAACCATACAAAAATAATCTGAATAATATGATCATATTATTTATCCGAGTGATTTTATATTGATCTACCTAATAGGCACTACCCCTTAGATCTAATTTAGAAATGTTTTTAACCAAACATTTTCCTGTAAATACCATGGTCGATTCAACTACCAAATCAAAATATTGCAACTTAGACATTCATTTACCTCTTCTTTCTCCTAATTAATTCTACTCAAGCATTTGTTTATCTACTCGAGCATTTGTTTATCTACTCGATCGGGTGACATTGCATGCCCTTTGTTTCTCAAGATGTAATTTTTAAACTTATTCACTATGTTTAAAAGAACAAAATATTTTTATCCAACATTGAATAACTCAACTCGGAATACTTTATATTTGTACTCATGAAAGCAATAAGATTTTCTACAAAATATTTTTGTGTTAACATTGCTGCAATAATGTGATCGATGCAAAAAAGTATATGTAAAAGTCTTGATTGAAATCGTGAATTTTCAAAATAGAGCCAATATGATAGAAATATTGATTTATTGAAATGCATATTTATCTTGAGGATTCCATTCAACCTTGTCATCCTATTTTAGAATAGTATCTAAAAGTTTGAAAAATTCAAAAAAATGGATATAAAATTCCTAACAAAATTAAACTTTTCAAAGAATGATTTCAATTATTTCTTGTTATTTAGAAAGTAAATTTTGGAAATTTCTTGAGATATGTTGGGATAAACTATGATAGCTTATTTTGTAATTATATGACCCAAAAACTTACCCGAGTAATAACAAAAAGAGTCTTTTTTGGAATTAATAGAAATACTAGATTGTATGCACCTATATAAAACTTCTTCCGAGGGATGCGAGATGTTGAGACCTATCCTTA
Organism: Taxus wallichiana var. yunnanensis; assembly: GCA_018340775.1. NCBI lineage: Eukaryota > Viridiplantae > Streptophyta > Pinopsida > Cupressales > Taxaceae > Taxus > Taxus wallichiana. The sequence goes on from CM031239.1 coordinate 342,689,468, forward strand.
GAAAACATGGTTAGATCATATATAAAATAACGATTGATTTACCAATAAGACCTTGGAAATCAATATTGATGGCTCTTTGAAATTTATCTCCAACATTAATAGTACCAAAATGCATTCTTTTATAAACAAACATATCTCATTTAGTGATAAAGGTAGTTTTTAGTTTATCCTTTTGATCTACTAAGATTTGATTGTAGCCTAAAAATCAATCTAAAATGACATCATTTCCAAACCATTAACTATTTAAAGGACTTCATCTAGATAAGGGGGTAATTTTCTTTAACTGAAGCTTTTTTCAAGTTTCCAAAGTCTACACAACCCTAATTTCTCCATTCTTCTTCCTAATTGGGACAAGATTTGATACCAAAGTAGAATGTCTTGTTAGTGTGAGTTATCCTATGTGTCCTCCTCTCATGTTGGAGGGTCATCTCACATGGGTTAGGTTTAGGGTTAGGTTTAGGGTTTCATATGTGTCCTGCACTAGGGTTACTCAAAGCACCCTATATGTACCCATTTTCTATTCATTTATGAGAATGCCAAGACACTCCATTGTCTTTCCTCTAAAATTAATTTAACGATTTCTTTGTCACACCAAAAGCTTGAACTCATGGTGGAGAGGGATCTCATCGTGTTAATCAGTTGTTATGCCAACACCCTCCCACATGATGGAGCCGGGTATACACCCAATCGTGCCCAATAGCATTTGGAGGCAGTGACACCAAGAATTTCCCCAGGAGGTCACCCATCCCAAAGACTACTCTAGGGTTGGCGCGCTTACTTCGCTGTATCGGAGCTACACGACTTGTCGTCACACCAAAAGCTCAAAGCTGATGGTGGAGAGGGATTTCATCATGTTAATCGATTCTTTACGCCAATATGTCTCATAAGACATACGATGTAATAAGAAGTTATATTTTTAGCTTCTCTATGAATCATTGGTTTAAGGATGGTATTGAGTAGTCTCTCTATTTTCCTAAAAGGTTTACAATTTTCTTTGAGAGGAATTGTATAAGTCACAACCCTAGGGTCAAAAAAATTCAAAGTCCTCGTGAGACTAAGCAATGACATACTTATATTCAATCAAAAATTACTTTAAAATTTATTTGTCTGCAAATGTATAATATTTTTTAATATTGATATACATTGGGTTGTCTCGTATCCCTAAATTAATGAAAAAAGTATCTTGATCGTTAGAAGTCTATGTTTGTGTTTTTCAAGGAATATCAAAATCAAAGAATATTTGTAATGATACCATTCCTTTATGAATTTTACTATTATTCAACTTCAATACTCCGTTTTCATCCCATTTATGGTGATATTATTTAACTTCCCTATATTCATCATTCATATTCTTTTCATTAATTATTTAAGAATTAAACACATATGAATGGTGAGGATATGTATGATTTTTTGATCATAAGAAAAAAATTAAATTTATCAACATTTTTAGGAATTGATTAGCATGGGAAAATCTCTACTAAAAAAATATTCCATAAGGATTCTTCAAAGGGTTGTAACATGGTAGCAAGAAAATATACAGCTTATTCTATTCCCTAACAATGGAATAAATGTTAAAAGCATCAAAATATTCCATCAAATCCAAAACTCTATGTTTGTACTTCCAAAGGTAAGACGAATTGCCCTATAATTCACTCTTTACTTAGTTTACTACTAAATAAAAGTCTCTAAAATTGGTCATATTTTTAACACCGGGTTTGAAAAAAAGTAATCCTAGGACTAGATATTTAAACTTATCCATGTTATTAGTGTAAGGAAATTATTAATGATATGCAACAAGATGGTTGTTACTTTTTGGATCTTTATGTGATACTCCATCTCTTGATCCTTGTCTTGAACATACACCATCAAAGTAAAACATACAAAAAAAATTAGAACTACCTCTTGGGTGATCAACTTATGTCTAAGCACCATTAAGTATCGTGAGTGTACACAACAATTTCTATAGCATCTAAGTTGATACTCTTATTCTTAGTATTGTACTCGGTGATCACATGTTTTATATTAGGTTCCCTATCTACACTAATTTTATTAGCAATACCCCTCCAAGGTAACCACTTTTGAGATAAATCAATAAACATGTACTCATTTAGATATTTAGACCAGTCTCTGCCAGTGAACATCCCATAAGTTATGGGTATTTATACAACTTGTATATGTAAGAAATATTTGACCCTTGGTTCATATGATAGTTACATATGTGCATTGAGTAACTCTCCACTATTATTAACTTTGATCTATATAGTTTTGCCACTCTCTTATTTGAAATAATTGGTGAAAATCCTAGTGTTCTACAAATTCGCGTGCATCACATAGGTCGAGGCTCAAAATACATCAACAATGGTGTACATTATTACCAAGGATTTTGACTATGATAAATAAAGGAGGAACCTCTTTTTTATTTTTAAAGGGCCATGTTGGTGTGAGAAAGTCCTTTCTACTTGTTGGAAATGTGTTTATCAAGTAAGAGATTTAATCAATAAATCTCTTTGTTTAGTTATCTAAGCTTGCTCATGAGGTCGATATTAGATTTGATCTTTTTCATATCCTTGACAATTTTATAACCTATTTTCCCATATTTTTGCATGGGTTTCATTTGTATTTTTTGGTACTTCTCCTTTACGTGGAGGTGGATTGTTCTATTTCCACATAATTTACATGGGTTTCATTTGTAGTTTGTGGTTGTCATCCCTTAGGTGGAGGTGGATTTTTATTAGCCTTAAAATTAGGTGGAGTGTCTCCTTTTTGTGGAGGTGTAGAAGAAGTGTTGAGATATTTGTTTCTATTTCTCATGGCATAGCTACTTTTTGGTAGTTTTGGTAGGAATTAAATTCTTTATTGTTTTCTTATGGTTCATTTTCCTCTTACGAAGGGAAAATAATAGTCTCAAATACTATGGCAATACTTACAATGAAATATTTGGATTCACTTAGATCTTGAGGATTTTGTTCATAGCCTTCAAACTCCTTGTGAATGGCCTCAAATGAATTAAAAACTACAAAAATCCAATTCACCATGTTTAATAGTACAAAGAACTCTACAGAAATGGAAGAGGAAAACTCATAAATGTTAATATCAACACTTTTAGTGTTAATGACAGAAGGTTCTTGATTATTTGACCTAGAGTCATTATATTTTTGGTAGGAATAATTCCTACCTTTTTCGTCACTTCTTCCGCCTATAATTATAAATTGATAAAATCATTATTGATTTTGTTAATCATTTTTTCATATTACTTTAGCTCAATTTTTTTGGAGTTTGGAGGAATTCTTTCTACATTTTTACTATGGGAACCAAGGTTGTGTTGGGGTTATAGATTTCATTATGCAATTTTTGCTAATTTATAATGGGTATATGATTCAAAGTTATGGTGCTTTGAAAAACCATGAGAATGATACTATAATTCTCTCCCGAGAACATAGTTTTTGTCTACAAGTGATAGATATTGCATAAGATGTTGTGATAGTGGTAGCATTAGCTATCCTAATAAACATAGTGATGAAAATATCTAAGGAACTTTTATACATTTCAGAGGTACTATTATCAATATATTTTATAGTTATATAACCGTTCCTAACATGCATTGGAATCTAGAATTAAAATATCTGATTGGTTCATTATTTTCCCTTTTTACATTGGAAAATTGTTTTTATAGGACACTAGGGTCAAAAACTTGCCCAAATTGTGTTAAAAAGTTTCTTAAAATTAGCCCAAGTAGTGATGGAGTTATTTATCAAATTAGGAAACCAATCATAATCAATATATTTTAAATTGAAAGGGAACATTCTACAAGAAACATTTTTAAATTCAACATTTATCAATCTCATATCAAATTTAAAATCTACCACGTGTTATTCAAAGTAGTTCTACTACCATCATGTTTATATGCGATTAAGTATATGGGAAGATCATATATATCTCTAGCAATTGTAAGTGCAAAGTGCCTCCTAATCAAGTAATTGACCTATTTTATGTGGTGTTTATGGAGGAAGACAAGTGATTAGAGGAATATATGTTGGAGAACTTGGGATTGTTTTTAACCTTTATTTTTACCTTTGTCTAATCTAGGTTTTCTATGAAACAAAAGAGGTTATAACAAACTCCTAGAATCATATTTAAATCTTGTGAGGTGGGGTTGAAAATATAGCTTAAGATATATCATGAGGAGATACGTATTATTATTCAAGCGCAAACTTTGATCGAGTATTGGTTTAAGCACATATAAAAAAATATTAAGATTCCCTACTTATAGCACCAACTTTCTCTTGATGCAAGTTTGATGCACAAACTCCAATAGAAGACAATAAAATAATATTACTCATTTTTGAACCCTTGTTAGATGTAAGGTTCAAGGTACATAATACTATGGACGTATAGCTCAATTTGGAAACTATATAACCTTCATTACCCCAAGAAGTAACTGATCTAGAGGATATTCATAGCCCAATGGTCCCTATAAATCCCCAAAATGGGTTCTTACAAAATATCTTATCGAGAGATTTCCAACACATTTTGAACAGAGGAAAAAAATACATTGTATGAAAAATATATAGTCCATGAAATTTCTCTCCAATTGGAAAAATAAGTGCATGTTGCACAATGTTGATGTGGAAGAATGAGAATGTGCAAGTGGCATAATGTGAGAAAAAAGCATTAGAGTTTTTAGAGAAAAGAGAAGGTTTATAGCCTCCAGTTTTCACACTCAAGGTGGTCCCACATATTATGTTGGTTGGGGCCAATAACCTTGATGGAGTAAACTATTTTTAGGATGGGTACCCTAAAGCATTTCTTTACATTGTATTATATGTGAATTTGTAAATATAACTCATTGAGGTCCACATTATGATGCATGTGGTACTTTCCCAAGTTTTTGCAAAGTTTTAAACCAACTCGACAAGTTAAGGATCAAGCTAGATGTATGTCATATCATCACTAAGTTTATAGTGTCAACTCATCACAATTCCACCTCATCATATTACCATATCAGTCTTAATTTGACCAGCTCATCGATCCATATCACAATTGTTAGTGAGTCCAATGGTGATTCATATGCAATGCAACCACCGAATGAGATATCCAAATAACCAAATTGCGAGAAAAACAACTAACCAATCAAGGTTTGAGCTCAAGTGAGCTTAAAGATGAACATCGCCAAAGCAAGAAATTTTCCAAGTCTATTAGCAAGTTGCCTAAGCAAAAAAAAGCCATCCGTAGGTGTGGTTTTAGCCATATTAACACTACCAACCCCAAATATATATTAGGCCTCTTCCTCACCAAACCCCGATGAATGTGGGATTATATCCACTAAAAAAATATAGTGCACCAAAAATGGGATACTTGAGGCTCAAACTTAGCATCTGTCACAACATTAAAATAATTGCCATTGGGCTATAAGCCTAAGGTTTAAATAAGTTGCAGAAAAATTTCATTCAAAGATTATCTTTGGGTGATTAAGAAGAAAAATGTAAGGCAAAAGGAGTGTGATGTGAACTTGGAACCTTTAGCCAAAAATGCATGCAACCCACCATTATACCATATGTCTTGTAAACACTATAAAAGGTAGATATTTTAATTTGAAGAGGACTTCTTATAGGATTTTGTATGGTCCTGGACCATTTTATCGAGAGTTATCCCATTTTAATGGAGAGTAAAGATTTATGTGTTGTTTTTATGTAGGAATTGACATTATTTCTCTTTTTGGAGAATTTTGGCCTCATTTTTTGAGATAATATGCCTTCTTAGAGAGAGAAATGCAAGTGGAGACCATTTTTATGAAAGAAGATGCCAATGTAAATCCAATATCTAGTTGTGGAGACTTTATAGAGGTGATATGAGATGCTTGTAGGTCTTATTGCTTATTTTGAAGATAGATTTCAGAGTTGTGTTTATTTTTGCATTATTAAAAGGATTGGTTCATTTTTTCGTGATCCCAAAGATGTATTCCCTCATGGATGAACTCCATTATCAAATTTGGAGTTTTTATCTCTGATTTACTTCATGATTATACTATTTTTAATCTTTTCTTATTTGATTTAAAATTATATATGCCAATTTTAATGTAATTACACATTTTACAAGAAATTGAGAAATGAAGAGAATGGATGTGGAATTGGGTGTATGGGTTTAATTTGATGATTACAGTAAAATTTATATTTTTTACATGTCAATTTTAATTTAGTTCATTGATTTGAGAAAATTTAATAAGTATCCACAAAAATGAAAAAATGGATTTAGTTAATCATTACCATTTTTGATCAAGTTTGGTATCAAAGCAAGATTTCAAGCATTACTAACAATTTTCCACTTGATATTATTTCTTTGGTGGAGTTTGCAAATGGATACATGTTATGATAGGATAACCATGAGCAAGACTCTGAGACTTAAGGAGCTAGAAGCCATTAATCGACATATTTAAGAAGAGAATTTTGAGCTAAGAAGAAAATTCAATTCCTTGGAGAATGAAAACTTGGAGATTCAAGAGAGATTTAAAAATCAAGGAAATATTTTCCTTGGTGTCATAAATGCGTTACAATTTGAATTGCAAGCCAAAGATAAGATCTTGGAAAAATATAAAACTAGTGAGAAAATGGACAAGACAAAGAGGTCTATCGATAAGCATAACCCTTTACCACATATGTATGCATTATAAGTGAATCACCATGTATTCCTTTCTCCCATCATGAATCATATGTTGATTTTTGTAAATTTGAGAATGATACTAAAGGTATTGGAGCCAAATTATTAAATAGGATGGGTTTTGATAGAAATGTCCTTGGAATAAATGGCCAAAATATTACTAATCCCATAAATGTAGAGGAAAAACCTCATTATGAAGGTTTTGGATATGGTAGCGCTAAGAGAGAAATTGGGAATGCCCCTAAATATTTGAATCTATATATGCTTCAAGAGAAGATCTTATACCAATAGAACTTCAAAAACAACATCTTCAATCTAAAGAAAATATTTTTTTATAACCCTACTAATGAGAATGATTTTTATTTAAATATTGGGCAGGCCTCGCAAAGTGATTGTGTGAGTGAGTGTAAGTTAGAAAAGGAACAACCTTATAAACAAGGTGAAAAATATTCGTCACATGATAGCATGTCCTAGTTTGGGATAGTTGCATTTCAAAAGCGAGAGCAACACTTGCTGGTACATTCTCGAGACAAATCCCTTATCGGGAGACATAACTCTTTTATGGAAGATACAACCCATATTGGGAGAGACAACTCTGTAATGGAAGAGACAATGCCTATTAGGAGATACCACTTTGTAATAAGAATAAGTAGACCCGTATCAAGAGAAACAATCTCACAAAGAGATATAACCCATACAAATATATATATATATATATATAGCCTCATACGGAGAGAAATATATCCTCATGTAGAGAGATAGCCACCAATGATAGTAAATTAAGGTGAGAAGTTAAATTTTCCTTATGATGATGGTTTCTCTTGAGTACTTAACAAGTTGGAGGAATATATTCTACTTCACATAAGAGATAGGAAGCCATAAATGAAGGAATTAAACGTTAAAATATTTTTTAAAGTGGAAAATTTTGATGGTACAAAAACATTTAGTGTGGAGGTGTGATCTAGAGGATATATATGGTTCCAATGTTCCCTAAACTTCTGAAAAATTAGTTTCATATATAATATCTCATCATGAGATTTCAATGCCTTTTGAATGGAGGAAAACAACCACCATATGTAGAAGATACATTCCCCTGAAATTTCTCTCCAACTAGAAATAATTGAATGCATGTTGCACAACAACGATGTAGTAGAAAGTGAATTTTCCAAGTGGAAAAATGTGAGAATGAAAAGCGTAAAATTTTGTATAAGGAAAATAAGGTTTACATCCTCTTGTCTTTAACCCACCTCAAGAGAAACAAGCTCACAAAGAGAGATAGCCTCATATGAAGAGAAATATATCCTTATGTAGAGAGATAGCCACTCTTGATAGTAAATTAAGGTGAGAAGTTAATTTTTCCTTATCATGATGTTTTCTCTTGAGTACTTAACAAGTTGGAGGAAGATATTCTACTTCACATAAGAGATAGGAAGCCATAAATGAAGGAATTATACACTCGTATATTTTTTAGAGTGGAAATTTTTGATAGTATGAAATATTTTGGTGGGTAGGTGTGATCTAGAAGATATATTGTTCCATTGTTCCCTAAACTTCTAAAAAATAGTTTCTTATAGAAGATCTCATCAAGAGATTTCTAGTTCCTTTTAAAAGGAGGAAAACAAATACCATATGCGAGAAGATACATTCCACTAAAATTTCTCTCCAACTAGAAACAATTGATTACATGTTTCATAACGCTGATGTGGTAGAATGAGAATGTTCCAAGTGGAAAAATGTGAGAATGAAAAGCTTCAAAAAAATCCAAGTAAAAATAAGGTTTGCTAACCTCCTGCCTTTGACAATCGAGGTGGGTCCAACGTAAATGCCATATGGCACCAACAATCGGCAAGGGTACAATATTTTCAAGAGGGGTACCCTTCTACTTTTCTTCACATTATATTTTATGTTAATTTCCATATATACCTCATTAAGGATCACATTTCAATGCATGTGGGACTAAGTCCCAAGTTTTTGAAAAGTTCTCAAGAAAATCAGAGAGTTGGAGGCATGCCACCTCATCACCGAGTTCATAATTGTCAACAAGTCCAAGGATGAGGCATATGTAATGCAATGACTGACTCAGAGATCCAAGAAACAAAATCACAAGAACAACCAATCAAGCATCAAGCCCAAGGAAAGCTCAAATATCAACATTTCCAAATTGAGAAATGTGTCAAATCGATCAACAAGTTAGCTAAGACAATAGAATCTAGCCAAAGATATGGTCTTAGTCACGTTAATACCAACCCCAAGGCTATATTAAGCCTCTTCCTCATCGAACCTTGACAAATTTTGGATTACACCCACCAAAAAAATATTTCTCTCCCAAAATGAGATCCTTGAGGATCAAACTTAGCACACGTTGTGACCTAAAACGGGTCATACCATCGAGCTATAAGCATAAGGTTTGAATAAGTGGATAGAAAATTAACATTCAAATATTATCTTCAAGTGGTTAATAAGTAAAATTCAAGGTGAAAGGAGTGGGATACAAACATGGAACCTTTAGCCAATCATACATACCACCCACCATTATACCATATGTCTTGTAAACACTATAAAAGGAATATATTTTTATTTGAAGAGGATTTTTTGCAAGACTATGCATGGTCATAGACCTTTTTATGGAGAGTTATTCCATTTTAATGGAGAGTAAAGCATGTTGTGTTATTTTTATGTAGGTATGATGTTTTCATAACATATCAGAGACATTATTTCCCTTTCTAGAGAAATTTTTACCTCTTTTAGAGAGAGAATATACCTTCTTAGAGAGAAAAAATGCAAGTGGAGACCATTTTTTTGTAAGAAGACATTATTTTAAAGTCGAGTGTTAGTTTTGGAGACTTTCTAGAGGTATTATGAGATACTTGCGAGTCTTATTTACCATTTTGGATACTAATGAAATAATTTTGTGTATATTTTTACATCATTAATAAAATCGGTTCGTTGTTTTCACGAACTACGAGATGTAGTCCCTCACGGATGAACTCCATTATCAACTTTGGAGTTTTAATGTCTTTGATTTCCTTTAGTATTCTACTATTTTTATTAAATTTTGATTTGATTTACAAGTATATATGCAATATTCAATGTAATTACACGTTTAACAAGAAATTGATAAATGAAGAGAATGGATATGGAATTGTGTGTATGGGTTTAATTTGATGATTAGATTAAAATTTCATAATGTTACATGTTAATTGTAATGTAGTACGTTAATTTGACAAAATTTAATAAGCATCCACAAAAATGTGAAAACTAAGTCGGTTAAACTTTACTATTTTTGGATTAGGAACCATTGAATGTTAGAAAAATCATCAATCAAATATATCAAATTCTATGGGTATTCATAATGATTCTAGCATAACTAAGTGATTTTGGAATCTCATAACAAACACAAGAGGGAAGGGTGAGGCAGTAAAAGAAACTAGAATCTCTCTTGATCAATACACAAAGCACACACGGATCTTAATTGAATCACATACAATCTAGGAAATATGATAAACAGACTTAACTCAATTTTTTATAAACCCCGTGAAATCAAACCACCGAGAATCACAACTCTACATATGATCTAATAAAATTTCCACAATTTATTTACAAAGTTTATAACAAAGGTTGGTCATCATAATGTATACTCAAACTAACTAGATTCACTAAGAATATAGATTAATCATTCATATCTCTCTACATCAATATATTGTCTAATATTGCAAAATAAGTGTACGAAACAATAGCTTTTGAAAATGATACCTAAGTTTGTTCAATCTCTTACCCTAAAAACACAACTAATATAAAGGATGCAAATTCTACTTAATAATTAAAAGAGATTTATTATCTAAGCATCAAGGCATGAATAAAAAATTTAAACAACTAATAAACTCACAAAAACCATGTGAATATCCAAAATTCCTTCTATGTATTGAATTCAATATGTCAAGATCCTTTTACATTATGATTTTCAAATATTTAATGGGATCTGCAACCACATCTTTTTAAAAAAATATATATTCTAAGAACTAAAGTTAAAAAATAAATAATGGGAATAGGCTCTCACAATTACATTAAACTAACTAAAAATAGAGCTTTTGAATTTTAAAAATATTAAAAAACACCTTGATTAATCATAACTTGTGGATTCCCCATTTCATGAGCAATAAATCTCTCAAAATACATGATGAACAATGACATTAACTAATCATGCTTAATCATAGCCTCATGTAACTATTAATTTTCCCCTATTATAGGCCAAATTACAAATTTTCTTGTCTTAATCTACGAAACATTATTAATAATCAATTATTTGCATGGTCATTCTTGTCTATAACTCACATAGAATCCAACAACATCCCATCTAAAAATAGCTTGATATTTTATATTTATCAAGATTTTTGAGGAAATGAGGATGAGACCATGTAAATAGGTGTTTTTAACTTACTTAGGTTTGATAATTGTTGATCAAAGAAATTCATTAACTTAAGAAGGGACACATCAAATTATTTCACTTGAATAAACATGACCTACTATATCAATCAGCCTAAGAAATTTCAAACTCTACATGTAAAGTAATGATGTTATGATAGAATAGGTCTAGATTATTAAATGTAACTGTAAGGGAAGAGGAAGCTATAAAAATTGAAATCAAAATTTATCTAGCTTGTTCTCAATAACTATTACATCATCACTTCTCATTAGAGGATCATTGTGAAGTAAATTATTCCTAACAATTTCATAAATCAAATCCAACTTCTCCCTCATATCTTTAACTTCTTGGATTAGTCCATCTAAGTCCCCTACAACAATATTATTCTTGGTAAAATAGATGTCTCCAAAATTGAAAAACATATCTTGAAGGGCATGTTATACCTCACGAGTTAAGAGTGAGGGGTAATTAAATCTAGGCCCTAGTTGTAAAATCTTCTTCTCTAGCTTATTGCATGGTTTCTTTTTCCATCTTGAGATATGCCTCCATGATGTTAAATGAGTCAATTGTAGGCTCACCTCCTCTTTCTTGTGATATTAAACCATGAGGATCTAACAGATCCCGTGAACATCAAGATCGTTGTACTCTAATAGAATCAAAAATGTGCTCCCAAAGAATCGAAAAAATTAACCATAATACATATTGATGTGCATAAAATAATAGGTCTACTCATGCTCATAAATCAAAATAGGAGGTTTGTGTAACTCCCAATGAAGGACTCGTCATAACTCCACTACGGAAAAGGATTTATAATTCAAAAATGGAATGTAAATCCTATATGATGCACTAATGCATATGATGCATTCTATGATAGAATCTTTCATATAACTCCTACCGACACCTAATGACATATGAATCACCTAAGTGAGATGAATCACCATGTGTGAGGTGAAAACTTCCCCCTAGATGAATATAAGGAAAAAATAATATCTCACACCAACACCCCCTTCATCAACTATTAGGTAGAGGAATGGAAATTTGGAAAGAGAAAGAGGATTCCCTAGATAACTAAGAAAGATGTGTCATATGGGTCCCGAAAACTAAATTCTTGATGAGGTACCCATGTAAAAACTATAATATTTCTATAAAAATAAGAAGAGAAGAAGAGGACTAGAAATCCCAAAGAAGATGAGTGGTTGCAATAGACCTCACCCTAAGAAGAAAGCATAAGTGAAGACACTTGGCTTTGGTGAAGGGCTTAGTAAAAATGTCCGCAACATGATCTGAAGTTTGATAATACTGCAGTTCAATGATGTCTCCATAGATCAAATCCCATATGAAGTGAAATTCGATCTCAATGTGCTTCATTTGTTGATGTTGAACCAGATTTTAGAAAATTGATATAGTGCTCATCTTTGTCACAATAGATGATATTAGGTTGTCAAAAGTAAATACCAAAATCTATCGAATCCTTGTAACTAAACAACTTCCATGGTAGCATTGATTCGTCCTTGTATTCTTCCCCTTGTAGAATATATCATAATCACATTATACTTCTTATTTGTACTAATTGTAGACACAAAATAATGCACTTTAGACATTATTTAGTCTTGGTCTCATACTACTATTTAGAAGGTTTTTGAGTGAAGAAATTACTAATTAACCCCCATCTCTAGGTCATTTTTATTTAATTTTTGTCGTCATTCCCGACCTCCACCACACACATACCCAGTCAATTTTTATCATCTTCTACTATTTTATCCTTGATTAGGGTGATCGAGGCTAGTACTAGGGTTCACAGACTAGTACTAAGGTGCCCATGGGCACTTTGGTCCCACCAAGGGTACCTTGATCCTTTTCACACTTTCTTATCACTTTTTGGGCTCTTTCTATCTGTTTGAGATCTTTATCTTTTTGGTGATTAGCCATTTTGGGTTAATTACGAAATTAGATCAAGAGAACCCTATAAATATAAAGTTATGAGAGCGTAATGAGGGACCAAGCACTAGTCACTACTATCATCCACCTAGAATTTCATCCACTTAGGGCACATGATGCCCACAAACACACAGAACTACATTTCGATCACAAATGTTATGCAATGCTAAGTTATTAAGCCCATTATTGTGGTAGTTGAGGTCATTCGACCCATTCATTTGCATTCTTATTTTTTAGGGTTTTGATAATCCTCTTTTGTATTTTGTAGGTCTTCTATATAACTTGGATTATCAATGACTCCTGGTGCAATATAGTGAATATGATGTGACACACATCGATGGTGTCGCACCACCGCCGAACTCCGTGAAACTCATTATCAAACCTATTTCATAGACCAGGCACCCATTCTACAAACCAGAGCACCCGTAGGTGCCCCAATACCTCTCTAGGTGCTCTAGTCCAACTAATTAGCCCAGATCCATCCTTTTTAGGACTCGTAAATTTGTTCCTATTTTTTTCCTCTAGTCATTTATGTGACATAGTCTCATAAGATCATCAAATCAGTTTGGTTCTTTCCTCTTATCTCTTGCACATTAGGGTTATAATTTCCTTTTGCATAGTTACTTAGGTCATTTACATACTTCTTTATTGTATTTATTTACTACATTTACATGTCATTCTAGATTAGATTAACTATAGGATATTTCCACATTTTAGTTAATCATTTTGGTGAACCCGACTTGCGAATTTTTCTTCCTTCTTTCATTTTATGCCCATTATCCGTAGTGGTCCTTTTTGGTCTCTTCAATATTGTGAGCTCCCTTCATTTTCCCATCGTATTTCTAAGTTCATGGTTGATATAACTACATCTATGGTTGAAAACCCTTAGATAATTCCAACCGTGTTCCTCTTCATGAAATTGAAGCATTTAATAGTGATAATTCACATGATGAAGACACCAATGTTGACCAAGAACAACTTAATGCTATTACTAACTTCTGGAAATCTTTGCACGAAAACCCTACTCATCTTCCTCATGTCTTACATGCTTTAATTTACGCTAAACAAACTCATGATGCTTCCACTTCTGTCATGGATTCTTTGGCTCCCATGGTCTCCACTCCACCCATTTATGTTTCTACCCCTATTATTATAACTACCACTACCATCACCCACCCTGGCACTTCTAATATGTTGCTTGGCTCTTCCTCCAATAATCCTAATTTAACATCTTTATATCAGGATTTGTAAAATCAAATTCACAAGCTCTAATTTGCTACTTCTCTAGGAACACCATCTTTATATTCTACTTCATTGCCACACACCCCTTTAATGCCGGTTATCTCTCGGTTATTCATTTCCACCTAACTTCATCTCTCCCAAATTGCCTATTTTTAAAAGCCATGGTGACCCACAAGAACATCTCTGAGATTTCCACATAGCATGTCTCGACTATGAAAATGATCACTCCATACTCACTAAGCTTTTCCTCATATTTTACAAGACTACCTACATGTCCATTTGGTAGTCTCTTTCACACATCTGGCTGATGCCTTTCTCACACATTTCTCTATCAACATTGGCTCTAAGCTCTCCTATGCTCAACTTGCACAACTCAAGCAAGGGTCCAATGAACACTTATCCGATTATGTCTTGCGATAAAAATCAATTTATCTAAGATGACTAACGTACTTGCATGGATTCTAAGCTTCAGGACTTATTTATTCAGAGTCTATTACCACCACTTCAGAGAGTGTTCTCTTTGAGACCTCTTCCTCATTCGATCACCTTTTCAAACTCTCAAGCTTCGTGAGACCAAACTCTTGGAAATAGGAAAAATTAAATATTAGGAGCAAGCATCATCATCCACACGTTTTCAAAATAAGCCAGCCTTTAAGCCTTCTACAACTAAACCTATGGATGGAAAAACCACTATAAATGCAGTCTCTACTCCTAGGGAGCTTCAACCATAACCATACAGACATAATTTTACTAAGATTAGTACACCTCCAAGTGTTTTTCTACCACAACTCATCGATAGTAATCTTATTACCCTACCATTTCCTCTACAACTTGATCCATCTCGACCCAAAGGGCATAATTTCGATGACAGTTCTTATTTTGATTATCATCAATGCATAGGACATTCCATTTATCATTGTTTCTAGTTAATATCCTTTAGGATTTGTTTAACAATGGTAAAATTAAGCTTCTGAAATCTACAACCTGTACACCTATTAATGAAAATCATAAACTTAAAATCTTTAATAACCCCTTACCAAAACACAATACAAAAATGACTGATTTTTCTATTGATTATGTCTATTATGAAATTCCTCCTCCTACATCAGAGCTCTTGATTTCTTAGTTTCTAACACTGACGCTTTTCCACCTTTCATTTCTTTTTCCGCCCATGATTATCATGCAACTTTCTCATCTAATCATTTGCATATCAATGCATCTATTGGTTCAACCTCCATTAACAACACTAAGGTTGACCCATCATGGCCCATTAGTGCATGCTCTATTTCACTTCTCAAGGCTATCAGTTATCCTCCATCAAAAATTGAGTTCCCTTTCAACAAACCCTTTGGTGTTTTCAAACTACATGTTACATTTGGTCCTCTTACAATGCTTGTGCCTTTCCTCATTGGAAACATGGTTGATAGCTACGACATGCTTCTTAGTCTCAATTGGATTCTTCACTCTCAATCTATTATTTCTATGAATAATTTTTTACTCAAATTTATTCACAACAATCAGGTTATTTCTATTGATGGTGTCCCTCCATCTACTCCATGGTTGTCATCTTCTTGCATAGTGGCTAGCACACCACCTACTTCATCTAGCACATCACACTTTATGTTACTCAAAGAACAATATAATCTTATTTCACCTACTCCCACATTACCTGCATGACCTCACCACTTTGTTATTCCTACATGTAGGCATAGGCCCATTCCTATGAAATTTAGTGTATCTTAACATAGATCAGCATCTTGGTTTATCCTATACAAAGTCTTCATTACCTTCACACCCACCTCATGTATATCTCCATCATCGACGCATTTTACTACGCCATGAGTTCCATCATATGTTCATCCCTCACACACACATAGACTTCATTCACTAATACAAAGTGTTTTTCTACTACACCACCATTATTATCCCAGTCATATGCTTTTGTCATCACATACATCGGATGAAGGACCTTCGTCCTTCACTATCATTAGATAGTTCATTCCTATGTACACGCTTGGGGGGCATAGCATCTAATACATCCCCCACTCACCTTAGCATCTATGCATGTCTCATATTTGCATTTTCATACGTCATCATAGGCATACTCACCCTAAATTTTAGCATCATCATTACCCGATGACACACTCTTATGCTTCGGTTCACACTTGATTGTTGAGGGATTACTACACATGAACCCCACACACTACACAATAGGTATTACACACTGTGTTTCTCCACACATTTTGTGTCATATGTCTTACACCTTACATCATACATTCTACATTTAGACTACATCATTTTTACCATCGTGTATTTACACATCATATTAATGTTCATCATATACATGTCACACTCCTATTGTCCACATGTTTAACATCGTATACTACTCATCCTACATACTACATTACTATCTACATATATTACCTACCACACTATGCATTGCATTTCTACTCATTACATGGTCATCTACTCATCACATATACTACATATTCTTCTACGCGTGCACTGCACTCACTACCCTATGACACACTTTAGTTCCTCGGTCCATACTCAACTGTCAAGGGTTTACAAATCAAATGGACCTTCTCTTCATCGTGCATTTATCATTCAAACTTTCATCATGCAACATTACTAGGTTAGTTTCATACACTTTAGGCTAAATGGTCACCCATTCTATCATTTTGTAGTGATATACATCATAGGTTATATCACCACCCCCTCTTTTATCTCGTTGTGACATACACTTAGGGCTAAATCATAACTCATCCATTCCTCTTATAGTGATATACGCTTAGGATAAATCATCACTTATACATTCATCTTGGTCGTGATATATGCTTCGGATATAAGGGTTCACGCACACATCGTTACAAGGTCACATTTTACCAATACATACAATTCATCACAAAGCATGTTAGACACAACACACACTTCGATCATTTCCGATGATGAACTATCATTTATGGTTCATTCGACTTCGAGGGGGAAAACTACATGAACCTCACTGCATATACTTCCATTCACTTGTGGGGCATGTGGCTTCTATCACTCCATTTTGCATTCCATTCCATCCATCCATAGCATACTGCATACTTTGGTTGCTCATACTTTTACTTACTTTTTCTTATTCATGGTCTCTTTATTACACATGCAAGTTAGATTGCTTGTATTTCATTTATCTATATCATCCACACATGCGCATTCATGTATTTTCTAGTTATGATCATAGATACGGGTCTCTTGCACACAACATGGATGATCACCTTCTACCCTTCATACAAAGGTGGTCGATATAGCAGCATCCACATTCATCTCTTTCAGGTGTTATTGTTTCATTTCGTACTTACCACTTTACATTACTTAGTTATAAATTTTTTTGACATAATACTTATCTTTATAACATGCTAATGGGTGCTTGATGTGCACCATTTTTATGTAGGGATATTTTCTTCCATACTTGTTTGTTACTATTGTATGCTATTAATTACTCTTGTTTGTGGGCATTGCCCTATGTTTGGTGTGCACACTTGTTTGTTTGTATCCATCCATGATGGCCTTTACATTTCTTGTGACATTATGAGTGATGTCCCATGTTTACAACCCACTTTATGCAGCTTATTTTTTCTTCTTATGTGTTTACACTACTTTACTTAGTAATGTATACTTTGTTTTTGTAGCTTATACACTATTTTTTATATGTATTCTTGTTCGTACTAACACTT
This sequence comes from Taxus wallichiana var. yunnanensis, assembly GCA_018340775.1. Taxonomy (NCBI): domain Eukaryota; kingdom Viridiplantae; phylum Streptophyta; class Pinopsida; order Cupressales; family Taxaceae; genus Taxus; species Taxus wallichiana. Next base: position 342,707,447 of record CM031239.1, read on the forward strand.
GTCTTTGGTTAGCCTTCTTGTTTGTGTGCACCTTGGTTTCTACAAGCACATCACTTCCCCATGTAGGAAAGAGTTTCATAGTTCATGCGGTTGGTCCTCTTTTGGGTCCGCATTTCTCCTATCAGTGATTTCACATGTGTCCCCAAAGAGGGGTGCATCATTTGGGGTTTTTCTACACACTACATAGAGATTATACAGTGGTTTGGTTCAGTTACATACAATGAGTGGGTTTAGACAAGTGTACGAACCCCATACATAGAATATTTAATAGGAAAAAGTTGTCATTAGCATTCTAGGAAGCATTTATAGGCTTGGAGGTTACGGTGGGTACGGCTCCCTACACTACTTCAGCCAGTGGCATCAAATCACCCAAAAAACCAAGACGTACAGAGATCTCTTCACACACATTCAGGGAAGTAATTACAGGAATGTTAATAATGCAGATTTCTCCCTACACTTTTTTGGATAGGGTGGCGTGAGATCACAAAAAAACTCCCAAAGATAAGATATCTTTTACACTCTCTTTCGTGACATGGATCAAGTTCACATATTCCATTTACGCTCTTTCATTTGCATATTTAACATTTACATACTTTTACATGTGTCTTTCACATTAAATTTTTACACATACATACATACATATTTGACTACTTAATTGTTCTCCTTGTAGGTCCGACCGTATGACAAACAAACAGTCAAATGGGGGCAACAACAACAACACCTCGCAACTCATCATCACACTATACTAACCATGCAGGTACATCACACACATCAAGTATCTACACACACATTTCCACCCTAGGTTCACTCTCATCACTTTTTTACACATTTTCATCTATAGTTTCCATGCTCCATCATCTTTTTGTCATTCCATGATTTTTCTAGTCCTTTGGCACAGTTTTCTACTACAATCTTCATGGACATCAGGTACGCATCTCTATCTACTTTATGTTACCAAGATTTCCACTCACCAATATAAAGTGGGGGTAAATGTAGACACAAAATCATGTACTTTAGACGTTACTTAGTCTTGGTCTCATACTACTATTTAGAAGGTTTTGAGTGAAGAAATTACAAATTAACTCATGTCTCTTGGTCATTTTTATTTATTTTTTTTTTCATCGTCCCCGACCTCCACCGCACACATGCCCAGTCATTTTTATCATCTTTCATTATTTTAGCCTTGATGGGGTGCCTAGGCTAGTACTTGGGCACCCATGGGTGCCTTGGTCCCATTAGGGGCACCTTGATCCTTTTCACACTTTTTTTTGCCAATTTTTGGGATCTTTCTAGCCATTTGAGATCTTTATCTTTTTGGTGGTCGGCCATTTTAGGGTTAATTAAAAAATTATATCAAGAGAACCCTATAAATTAAAGTTATGAGACCATAATGAGGGACCAAGCACTAGTCAATATTATGATCTACCTAGAGTTTCATCCATTTGGAGATCATTTACATCCATTAGCTCCATCACCAAGATAAGGTTGGTTCATATGCATCACACGAGGCATAGGGCGAGGGATTTTATTTTATTCCATACACACATTCTATTACATTTTTTACATATAGTTATTGTTCTCTACTTCACAAAGTGAGACTGACATAAGAGCACCTAGGGCACATGATGTGCACACACACCATAACTATATTTTGGTCCAAAATGTAGTACAATGATCAATTAGTAAGCCCATTGTTGTGGAAGCTAACATCAATCTGACCCATTCATTTGTATTCTTCTTTTTTTAGGTTTTTGATACTCCTCTTTGGTCTTTTACAAGTCTTATATACAGCTTGGATTATCAGGGACCTCACGTAGTACAACGAATCTGATGTGACACACAGCGAGGGTTTCAAACCACCTACCAAACCTATGAAACTCAGTTCCAAAATTTTTGCATAGACCAGGGCACCTATTCTATAGACTAGATCACCTATAGGCACCTCAATCCCTATCAGGGCACTCCAATCTAGCTAATTAGCCCAAATTCTTCCTTTTTGGGACCTTTTCTTATTCGTTCCTATTTCCTATTCCTCCAGTCATTTTTGTGACATAGTCCCACAAGATCATCAAATAAACTAAATTATTTCCTCTTCTCTCTTACACATTAGGGTTAGCATTTCCTTTTGCATAATTTATTGGGTCATTTATATGCTTTTTTATTGCATTTACATGTCATTCTAGATTAGATTAACAATAGGATATTTCAACATTTAAGTCAATCACCAAGCTGATATGATCCAAACCAAGAGAGAAAGCGTGAGCCCGAGGTAGTGTTGGTGAAATATTTTTGCAATGAAAACTATTGGTTTCCACCAATGGTCACAGGGCTAAGATCCTCATTCTTGTGTATGGGAGTCTCCCATAAATTAATGTAATCTACCTAAAACCTTGGGTTTTCTGTTAGGCCAAGGACCACACTCAAATACTCCAATAAACATGTGGTAAAGTTCTTATACACACTACAAGGGATGAATTTTTGTGAGGATAGGTAAAGTGGAGTTAGGTAAATAAAGAGAGTGATCCATAGGGATCCAAAATGACTCTACTTCATCAGATCAATCAACACCAAAGAAATAAAATGGAGAAAAGGAGGTTATGTCTGTATTTTAATAGAACAATCGCTCTATGTAGAGTGGCAGTCCTGTAACCACCACCTAGCTAGGGTGGTGGTCCTATGACGGTCAGTCTGCATTAGGTGGCGGTCCTGTCACTTTTGGACAAGAAAAATAAATGGAGCGTGAATGGACACAAATTTGGAGTGTCGACCTTTTCCCTTCCCTGCCATGACCTTTCCCATTCTCCAGTGCATAGGAGGACATGGGGAAGGCTATAAATACTTGGGAGGAGCCAAGGAATTGATCATCAAAGAAGCATGAAAGCAAGTGAGCAAGGAATTCTTAGTGTTGGAATTGTGTTTGTAGAAGAAAGGAGTTTTGAGGCAGAGAAAGAAAGTAATTGGGAGGAAGTGTGAGATATTATCTACTTATCTTTCATACTTATTGTAAATTTGTACTTCTTATTTGAATTAGCCAATAAAAGTGGGAAGAAAGAGTGTTTTTCCCTTCCCAAATGTTTTTCCTCCTCCAGAGGTTTCTAGGATAAAAAAATTGATGTTCATGATATTTCTAGCCCAGATTATTACACTTTGAAACACCAAATAAAATAATATTGCACTAAATTAAAAACATTCGGGATATTGTATTCATTGTTGGAGAATACATTATATAGATCAATTGATCTCCTATAAAGGAGGAGTCAATACCAATCATGAATTTCCCTTATCTCTCCATAATCCACATATCTCTCAAGAATGATGATCTCCTATAGAATCTCTCACACCCATATCCATGAGTTGTGCATTACAACTATTTACACACTCATGTATTATTTAAATAATAAATAATACAAATATTCAAACTATATGTTCACACTATGAACAAATATTTCCTAACATTCACCCCCTTAGTGTGAACATGGGTGAGTTCTGTCTAGCACCTGCTCATGTTCTACAATCCGATGGTTTTCAAAGAGTACCATCAACTCCAATAGGTTTTCTAGTGGAACCATTAACCACTCTCTATGTGATTTTCGAAGAGATTCACAAACTCTCAAATTGGTTTTCTAGTGGACCACCAACCACTTTCATAGCAACGTACATGTTTCCCCACCCACATTTTACAAAAGAGAACAAAATATAGGAAAATATGTTCCTAACTATGAACAAGAATTATTCATCTGTTCTTTATTTACTACCACACATGTTGAAATAAATACACCGAACACAACTAAAAATATGGCCACCAAAGTAATATTGCGGCCTCATCGATGGTGCCTGACGAGAGGTCGCTAAAACACCTCCTTCCTCCGTTGCCTCCAGCCTCCATTGTGATACTACTAACTCAGGTGAATTTGTCTTTGAGGCTCATTTACAATTCTATTGGGTGTCAGTTTCAACCGAAAATGCACCCCCTCACTATGGACGTCGCGTACAAGCGAAAATGCGTCCAATTTTTGACAAGTGAGGAATTTTATTTATTTATTTTATTTTTAGTTTTTGGACTTTTTAATACTGACTTAGAATCAACACAATGTCAACAATTCTTTACTTTGACCACCTTAATTTTGATGAAATTAAATTTTGATATTGACGACATTTGACACTATGACCGACTTAACAATAAACACAACAATTAAAAAGTAATATTTAATTACTTTTTATACATTGACTCCTTATAGACACAAAGGAAAAATAAAAATGACCACTAGATATAAAATTTTAAATTACAAATATTTAATTAAATAATAAACACTAACATAGACTATTGACTATTTTTTTTAAATAGACGAAAGTATAAACATAAACATAAACTAACTGGAAACTTTTACAATAACTTACAATTGACACACATTAACCTAAAAGACCACATAAAAAAATAGACTGACTAAAATTTGACAAAAAAAAAACTATATGAAATAAAATGTGAATATCTATTGAAATAGATGCCCGTATGGAAGTCTGCTTGCATGTACCTTTGACAGTGGTGTGAAATGTCTCAAGAAAAAGAATCCATGATCTGTATAGCGTTGAAATAGTTGGGAGGATGTTATAGTGAATGAAATCCACGCTGTCTAGATCTAAGGATCATGAATGAATTCTTCAAAAAGCTATCACCCACAAGGAAGAAGAATAACATCACTGCCCCAACGCATTCTTCACACCATCAAAACCATCTGATTTTTTTTTATTTTTCTCAAAAAATACGATCTGGGTTGATCCGAAATTTTGACTAGTATTGTTAGAGAACATATATCTTCAAACCCAATAAATCTTACAAAAACCCAGAATATAAAAAAATAATTACGAACAGATTTGTAAACGGGTTTAGCTAATTTTTCAAATACGTTTTCATTCACAATCCAGCATTCTCCCATCACTGATTTATCTCGCTCTGATACCAAATGATATTTCTAGCCCAGATTATTACACTTCAAAACACCAAATAAAATAATATTGCACTAAATTAAAAACATTTGGGATATTTTATTCATTGTTTGAGAATACATTATATAGATCAATTGATCTCCTACAAAGGAGGAGTCAATACCAATCATGAATCCCCCTTATCTCTCCATAATCCACATATCTCTCAAGCATTATTCTCTCCTATAGAATCTCTCACACCCCTATCTATGAGTTGTGCATTACAACTATTTGCACACTCATGTATTATTTAAATAATAAATAATACAAATATTCAAACTATATGTTCACACTATGAACAAATATTTCCAAATATTTCATGAGTTTACATTATTTCCTTTCTCTACAATTTTTATTCTAAAGCATAAGAAAATTCATTCACTAGCCATATCTGTCATTTTCTAAATCAAAAGTATAATAAGAGTGTTTAATTATGATTTTGTGAAAAATTCCAAAGTAGAGAGTTTACAAATCATTTGGTATTAGATTTAACAATTATCCGAGACTGTGGTATTCATTCTTGGATTTTTATGTGATGAAGAGATATAAAGGAAAGGACACTTTACGTTGTGATCCATACATTTCTACAAAGAAGTGGAAATAGATAATTCGGGGACAAATGGAAAAAGAGAACTTGGTCCGTAGAATCGAGATGTTGGAGACCATGATGGATATGATGTTTAGAAGACAATAAGAACTTGCAGATTTGCAGAAGACAAATTTGTTTAAGAAAGAATCCAATCACTTAGTGGTTCGAGGCCTAGCTGAAAATCTTGGCATAGGGAGAAGCCCTAATGAGGAAGAAGATGGGGAAGAGCGTGAAGAAGAGACTTTAATGACAAGAGAGAAGGTAAAATTTCATCATGCTCCTTTTAAAGTTGAAACAAAAGTTGAAATTAAGAGCTTTGAAGGACAAGTAGATGCAAAATTACTTAATAAATGGTTAAAACAATTGGAAGTCTATTTTAGAATCCATAATGTCACTGAGGCACAAAGGATAACCTTTGCATGTCTCAAAATGAAGGGAAACACTCTAGTTTGGTGGGAAACCCATCTATCCACTTGTGAAAAGAAGAAACGTCCTATTGTGAAATATTGACAAGAATTTAAATAATTAATTAGAGCTAACTTCTATCCTATTGGCCACAAGATTGACCAAATGATTAAATGGCAATATTTTAGATAAGGCACTGGTCAAAGTGTGCAAGACTATACTACGGATTTTTGAAGGCAGACCATGTTGTTGAATATGGACTTGGAGGATGAGGACATTCTGACTAAGTACTTGAGAGGACTTCACACTCACCTTAAAAGAAAAACCATCTCCACAAATCCCAAAGATCTCAATGAGGCGTGCGTATAGACATACTATATAGATGATGAGAAGAAGTAAGGAGAAGTAGATCTAAATTAAAAATAGTCAACAAATCAGCAGAAGAAAGAACATGGGTAAATAAATAACAAAGGTAAGTGGAAGGAGAAAGTTAAACAATTTTCCACTACTTTAAATACTTGTAAAGATCCAAAGAATTTTTGAAAGAATTGTGATATAAATGGTCATATTGACGCTACCTGTTGGAATTTTCATCTAGAGTTACATCTAAAGAACCAAACCAAGGACTCAAAGAAGTCCATGATAGCTGTGAAGAAATAAGGGAGGTGAAAATTGAATATGAATCTGATGTAGATGAGAGGCTTGGATGCACGGCCACCAACATGGACATCCAAGAAGAGGAGTTGAGTAGACTATTCCGAGATCAAAATCTAGATCAAGAGAACTAAGGCAAATGCTTTGGTTGATATCGGTTTTCGATATAACTTGATTTACAAGCGAGTTGTAAATAAGTTTCATCTTGATACTTACAAACATCCACACCCATATCCCTTGGGTTGGGTGAAGAAGGGTGTTGAAATTCAGGCTACAAAAATATGTAAGGTCAAGTTTGGGATAAATTCCTAGTATATTGATGTATTAGAAGTTGATGTTATTCCACTTGATGCATTTGATGTTTTTTTTGGGAGTCCTTACTTGTATATCAGGGATGTTATATTCATGAGAAGGGAGAATCAATACATATGGGTCAAGGATGGGATCAACTATAACATTCGAGCACACCAACGTAACACATGGGTTATTATGGTGAGTTCTAACCAAGAAAAATGACTTATACACGTAAATCATAATCAATTTTGTTTACTTTTGTTAAAGGATAAACAGGATGGGGTAGAAGTTTCAGATATTTCTAACTAGGGAAAACAAGATTTAGATAGTATTATTCAATATTTTCAGGAAGTTTTTCAGGCTTCCAGTGGGTAACCACCAAAGCAGTAGAGTAGAGCATGAGATTCATCTATTTCCGAGTCCCCTCTAAAAAACATTGGGTTGTATAGGAAATCCTTGTTGAGAGTATCTTGAAGTAAAGAAACAACTCTAGAAACTACTAGACCAGGGTGTGATATGTCTGAGAACCTCACCATACGATTCAACTATTGTGACGGTGCCAAAGAAGGATGGTTCTTAGAGAATGTGCATCGACTACCATGTGTTAAACAAGATCACCATAAAGAACAAATATCCACTCCCCCGTATAGATGATCTCTTGGACCAGCTTCAACATGTCAAATTCTTCATGATGTTTGATCTCAAGTCGAGGTTATCACCAAGTCGAATGAAGGAGGAAGATATATGGAAGACTTTCTTCAAGAAAAAATAGGGTTTGTATGAATGGTTACCACTTCCATTTGGTTTATTTAATACACCTGCTACATTTATGAGATTAATGAATGATTTATTACGGGATTTCATACATTCATGTGTCATATTTTATCTTGCTAATATCTTGATTTTTAGTGCCACATGGGAGGAACATCCAACTCATTTTTAGTAAGTCTTGCAAGTTCTCAAGGAGAAACAAGCTGCTTATGCAATATGAAGAAATGTGAATTCGCCAAATAGTCACTTGTCTATCTTGGGCATGTAGTTGGAGGAGGAGAGCTACAAGTGGATCCAAAGAAGGTGGATGCCATCAACAACTGACCAACACCAACGGGAGCCATGGATACTAGGATTTTTTTTTAGCAATAGAGTACATGCAGAAGTTCATTTCGAGCTTCTCCATGATTACATCACCCTCTACACATAATGGCCACAAAGAATAAAGGTTTTTACTAGGGTAAGGAACAAGATAAATCATTTGAGTTATTAAAGTACAAGATTATTCATGCTCCAAAGACTTTCTCTTCCTAACTTGCAAAGCAACCCTTTGAAGTAAAGATAGATGTGAGTGACTATGCTATGAGCACGAGTGTTGCTACAAGGAGGTAAGCTAGTCTGTTATCATTCTAAGACCTTTACTTTGGTAGTTAAAGGATATTCAGTATATGATAAGGAAATGTATGCACTAGTTCAAGCCATTAAGAAATGGAAGCATTATTTGTTGGGTAAAGAAACTATTTTGCACACTAACCACAAACCTCTCCAATATTTGTAAACACAGTCTAAATTGTAGTAGGCAAGGCACTACAAATGCATGGGGTTCCTTCATAAGTTCCACCTAGTGATCAAATACAAGAAGGGTAGTACAAAGTTTTTGGTAGACATGTTGCCTAGGCCACCTACACAGGATAAAATCTCCTTCTTGGCCATTATCTCTCATATCAAGCCCTTCACAAAGGAAGCTTACGGAGAGACATATGCCCATAACAGAGACTTTGGGGTGACATTCCAACAGTTGTATTCCCAAAGGATTGAAAGGATGGGGATTGAATATTTTTATCTCAAGGACAGGTTTCTCTACCGAGGGGGAAGCTTTATGTGCCAAAAGAAGAAAGGCTTCTATCAATGAGGGAAGCGCATACCTTGAAAGTAGCCGGACATTTCGGTGTTGGTAAGAACCTAGCCCACTTGCAAAGGTATGTGTATTGGCCCAATATGCAAGAGGAAGTATCAAAATTTATACATGGATGTAAACTTCCTTGTATTAGCAAGCCTAATATTAGGAAGGAGGGTTTGTATATGCCTTTACCAAGACCTACTCATCTTTGGAAGGACATCTCTATGGATTTTGTAGGAGTATTACCTATGTTTAAACATGATCATGACTATCTCTATGTTGCTTTTAATAGATTGAGTAAGATGTGTATTCTTATGGCATGTAAAAAGATAATAAAAGCACATGAGGCGGAAGATATTTTCTTTGCTAATGTATGGGTGCATTTTGGCTTACCAAAGTCTATTGTTTCTAACAAGGATTCTAGGTTCTCGGGGAATTTCTGGACTACTTTATGGGACAAGATGGTCACCAGGTTATAGAGGATAACTGCTTTCCATCCATAGAAATATGGAAAAGCTGAGGAGGTGAACAACACTTTGGTATAGTTGATCAAAGGGTATAACAATAAATACCCAAGGACTTGGGATGAGTCCTTAGCCTACATTCAACATTCCTACAATCAGGTAGTGCACACATCCATAATGAAGTCACCTTTTGAAGCACGCTTGGGATATCCACCTATAAATCCACTAGACATAGCGGTGGGGCAGCATGATGACGAGGAGACACGAGACACGGAGGTGACTAGAGAAAAAAATTTCATTGAGAGGATCTAGAAAATCCATCTCAAGGTCAAAAATAGTTGGTGAAATCTCAAGCCAAGTACAAGGCTAGACACGATCAACATAGGAGAGAACATAAGCTTCATGTTGGAAACAAATTTTGGATTTACTTGGGCAAGGAGAGACTATAAGTTCATGCACGGAAGCTCAAGCCACTATGATGTGGACCCTTCACCATATTGAAACGAGAGTTGGAGAAAATGCCTTTCGGCTTGATTTTACACCATTTATGAGGATATACTTAGCAAATGGCGTGAGAAATTTCACCTATAGGAGTCATACATCCTTGATGAAGATGAAGGATTGGTTTCTACCTTTCATTGAGGATTGTGTCTTAGACTCATGAAGCGAATTAGAGGAGGATGTAGTATTGCAGCGAGAAGGTCGAGACATGAGGCGAGGAGTGCAGTGGGAGTCTTGGTAGGTTGGAATAAAAGGAAGACACCAAGGTAGGCCCGGTGGTCTTGGTGGTATTCTAATCCTCCTAAGCATGGGAGGTTTGATCCATAGGAATCCAAAATGAATCTACTTCATCGGATCAATTAGCACTAAAGAAAGAAAATGAAGAAAAGGAGGTTTTGTGCGGTGAAATCTCAAGCCAAGTACAAGGCTAGACACGATCAACATAGGAGAGAACATAAGCTTCATGTTGGAAACAAATTTTGGATTTACTTGGGCAAGGAGAGACTATAAGTTCATGCACGGAAGCTCAAGCCACTATGATGTGGACCCTTCACCATATTGAAACAGTTGGAGAAAATGCCTTTTGGCTTGATTTTACACCATTTATGAGGATATACTTAGCGATGGCTGTGAGAAATTTCACCTATAGGAGTCATACATCCTTGATGAAGATGAAGGATTACAGTTTCTACCTTTCATTGAGGATTGTGTCTTAGACTCATGAAGCGAATTAGAGGAGGATGTAGTATTGCAGCGGAAGGTCGAGACATGAGGCGAGGCAGTGGGAGTCTTGGTAGGTTGGAATAAAAGGGAAGACACCAAGGTAGGCCCGGTGGTCTTGGTGGTATTCTAATCCTCCTAAGCATGGGAGGTTTGATCCATAGGAATCCAAAATGAATCTACTTCATCGGATCAATTAGCACTAAAGAAAGAAAATGAAGAAAAGGAGGTTTTGTCTATATTTTAATAGAATCTTCGCTATGTGCAAAGCAATGGTTGTAGAACCAATTCCCAACTAGGGAGGAGGTCCTATAACCTCTACCCAGCTAGGGTGGTTATCATGTAACCTTCGCCCGGTGAGGGCGGTGGTCTGTGACGGCCGGTCTACACCGGGTGGCGATCCTGTCACTTTTGGATAGAAAAATAAATAGAAGCGTGAATGGACATGAATTTGGAGTGTCTGACCTTGTCCCTTCCCTTCCATAACCTTTCCCATTCTCCGTGCACTGGAGGACATCGGGAAGGCAATAAACACACAGGAGGAGCCAAGGAATTGATCATCGAAGAAACATGAAAGAAAGTGAGCAAGGAATTCTTAGTGTTGGAATTGTGTTTGTAGAAGAAAGGAGTTTTAAGGTAGAGCAAGCAAGTAATTGGGAGGAAGTGTGAGATATTATCTACTTCTCTTTCATACTTATTGTAAATTGTGAACTTCTTATTTGATTTTGCCAATAAAAGTGGGAAGAAAGAGCATTTTTCCCTTCCCGACTGGTTTTCCTCCTCCGAGGTTTCCAGGATAAAAATTGTTGGTGTTCATGAGTTTACATTCTTTCCTTTCTCTGCAATTGTTGATTCTAAAGCATAAGAAAATTCATTCACTAGCTATATCTTTCATTTTCTAAATTGAAATTTGAACAACAACGTTTAATTTTTATTCGTGAGTTTACATATCAGAGAGAGAGGGTTAATGTTGTGAGTAGGCTTATGGAATTCACATACATCAACCAAAGCATGTCTACATTCAATTAGAAGAACAAAACATTGCTAACAATGATAATTCTAATCAATCATAGACATAGAATTCTAATGATTCATTTATTAAAGGCACTAACATATTTCTTACTTTTAAAATATCGTCATGTTTACAAAGTTTGAAATTAGAGGGAGAGAGAAAGTAGAGGAACGTAGACAAATAAATAGCGGAAATGTATATTTTATTGCTTTATGTAGTATGGTAAATCTCAACAGCATGTAATCAATCAATACATGCCAACCCTTTAGAATGGATAAGTAATTCTAATTTATAGCATACAAAAATGTCTCTTAATCTACCCCATACATGATTTTTCACCTATCCCCATCACTTGTGACCTTTTATATTTCTAGGAAACAAAAATATTCTTCTTTTTCTTATTAATGAAAAAGGAATCTTACAAAAAAATTATTATAAGTAAATGAGGGTTAACAGGACCCTACCCTGTATAAAGGAAACCATCAAAGACAAATAACCAAGGCCAAGGGTATACCCATTAAATCCTATAGAATACTAAAAACTAAAAGACAACATAGCTAACATTCAAACTAATAACATGATAAACGGACTAACAACAAGCAACAACACACCAAGAGATAAGACATTGAGTCTATTCATTTACAATATCATCTATAGTCTCCATGTTTTCACCCATTCCTTTTCCATTCTAGTAATAGTCACTCTCCAATTTTCATAATCTGGCTTAGTCATTTCCTTCTTGGGGATGACTCTCGACTTCTCCTTTTGTTTTACCTTTTACATGCATTAACTAGTTATTCCATCATTTTGGATGCTCTATCGAACTCTTCATATGTTTCCTTCATGCCAAGAATTTTCTTCTCCATGATCTCGCACCTTTATTCAATTTTTCCATATGCTCATTGACCATAATATTGGTGATTTTTTCAATCTTTTAAACAACTCCTTCAACTTTTTGGACACCATACTCACCACTTACATGTCAATATCCTTATCCAGCCAAAATTTCTCGAAATCCTTTCGGTATGCACTAGATTTAATCACAAGCATCTTGGGTGGAAAACAAATATTTTGTGTAATTTTCAAGGCATTAAGATTAGTCGTTGCTTCCTCTATATTGCGGGTTTGGGATTCTGACTCCTCTTCCATTTCTTGACTAGAAGGGGGTTCTCAGACTTTATTTTTACTTCTTTATCTTTTTAATCATGGTCCTTTTCCCTAGCTTTGGTATTCACTTTGATTGTCCTTTCTCCCCTTCATTTCTTTCTCCAAATTTCTTGTCTCCATCATACTATAAAATCTGTTAGTTTCCCTTTTTCTTGACTTTATTTCCTTTGCAAGTTCCTCCCGAGTTGGCTCTCTTGCCTTATCATTCCTAGTCCTTTTATCCATTTTCATTTCCTCGAAACATGGTTCTAAATAAACCCCTCCACTTTGGAAATTTCTTTGTTCTACTCATCATAGGGAATTCGGTTCTAAACAAAGCCTTAATCAACCCCTTATGTAAAGGAGATTGAAGTTCCCTTTCTTAAATTTCTCAATGGATTTAACAAGAGATATAAATAGAAAATTAGGAAAAAAAAATCTTTCCATGCCTAAAGTCGTTAAGCATGGGAAAGTGGTATGCATAAACCATTTTGAATCTTACTTCAAGAGTAACATAGTGCATAAGAAGTAATAAATATCATCATACGAGGAGGGAAGATATTCACGCTCAAACCCAGTGAAGTGTTGTTTCAAAGTTTCCTTGCCCTTAAGGAAGTTGTCAACCTCCATGCTGCACTCCATATTTGGCTTGAAAATCATCCTTCCTTCCAATAGAATCCCAATAACCTTAGCTATTAGCTTTACGCTTATGGAGTAGGAGAACCACCGCATGCGAGACCCTATCATCATTCCATTTTTCCATAACCTCTAAGCTTAGCTTCTCATGATGCCCTATAAATATTTTGAATAAATATAACATACCCACTTTCTTAATAAATTCCATAGCACCATTCCTTAATTCCATTAAAACCTCTGGCTCCACCCTTACAAGTTCCCTCCCATTCTATTAGAGAAATTTCTCCCCAACTCCTCTCGAGGCGAGTAGAAAGAACGAGTTTCAAACCCCAAGCTTCACACAAGTACTACACACTACCAACCTCCTTTATTCCCAAACATAAACATTAGTACACAATATTAAAAATGTAAACTTCTTGGGGAAGGTCACACACTCGAAATCTATGGGATAATTAACAACAAAGTCCAACTCATGATCCCCGCATCACTCCCTTCTTTCATGATGATGATCCCACCTATGATAGAAAATAAATACCTCTTATAAATGAAATCTCCCCTTCTATTATGGTAATTATAAAACTTCATAAGAATATAAGTCATAAAAGGAGGAAATTAGGATCTAATATCAACATCTATTAAAGATATAATGTGATCTTCCATACCCCTCATATTTTCCACAATATTAAGTTCCATAGCATTCACTCCCTTGTTGGAAAATTTATCCGCCACCATGTTCCCTTCATGATAAACATGTTGAAAGGTGATGGAATTGAAAAAAGGAAGATGCTTCTTAGTTCCTTTTATAAAATATTCTATAGTAACCGACACGACATTTCTTCCATTCATGCATGATATAATGTTTTGTGAATCACCTTCCACAATTAGAAACCTGAACTCTCTTTCCATAGCAATCTTAACACCCCAAAACATGGCGCTGCAATTCCGCCACGTGGTTGGTTTGACTACCAAGGCTGAAAAAGTATGCCATAATAAATTTCTCCTTAGAATCACGGAACACCCCCCACCCCCAGCTTTTCCTAGGTTTCTTTTAGTTGTGTCATCAAAATTACGTTTAAAAAAACTTCCAAGGTAGGATTCTATCTCACCCCTTCTCTAGGTTTTCCATGAGGAGAAATCTTTTCATTCAAAGTAATGCCCCATCTTCTAGAAATATTAAGCTCCACATCTAATATCTCAGCCTCTGTTTTTTCAAAATTGAAAATTTTTTCCTAATAGCTTGAACGCGAATTTTAGTTATATTTTAAGGAGTCTCCCATTTCCCTTTAAAAATCCTTTTGTTTCTCTCCTTCCACACTTCCCACCAAAAATGACAAAGACTAAAGAGCTAAAGGTTTTTTAGGCCTTGACTGGAGAAAGGACACTACCATTGTGACCATGAATTCTTCATACTTTGATGGTTAACCCAATCAACCATAAATAAGGAGAGGAGAGAGCTAATGATAACTGAAGAGTAAGGGCATCCTACAAAAAGATGGTTAATAGTCTCTAATCACATAACACACATCAGTTAACCATGTGAAAACCTCTTTTTGTCAAATTATTGATTGTCAAAATCTTGTTTAGCAATGTTAACTAGCAAAAAACATTAACTTTAGGGATGATATTTTTGTTCCATACCTTCCCCCATATAATGTCCTTGGTAGGCTCTTCCTCTTCAAAAAATTGGGAATATGCAGATTTAACTGAAAAGGTTCCCATCTCCTCTTTATCCTAAATTATTCTATCTTGTTCACCCTGATTAAAGATGAGTTGATTTCTTAAGAAGTCATTAAGAGACTCCATTTTTTAGTGTAAATCCTGCCTCTCCACCCTTAGATTTTTCCATCTTTTGAAATTACCCTCCTCTGTGATAATTTCTAACCAAAGTACCATATTTCCTGCCTAAGATCTGAGAGAGCATAGGAATTTTTTCTTCCATAGAGAACTGTCCAACCCATTTTTCTTTCTAGAACAGGGTCTTGGTTCCATTTCCACTTTTTATTTACATTCTTTCCTTAAAAGATCATTTTACTAGTTGATTTATTTCTAGATGGAAAATACATTAAAGGATGGAGGGCTAAAAACCCACCTCTCATCGTAAACATATGTCCAAGTAATTTATTCTATTTATATTTGTCCACACACCTTCTTCTATAATCAATATCCAACCAATTTTAGTGATGAGGGACTTGTTCATTTTAACCTAGTCTCTTAAACCCAAGCCACCCAATCTGTTATATCTCAGTAAATATTCTTCTAAGCCACAAACAAGTATGTGATCCTTACTTTCAGTGTCACTCCATAGGTACCAATTTTGTTTGCTTTCTAATTTATCTTCCACCTTCGATTGGAGTTGGAAAAGTGGCATTACACAAACTAGAAGGCTTTGTAAGAAACTTTTTAGCAATGTGATTTTTCCATCTTGAGAAAGTAGGTTTTCTTTCCAGCCATCTAAATTTCTATTAAACCTAGATATAAGAAATTACCATTCATTACTTTGGGTTTTTTTATCACCTAGCGGCATGCCCAAGTAAAAGGATGGTAGGGGTTTAGTTTCACATTCCAAAATTCTATCTATTTTATTTCCTCAGTTTTCCAGCGCGTTGAGGAAAGAACTAAATCTTTTGGTAATTAACAAGTTGACATGAAACTTCCATGTAGTCATTTAACAGCATTGTGAAAGAGTGGGCTTCTAACATTGAATATTATCCCACTAAGATCATATCATCCATGAAGTGCTGGTGGGATAAATTGTCACAATTCAAGGTTGGGGAGATTTCAATAATATTTCCATCTGATGTGGCTTCATTAAGTTTCCTACTCAAGGATTTAACCATTAAAATGAAAAGGAGTGTAGATAACGGATCACCTTGTCTTAAACCCCGGGAGTTTGGAAAGAAATTGTAAGGAAAACCATTAAGAAGAACTAAAATGTGATATGAAGACAAGAAATCACTAACCATGTTCCTAAAATAGTTTTCAAACCCAAATCTTTCTAGCATCTTATCCAAAAAATCCCATGAAACCTGTCACTAGGCTTTTGCCATGTCTAATTTAATGATCATAGCTTGTTTCTTCTCTGTTTGATTGAGTGAATCATTTCTTGAATAGTAATTATTCCATCCTGAATTTTTCTTCCCATGACAAAGCCTCCTTATTATTCTAAAATTAAAGATGGTAAAAGTAATTAGAGATGAAGTGTTAAGATCTTAGTGCATATTTTGTATAGGGAATTGCAAATACTTATAGGTCGTAAGTCTTTGAACTCCATCGCATTGCTAACCTTAGGAATAAGAGAAAAAAATACAATTGACATCCTTCAACATATTCTTGTGATTGAAGAATTCTTGAATCGCTTTAGAGACATCTTTTTAATGATGTCCGAAAAGTGTTAAAAGAAGAACGCAAAAAATCTGTCCAAATCAAGAGCCTTTCTCGTACTAAGAGACTTTACGGTAATATTTATCTCTTCATGAGAAGGGATCTTAGAAATCATGAGATTATCATCCAATGAGATAAGGGATGGGATACACCTAAGGAAGTCTTCTTCCTTATCCAAATTTTCCATTTTCATATCGATAGTTAGTTCTTGAAATTAGAAACAACTTCTTCCTTTATCTCTTCATTATCCTCCAAGAGGGCTCCATTTGCACACATGATTTTCCCAATTCTATTGAAGCTTCTTCTTTTAAGAGTTTTAAGATGAAAGAATTTAGTATTTTTATCACCCTCTTTAAGCCATGTTACTCTATATTTTTATGCGGAAGGTTTCCTCTATAACTAGTATGTTATGGTATTCTAAAATTAAGAAATTTTCCTTTTCCACATTTGAAGGATCCATTCCTTGATCACCATATTGAGTATTTTTGTAGGTTAAGAAATAATTTTTTAAATCATTTTTTTCTCTTGAAAATATTTCTAAAACTATTTTTGTTCCATTTTTAAAATTCATTTTAACAAAGGCTAATTTTTTAAACAATCTATAAAGAGTTGTCCCTTGGACATTAAATATCCACCACTCTTTGACTAAATCAGGTAATTTGGATCCATGTTTTTCAAATTGAAATGGTGTTTTCCTTGTTCTAGCATACTTTACCACCAATAAGATGGGATTATGGTCTGACCCAATCCTTGGTAGAGAAAAAAGGAAGAGATCCTTTTAAACCATTCTTCGAATACTAGAACCCTATCCTTTTTACCCGAATAAGTTGGTTACCCTCTCTCCTATTTGACCAGGTGAATGTACTCCCTTTCATATCAATATCTATTAAATTAGATTTCACTAAAAATCATTTAGATCCTCTATACCTTTTGTATATTCCATTGATCCACCCATCTTCTCCAAAGGTAAGAGAGGAGTGTTGAAATCTCTTAAAACCAACCATCAAGTATCAAAAATGATGTTCTTAAAAGCTAATAGATTATGCCATAGTTTTTTCCTTTCTCTATGGAGATTCTGTAAGCATAAATATTTGATATGACCCACATATTACCATTTTCAATTTTTTTCATTAACACATCTAAGTGATTTCCTCTCTACATCAAATAATTTCCTTCTAAACAAATCAGGTTCCACATTAAATCAATGCCACCCGAAGCTCTAAGGGAAATAATAACAATTACTTTTGAGTTTTTCCAAAACTTATCCCTAATACTATGGAAATTATTGTCACTCATTTTTGTTTCCTAGATAGCAAGAATGTCTAAATTTTTCTTTCAAAAATATTTTGTAGAATTCACCATTCGAGAGGGGTTATTTAGCCATCTCTCATTCCACAAGATATAATTCATTTCTTAAGAATATTTTTATTCTTTTTATTACCCCTACGATCCAAGAAATCCTACGTTCTTGAGTCAATTTTTCTTTAGGTGTGTCTTTCTAGATTCCTTTCAGCTCAATCTTCCACTTTTATTGTTTAATGATCCTAATTTATTAGGTTACAGCCCCCTTTTCTTAAGATCTAACCACTGAGGGTCTTCCCCTCTATTACCTAGAGAACTGAACTTTGATGGAGTTATTTTGGACGACTCTCCAGAAGCGTAATGAAGCAAAGCCAACATATTTCGTCTTTTCTTTTTCCATTTGAGTGATAAAATTTGCATTCATTAATTCTTCTACCTCAAATTGATTAGAGCTCCAACTTTTTTGTTGTGCTTCCATGTTTTTCGAGTCATTAGGACAAATTTTTCCCATAGATACGAGCATCTAAACCATCTCACAAAATACCTCTCGCACTTTCCAAGTTACATTCATATCAATATTTTCATTAATTTTTTCCTCTGGATTCAAAGTCCCTTGATACTAGCTTCCATATTTCTTTTCTCAATTAGATCATCCTTTTTAGGTGAAAATGGGTCTAATTTTCTAGATGCAAAGGATTTTTGTTTTTATTACCATTCTTCAAATATTCGATTCTAGAATCCAACATGGATAAATTTTTATTTTTTTCTTATTTACTATAGTGATAAAACTATCATCCTCCTTGTTTTGAGCAATCAAGCGGGAAGCACACTTAAGTGAATAGGATGAAATAGAAAAAAGTGCATTCTTAATGAAAAATTAGAATATGGAGAGAGAAGAAGGAGATAGAGAGAGAGAGAGAGAATGGTTACATAATCTGATGAATATGATGCTTTAGTTGATGAAGAAATAACCGTTCATGATCCTTGAGGGAGAGTTCTTGGAATGAGCTCATGCCCTTTAAATTCTCTACTGAACTAGACTAACACATGTACCATATTTTCTTCTTCAAGAATAAGAATATATCTCAACACTTTGATACGTTTCTTGGGAACATCATTAATAGCCTTGTACTAATTAAACCATTCCTTGTGATCTCTTGTAATGTTATAAATATAGCCTCTAATGTTTTCAAGGGATTTCAAAGTATCCACATTGAAGGAGATAGGATCACTTTCCTCCTTCTTGAATAGCTCTTGGAAAGAACTGATGAGTTCCTATAATGATGAATTCTTAGTGAGTGGAAGGGACCCAAGATTATAAACACGATTCTTAACATCATCTAAAATATTAAAGACATATTTTTACTAGATTTAATTTCGGAGATGGCATCTTCTATTTTTTTGTATCTAGCATTCATTATGTGGATCAAAACTAGGAACAAGTTCTTAGTAACATATGTGATAAATTCCTACTCACCGAGTGTGGGATTCAAGGAATGCCTCATACTAATGGATCTTCTCTTTTCAATCTTCTCCCTTGTTTTCTTTGATTTCAAAATTATGGAAAGAACATATTTGAACAAAAAGAGAATCTCGACAACATTTTTTTCCTTTTTCAAGAATCCTTCTAACCCACCTATCATTTAGAGTGACCTTGAGCTTTATTTATTGTTTCAAGTTTGAAGCTACTAATATGATTGATATCTTCTATGGGAGGATGTGGTATTTTCCTAGGATCTAGAAATGCTTGCATATAAGTAGTGAGAGTTCTCACATGCTCTTCCAACTATTCTATTTTTTACCTGGTACTCCTCATTTCAAGAAAGTATGCGGGTAGAAGATTCCTTAAAAATATGTTCATCACCCTCATGTGTATCTTGACCTAATGAAATATTTTTCATCTTGTAGTCACCCTAAGCCATTTCTTTCATAGGCTTTATAACCTTTGGTCATGCGATATCTACATACTAGTCACTAGAAGTTACTTGTGCTTTCTTGCTTTGCATGGATCTCAAGACTTTTGTGAAGGATCCAAATTCAGAAACTATAACTTTTTGTATTATTATTGGTTCATTCATGAGTAACTATTGAATCTATAGGAATGGCTCTTACGGAGTTAGTCACAGGAACACTTTCAAGAGCTTGGTGAGGGATCATATTTTTCTCATTATGGGAAGGTTTTTCCACTAAGAAAGACACACTTGGATGTCAATGAAGAGAAGGAGGTAGTGATGGATCAATCTCACATGGCTTATGAGGTTTTGTGGGATCTTCATTAGTTCTCGAA
Organism: Taxus wallichiana var. yunnanensis; assembly: GCA_018340775.1. NCBI lineage: Eukaryota > Viridiplantae > Streptophyta > Pinopsida > Cupressales > Taxaceae > Taxus > Taxus wallichiana. The sequence goes on from CM031239.1 coordinate 342,727,712, forward strand.
CTTCTATGAAGCTTCCTAGAATAGGTAACCTCTGTGTGCCCTGTTTTCCTCATCTTTTTTTCAAAAATTCTTTTCTAATGGCCCTCGTTACATGAAGTGAGTTTTAGTTATATTGTCTCCTCCTTCCAAGAGTGGTTACACTATTAGGTTTTGAATCAGTTTCTAAGAACACTACCGAGTGAGTGACATCAAATGAAATTGATATGGTTTCTCATTCTTGCATACATGGTGCGCCACATGAAGATGACCCATTTACCATTCTTGACTCCGAATTACTCCTTGAATGAAATAAAATTTGGTATGCTCATGTACCTTTTTTCTCATATGTCTCCCATGGGAATAGATGATTTTTGTATCCTTCACACATGATGGCTTTAAGTACCTTGATAACTTTATTAGCTCATTTTGACTTGCTTCTCCGAGAGATGATGGAAAATCAAGGATATAATGATCCTTGACTTACTCCATGAGCTTCACATTTCACTTTTGAACATGATGACACCCTTTTTCACTTCATAATTCATTTCCTTGACCAAGATGTCACTTGATTGGAAACATGCTTATAACATCTAGACACCCTTTTGCTTAATTTTCTCCTCGTGGAAATGGATTTCCTTCTCCAGATAGAAGGATTGATCCCTGAATGGAACTTAAGGATGAATCACATGTTTTTACTGCCAAAATGCACTAAGCATATCACCAAGCATTGATTAAGTGTTTAGAAACACTCTTAGGAGGTATGCATTGTTTGTGAGCCTAATATGATTGTTATCATCACTCATGGTGATCTTTTCTCGTCATTCTAACTTCTTGCATCATGTTGTGCCTTATTGAAATCATCTTAGAAATGATTCTTTGAGAGCCTATGGAGGGTTTCCTTTCCTATTTTGATCCATGAAACAACTTCTCATCCTTTTGATGATGGAAAAAGTAAGAATATAAGAAAAACAAGAGGTACCATAACTTTCTAGACTCAAATCTAAGACTTACTTTTTCTAGCATGTCCTATCCATGATTGTTATCTTTAGCAAGTTTTCACTGTTTCTTTTCCTTTTATGTTCCTATCTTATTTGAATAATTGCAAATGTTGAAGGTTTACTATTTTTATAATCCTATTATTTTTAGATGCCCACTTTCCGAATACTAACAATTTTTAGAAACTTCCTTGAATTCTTGTTGTTTATGTTTCTTAATTTTTCAAGATATCACAAATGTTTAGAATTCATCAATTTGAGAAAATTACTATTTCTATCAGCCTACTATTCTAAATACATAATATTTTTTATAAACTGAACTTGCCGGTATTGTGTTGCAATGAAACCAAATTCAAAATGTTATGTTTTACAACGAGATCTTCTGCTCCAAATTTCAACATTTTATTCTTGTTGAATATTCAACAAATTGAAAAGGTGGGTTTTATGGTTTGATATTTCAATTTTATGTTGTAAAAATCTATGGAATAAATTAATTTTCTATTACAATCTTTCCATAGGAGTTTTGGAGAGGGAGACTCTAGCAAATTTTTAAGGAAAACCGACTTTTGCATGAAAATTTATGAGCGAATTCTCATTTCTAGTGGCTATGGATGTATGGAAGAATTTTGGAAATATTTATGGGTGAAAATAGTATTTGAATGGTGTTACATCAGTAACTTGTCATGAAAAATGGCTAATTTTGTGATTGGTGAGGAGTTAATGAAAAATTTACTATGTTTTTAACCCACCCTTACCGATGCACACTTAACCTCGGTTATAATGGAGTGAATAAGAGTTTGAAACTAGTGAAAAGGAGACACCAAGGGAGCAAAAGTGTGATTTTCACCATATGGTAACAAGTTCCAACTTTTGGTGTGTGGTGGATGAGATGAGGGAGCTAGGAAATTGCACCAACGAAGTTGTGTGGGGTTGCGTGATAGGGGTCCATGAGCTATGAGAAGGCGTGGGATGCATTTTATCATCCCACTTATCCCATTGGGGTAGAGGTAATATAGGGACATAAATTACACCAAAGGGATACCTAGGAGAAGGAGGGAGGTCGCACTTTGGTGTCTCCCTTGTCCCCCTTGCACCATGGGAGACATAAGGGACAGTGGGGAAACTTGTGACACCTAGGTGTGGACAGAGTGTGAGTTTGGGAGGAGGAAGAGGTCACACTTTTTTGTCCCTCATGTACCTCTTGTCTCTAAGGTTACATAGGGGATACAGAAGTTTCAAAAGTGTGATCTGGGCTTAAAATAGAAAGAAAACTTTGCACTAGATGTCCAAATTTGGACACTGAAGTTGTTGTTTTTCACCTCGAAGGCTTAAAATAATGTTTTGGGGTCAAATATTATATTATTTTTACTCCAAAACACATTATAATATCAATGGAACCATTATCAAGACTTGAATATTCCTGAAATTAAAAAAATTAGTCTCTTTTTTGTCTAAAACCGAAAAGGGGCAGTCTGATGTTTGGAAATGTTTCAAGAAAACTTCAAGCCTTGGAGAAAAAATATTTTTTCCACATTATAAGGAATTACCATAGATTTAAAATTCATAATTTTTTATTATCAACTCCTTACAAAACTCCTGGAATCATCCGAAGAAGTCAGATTTCACCATTAGCATGTTCATTCCCTGCATCCTGGAAAACCCAAAGTGTTGAACAAGTTATTTTTGAATGAGATATTATGTTCTAAATTACCTCAATCACCTTCATTACTCTATAAAAACACCTTTAGATAATTTATATCTTTCCTAAGCTCTTACGGAGAGGATGTACACTGGGTTTGGAATTACCAAAATTGGCCTTTTTAGGCCTCTAAGAGGACTTGTCTTTCATAGAACTTCACTAAATTCATCCATCAACTTAATCATCCCTCCTTGCACACTGATACACAATTTAATACATCATCAGGACCTTCCTTAGATCCATGTTTATTTTTCCATTGAATATAATTTGGCCATGAGAGGGGTTCAGTGTGATCGGGAAGTAAAATTTTGAACTATGGGCTTAGTTGTCATGCTTTGAAATTTGAATTTTACGCTAGACATTTTACATGACAAAAAAAAGACTTCTAATGATCAAGATCACCGCCGTAAACCCAACTAAATCAATTTTTTTCCCTCCTGAGTAATGAATTTCATCGAAATGAGTGCCACAAACATAGTTAAGCATTCACTTTGTTGCTCTCGAATGTAGATCATGAGGCTCTGTATAAATATAGACATGATGAAAATAGAATACAAAGTATTCGAGTTGAGTGTGAGTTAGATAGCTTAAGCTCCCCACCAATTAGTGATAAAGGGCACCATCAAATAATGGAGTGGAGTAATCAGCAACTAACTTAATCCCATAAAGGAAGGGAGTCGGAGATGGCTTATAATAAAATATTTGAAACTTGGATTGAAAATAAAGGGCAAAATTAGGTTGATAAATCTCAATTACCAAGTCATAATTGGTAATTTGTATCCCAATGAAGTAGTAAAGAAAACATAATTCACCCATGGAGAACTTATTTGGTATGGAAATCTTCACAAAATCAATGATCGAGGAAGATCTACCCGTAATCAACAAGTCATCGACATACAGAATGAGGATAAGGATGGACACACCTTGTTGCATAATGTAAACATTTGGGTTACATTGACACCTAGTGAACCATGATGTAAGAAGAAAGGATTCCATCTTGGTATACAGAATCTAAGGGGCTTTTTAAGGCCATAGAGATATTTCTTTAACTTACAAATGAGGGAGGAATCTTGTACATAACCTAGAGGTTATTCCATGTATAGTTTTTCCTATAGGTCCCCATAAACGAAGAAACTCTTAACATCCATTTTATGTAATTCCCATCTGTTAGTAGTAGTAATGGTGAGGGTCAGTTGAATGGAAGTAATATTCACAATAGGAGAAAAGGTCTCTAAATAAGTGACCCCATTTACTACTGCGAGAAACCGATTTAATTTTTTTGGAATTATTAAATCTTATTCACAGAGTAACTACTATAATAAATAGTGTAAAAATAATAAAATATAGTAATTTGGACAAGCTAGAAGTAAGCAATAATATTCAAACCCTAAGAAAGAGAGCAAGAGGACTTAGTTTATTCCTCGGCAATCAAGAAGTTTTTGGGTAGGTGAATGACTAGAACAGATTAGAAACAACGTTGTCGGGGGCTTCTTGGAGATTTTGAGGCACAAAATTGAGCAGGAAGAAGCACCCATATGCGGGCGGGAGCACCTAGGAGTTGGTGATCGTGTTCAGACACTAACACCTATGTCATTAGTTTAGATCTGATCTTTTCTATGCATAAATAGGTTTGTTGTTCGTTTTCACATTGGTTTCGATCCTTGATCACTGAAAATACATGTAACCTACAAGAAATAAGTTCACCTGCACATACCCACAAACCACATCAAACCTAAATAGTAAAATTTATAATGGGGATTCATACTGACCCCATCGGTCACCCGATGACTCCATATAGTTCTTTATTCTTATATGTGTGATGATGCCCTTGTGTAAGTTACACCAATGATAGCAGGCTAGATCTAGAATGTAGTATATGTATAATATGTGTGGATGGAATAAAATAAACTTCACCTTCCTATGTTGTGTATGCATAAGTATACATCCCTTGTCCCTTGAATGGATGTTCTAGATGGATGTTTTGAGATACTCTTGTGCCTTTTAATACAAGCTTAGGTGATAATATATAATGTTAGTGCTTGGAAACTCATTTTGAAAGCATAACTATGTATTTATATTATTTCCTTATTTGAATTTCATAATTGACAATTGGAAGGCAAAACCATAGTAACAAAAATTAATTGAGAATTAAAATGGGCCTAAAGAGGCAAGAAAAAGATAAAGAGGGACATGAGCACCGGGAGGATAGAAGCACTTGGCGCTACTATCTGAACTAGGCACAACTTGTCCAAATCCATAGAAAAATAAAAAATTAAAGTTCCAACGGGAGTAAATGATTTATAAATCCAATAAAAGTGTAGAAGACAAATAAAAAGGCTAAAGGGAGTTGTCAATTACTAGTTTTCTTTCTTAGGAATCATGTAAATTCTAACATGCTTTTAGGACCTAGAAATGTACCCAAGTGCATAGATTTTGTGACTACATTTTTCCCCACTTTATGTTGTTGATTGAATACTCGATAGCATAAATTAGATAGAATATGTGTACCTTGTGATCCTGTAGAAAAGTGTGTAGCCGATAGTGTGCCGAGTGGACAAGTGAATCTTGAAGTTATCACAATATGAAACATGGAGAATAGGAAAGAAAAGTGACCCTAGGGGTGAAGCGTATGTGTAATGTGTTGTTTGAAACCTATTTTTGATTATGTAATTTGTTCCTTGTTGTGTATTAAGAATGGACTTGCAAAAGAAGAGTGAAAAGTGGTCAAAGTTTTGTGTATGAAAAAACTAAGTAAATTATGTATAAGTATGTAAAAGTGTGTAAAATTGGTGATAAAGGAAAGTGTGCACCTTATGTATAAGAGTGTAAAGGATAGAAATATGTCTTGAAACACTGTGAAGGGCAAGTTTTTTGGGTTATCTCACACCAAGTGTGATTTTTTGGGTGATCCCATGCCACAAGAGAAGAGTGTTAGGAGAGAGGGCTATATTTTCCCTCCTTCCATGACTTCTTCCCAAAGTGCCACTACAAATGACACGTTCCAATTTATTATGATTAGTTCCAATTAGTTCGATTTGTTACGATTAGTTCTTATTTGTAACTAACTGTAACTAATACACTAAATTCTATAACTGGAGGCAAGTTCCTACTAGTGGAGAAATGCTCTAAAAATTATTGTAAAATGTGTTGTACTAAGAAATTTTTTTTTCCCCTAGTACATTAGTGCCCATGAGGGACATAAGTTCCCACCACTACTTTGCTCTCAAGACTGGGCACTAGCTTCTCCTTTGAGATTTTTTCCCAAGTCTAATTCTAAGCCAATTTGTAATTGTGTTCCTATGAAAAAACTTTATCGTACTAAGTTGTTTCAGATATCTATGCTACTATAAAGGTTATTTGTTCACATAATATATTCCCCCCTCATTTGGGGTTCATGCGATGATTGTAGGAGCATAAGGTCTAAAAGAGTGGACCTAAAACTAATCTATAAGGGATACCTACAGGGGTAGGGGATGTGCATGGTAGAAACTAAGGCACATGCAAACAAGATGGGCTAGTACAAGTGTTAGTAGTAAACATAGCTAGCATGCAATGGAAGACAATGTAACAAACAAGTAAGAAGACAAGATGGACCATGAAAAATAGGTTTCAAATATGGGACATCACTCACAATGTCACAAGACAATTAGGGCCGAAGTGGCCATAAGAAAGCAATCAATGATCAAGCAAGAGATAGGTCATATCCCATAAAAACTAACAAATAGTAGTAAGAAATAGTAAGTAAACAAAGTGACAAATAGCCATGGTTGTATTAATCCTGCAAGATAAATGCTACACATGAATCACCTGTTAGCATGTTAGAAAGATAAATAGTATGTCAAAGTGTGTATGTATCGGTGAAAAATTAAAGTGACTATAATGAGAAGTAGTAAATGATGAAACAATAGAACCTACAAAGTGTTATAGTAGTAAAGGTAGATGCCCCTAAGATCCTCAACAGATGGTAAAACATATAGTGTTGAGCATCATTGCTTCATGTGAAGATCATGTAAGAGATCTTTATTCACCTCAAAAGACCAAATGAATGTGCATGTGTGTATATATATAAATTAAATGACATATTGAGTATTTGACTAGCATAGGAATCAAAGTGTAACACGTAAGTATTATAAGCAAGCAAGAGTAAATGAAACCAAGATATGTAAATGGTGTATAAATGTGATGGTGTGGTTTGTAAAATGTTAAGATGGGAGGAGTTACGTTGCTCCCAACATATGTGTGTGAGATGAGGTTCATTTATAGAAACCCTCAACAATAAAGAATGAACCATAGAAAAAGAGTGTTTCATTGGGTAACGAAGTAAGGTGTGCAACCTAATGATGTGATGATGCTTGAAAAGATAAGTGTGAAGCATGGAGTGAAAGAGAGTAATAGGTGCTAGGAAAGATGTGTTGTGAAGCACATAGCGTGAAGTGTATCTAGAGTAGATGAGGTGAGGTTCATGAAAGAAGTGATCCCTCAACATTCAAGTGTGAACCATAGCACTAGAGTGTGTCATCCGGTAGTGAATGAGGATATTTATTTAAGCATAATAACATTTGAGATGCATGAAAATGACGATTATTGAGTGGCTTGTTGAGGACGGTGGCGATACAAAGTATACACCACAACCTAACTTTTATTTTATGACATAATGTCCTATCTAATTAAGTTTGAATTTACATTTGACTTGATCATTTGCATTAGTATTCTTTTGGTTTTCTATAAGAACAAGATCATTAATATTGAATTCATGTGGATGAATTTTGTTATTATAAGTGTGAGCAATGCAGGCTTGATATACTCAAAGATGATTTAAGGCTTGTCCATGGGTAGAGTCAAGAATTTCAAGCTCGTATAATCGATTTTCATGGTATTTGTTATATTTTAACATTCCTATGAGGGAGATTCATAATGAGGGAATTTCAAGTTCCAAAGAAATGATGCCCTCATTGTCATAGACAAGTTAGAAAGGTGTATTGTTAGTGGGAGTGTGAATTCTCATGTGGTAGTCCTAAAGAGCATATAAAATTTGATTAAGTCAGTCACTCTCGAAATATCAATGGTTTTGCATAAAATCTTGACAATGGTTTTATTAGTAGCTTCAACTTGCCCATTGCCCTGTGGGTAATAAGGAGTGGAAAATGTTTGCTATATTTTTAACTTGGCATAAATGCGATTAACATCATTTTTTAAACAGGATCCATTATCGTAATAATGGAAGATGGTACATTGAAACATGTGATTATGTGAGTAATAATGAATCGGCACATATCGGGACCAAAAGTGGTTTGCAAGGGTGCAGCTTCGACCCATTTAGTAAAAAAATTGGTAGCGGTAATAATGAACTTATGACCATCATCAGATTCTAGATTGACTTTTCCAATGAGATCAAAACCCTAAAGGGAAAATGGACATGATAAGTCAATGGGTTAGAGCTCGTATGCGGGCGCATGATGTAGATTTTTGTGTTTTTACATTTTTCACAAGTGGAATATTCTAAAAATCTTGCTCCATTATGGGCCAATAATACCCTTGTCATAAATTTTTTGGGATATTTCTCTACCCAAGAAGTGGCCACCACATAGGCTATCATGGATTTGGGAAATAGCTAGAGGAATATCATCGATACCTAGAGAGTGTAACAAATGACCGTTGAACACTCTTTTTAAAAAATGAGGCCCCAATAATTGCATGATGTTTTGCTTCCCACCATAATCGGCGAGCTTCATGAGGTTGTAAGTCACAGGATGGTTTGTCGATAGAGGAAATTAAATATTGGGGTAAACCATTAAGGATTGTCATGATCGTGTAATAAGCGCACGTTTCTAAAATTGGACCATCGATGGAGGGATGGCATAGGTGGAAAATTATAAAAGTGGCATGATCATCAGTGATATCTTGTGGGATGAGAGAGGTGGCACTAGCCATGGCATCAATATGACAATTATCTTTGTGAGGGATGGTACCGAGAGAATAGGAGTTAAATGTAGTCAATTTGGCTTTGAAAAGGTCATTGTAGGGGATGAGTCACTCTTCTTTAGTTTGGTATGTGTCATTAACTTGATTAACAATTAGTTGAGAGTCACCATGAATATGGATATTACGAATAAGTAACTTGCGAGCAATAGTGATACCAAGGATAAGAGCTTTGTATTCAATGATGTTATTGGTATAGGAAAATCCTAAGTGGTAGGTGAAAGGGAGGTAATCACCATGAGGGGTGATAAATACAATGTTATCCTTGATGCCTAAGGCGCAACGAGATCCATCAAAGTACATGGTCCATGTATCTATATCAATTGTATAAGAGGTAAAGTCATCACAGAATGAGTCATAGATAGGAAAAGGATCGAGGCAAAGGAGCATCAACTAATTAATTGGTGATGACTTGGCCCTTGATGGCTGGTGATGCAAATTAACTCACAGTAATTAATATGTTTTTCACTAATCCACTGTCATTTATTCATCATACCTATGGATGTAAACTTTCAACTCGCCGGCTTTTGTATACACAATTACAGGTGCTTAAGAGGTATAAACTAAGATATTGTTCTCACAATAATTGGAAATACAATGTTGGAAATAAACTACATTTGAAAGATAAAAGTAGATATACAGGTTAAGTAATAAAATAGATAAAAGAATAACATGAGTAAAGGAAATAACCATTACGATTATAATCTATTCATTCAAGGAACCAAAACAACAAACAAAAAGGAAAGGGGTTTAGCGAACCACAAGTGGGCCCTACCTTGGGTGCTAACCCTTCCTAAGGATTGTGTCTACAGAAAAATTATAAAACTCATATTTTATTCATCAGCATGAAGATTCAGAATGAAACTTACAGAAATTCCTTAACTATGGATCGATATCTACTACAGTCTCGCCATTCTATTTATATTCAGTAGATATGTGAAGAGACTCATTCAAAATAATAGTTACATTTTGATTAAGTAAAAGATCACTACCAAGAAATATGTAGATTCTTATGCATGTAATCGAAGCTTGAGAAAAGGTGTTCTAATACAACAACATAACTAACTATTCATTCTAACAATTAGTTATCAAGTTAAATCAACTAGTTCCATAGTTTGTAGTTGTAGAGAATAATCAAGTATTGGTGTGAGATATACTTCTTGTTGTTATAACTACTTCTTTATTGATATACACAAACTCAAGTGAAGTATCCACGTTGATCAAGCTTCCCAAAATCATGGTCTTTATATATGTGTGTTCTCCTTTGGTTGTAGGTTATTTGTTGTGGATGAGTCCCAGTTGCTACATGTCGGTTCTACTGATGATGAGTTCAAGTTGTTGCATGTCAGTTACTACGGATGAGTCCCTTTACATTGTGATAGAGTTTCTTTGGTTGCATGTTAGTGGCAACATATAATAACTTCTTGCAAACAAGTATGGCATTCAAAAAAGCACTATTAATCATTTCATTGTATCAAATATATTAACATGCACATTCAAAATCCATAAAATAGAGTAACTTAGTAATAGTTATATTAATTAATATAAGTGCCATAAGTTTAAGTTCAAGTGGAAATGTTTGACAGGATAACCAAGGATAAACAAGTGCAAGGGTATACAAAATATACAACAGATGAGACAATTAAAACAAGTAATTAAAGGGTCTCATCACACCCCCGGACCTAATTTCTTGAATGTCCCCATTCAAGCATTCTCTGGTCTATTCTCTGCTTTCTTGGAATCAACCTTGTATTATACTACATAGTCGCTGAAATCCACTGGGAGTGAGATGCCTTTTGGTTCTATAAATAAATATCTTGCATTCCTTCTAAATTTTCCATTACCCTTTCCTATAGTTCCTCTTGTTTAGTTCTTTGTTCCCAGACCAATGAGGTATTGGGTAGTGGAAAATTGGTGGATAATATCCAATAGGGAACCAAGTTTTTCCACATCCCTTAGCTACCTCAATATATGCATTGATTCTCTGGAAAGTTGGGATAATGTTTGGATAGGAATGCATTTCTTTTCTCCTTCATCTCTGGTGATATTTCTTCCCATTTTTTTGCATGCATGTACTATTTCCATGCACCATTGAACCTAATGTAATCTCTTGCCTCATCATGGGATTCTTCTCTCATCTTGTATACCCTCTATTTTATTTTTTCTTCTCTTTCATAAAATTACCATACTCTCAATCATTTCCTTGGTATTTTGCCTTGCTCGATCATCAATTGGTTTTTTTTTTGCACAATTTTTATACTCCACCATTTGTTTTTTCCTATATAGCTCATTATTGAAGTAAGAACATAATGCCCAAATTTGTACATCCCCAATGTAGAGAATAGGGATCCAGTCTCTATCATATTCTAAAGCATAATTAAACATATATAGTTCACAAAGAAGTAACTGGATCTCATGGGGCATTTTCAGATATATTCTGAAGAAAGGCCTGGCTCCACTGATATCAAATGGTATGTCATTGTTGATACAAGTGTATTTCAATTGCAACATTTGTTCCTTTAAAGTAACATAAATATTTGATGGTGGTCTACATTTGAATATTTCATTTGTTACCTAAATTGTAGCTTCTTGTTTCTTTTTTAAGCCTTACAATCTCATTGTCCTTGGCCCTTAGTTGTCTATATTTTTCCTCTAGATCTTGTTGATGTTGGAAGAGTAACTCTTCCTTTCCCTTTCCCACCTTCTTTGTAGCTTGTTAAAATAATTCTCAAACTTCTACACCCAATATTCTAAATTGGTTTGGGTTGCCATATTTCTACATTTGGCCTAGGAGGCTCTCTAAAAACTTCTTGTATGAAAACCTGTGGCTATAGGTTGGGTGGTGGCATTGGTGGAGACACGGGTTTGAGATTACATGAGCTATATCTGGGGGAAACTAGAGGATTGTCTATGTGCATTAGCTCAATAGATTCATCAACAGGTTCTGTTTCAAAGGTTTGGACAATGTTTTCAATTGTTTCTTCTATATCAAGTGGAAAAATTTCTTCAGTATCCATGGCATTGGTATGTGTTTCATGTATTGGTTCTTTTAACACTTCCTCAAGTTGTTCTTCATTATCTATAGCCATATGGTTACTTCCTCAATTTCCTTGGTCACTACATCCTCTTCATGTTGTGCATGAACAACCTTTGTTTCATCAAGGCTCTTATGAACATTGGTTACATCTCAATTTCTTCAACTGACACTTCTTCTTCATGTTGCATGTGGGTTTCCCCAAGCATGAATGACCTTTGTTTGAACCTCAATTGGTTCAGTAGGGATCTCATGAGCATAGGTTGTTCACCTAACTCTTCCTCCTTTTTCTTTTCCACTTCCTTGGTTTGTTCCTCCATGACTATGTCTTCATTTGTGTCTATATGAACTTCCTTGCTCAACTTCCATTGGAATAGCTTCCTCCTTCTTTTCTAGTCCTTCTTCATCACTATCCAGAAAAATTTGAATGTTTCTACTAGGCCTTGAGGTTTTGGTCTTTTTAGGATTAAGCCTGTTTGACCTCCTAGATGGCTCAGAGACTTTAGTTGAGGATTTTTATTTACCTTTGGAGGAAGAGGACTCTAGTGTTGATATATTTAGCAATGCTTTAGCAACCAGAACCCTGTCAGGAGAGATGGGCCTAGGACCTTGTTTTGGAGATGGAGGTTTTTCATGGATAGGTGTTTCTTCAGGTATGGAAGCTTCTGAAGGAATGGGGTTTCTGTAGGAGTATGGGTTTTTGATTGAATGGAGGCTGAAGCTAAGGGTTCAAGTGGAGGCATAGAAGAACTAGCTGAGCTTCTTCTCTTTTTCTTACCCTTTCCCAACAGATCATTAATATGCTTTTCTCTAGAAAAGTATCCCCATTTATTGTAGGATGTTTAGTTTCCAATGCATGTTTCACAATTAAAGTGACAAGGAAATGATGAGACAAGCAAGGTAGACCTTCCCTTTGTGATTCCCTACTCATCTTCTTCAAACTCTCATGCAAGAAATTTGGAACATTCACATTTCTACCATTCTTTAAATGATTTAGCAATTTAAAATGGACAAGTATTTAACCATGAATATTGACCCTCACAGGTAAAATATTTTATGATATAGTTTGACACATCTACCCAAAAGGGTTTTAAATAATTTTTAGAGTACCTTTGTCTATCTTCACACAAATTTTTATCCTTGTCTACAAACTTCATGAGCTTCCTCTAGATTGGATTTTGTAGGAAACATCTCACCTTCTGTTGGTAGTCCAGTGACTAAGCAACCAATATTTCATCATCAACTTTAACTTGCAAACCCTTTGACTATTTCTTGCCTATCTCTCTGAAGGTGGTGGAAAATTTTGTGACCATAGACTCATTAAAACCTTGGAATTTATTGATGTAATCCATCCAACCACTATCATGAAAGTATTGTAGAATTTGTGGTTGATTTTGAAGCTGTGAATGGTCTATAGGTTCATTTCTTATCAAGTCTCCCCCATTGTTAAGTTCTACAACTTTCACAAGCTCTGTGAAGCAAGAGGTCTTTCACTTGGAATTGATTATGCAAAATTTGAATGAATGAAAGAACTCAAGTGTTTTCCTTTTCAAAATTTGCAACCAATTTTGCACGCATCTTGAAAAGTGGGCATTAATTTGAATTGAAAGATATCACGTGTGTGAAGTGAGGTTTTGTGATATCATGGGGTGACGTGGGAGACATGTCACATTATAGGAAGGTGGAGGAACATTATGGTTAATAAATTTTATTGACAACTTGGCACATATATTAATTAAATATAATTATTCTAGCACTACTTTATTAAAGGAAATTGAGTGCACTTAACTCAAGATATACGCCAAATGATTGTGACATGTGCCTTGTTGGATTTTACACCCTTGGATGCATGCATGAGGCTGCATGTTGAGGTACTACATGGCTATAAGTAGTGTTGTTGCAAGCTCTATTGTTGTAGGTGTTGTTGTATAGAATAAGCTCCATAATGAATTCAATTAATTCTGGAGAGGGAAGATTGAATTTTCAGTGCTAACTTCTTCATCTCTTTGTGCTCATTCAGTTGGGCTCTTGATTCTTCATACAATCAGGTTCTATCAAAAAGGAAATAAAAATAGGATTTGGCTGCATGTTGCTACAAGTGGACATTCTAGTCTTTGCACCACCTCCTTTCATCAGAGATTATGCACTCCTTGCCACAAATACTCCAAATCCTACAAAATAGAAATGTTAATAAAATAAAACATGTTAGTGAGTGGTGTTGATCACCATGAAGGCTGATCACATCACTTTTATTCCTCCTTGGGGTATCCAACAAGTTGGATATACCAAGGCCACTAAAGATCTCATTCCTCTAAAACTTCAAAAGATGAACCAATGTTCAACTTCTGACCTCAATTATGATGTTCTCATTTCCATCCTACTTTGGCCTCCTCTGAACTGTTGGATGAAGGTGTTCTTATCAGTTGGATTTTTTGTACAACCTCAATCTATGACCATTTACCAGTAGTTTGAATCTCACAGGATCAATGGTGGTGAGCTTCATAGCTCCATTGGGAAATATCTTCTCAATCTCATATGGACCTAGCCACCTTATCTGAGTTTTCCCATGTGGTCCTTGTATTTGGAGTCAAAGAGAAGTGCCCAATCACCTTTTGAAATTCCTTGTTTTGATGAACTTATCATGCCACTTGATCCTTTTTTTTATACCACCTTTGTATTATGAACAATTTTGCCTCCTCATTTCATCCAACTCATTGAGTTGAAGAATCCTTTTCCTCTGAGCTTCAGACAAATATATGCCCAATTCTAATGCAGTTCTTAATGTCTTGTGCTCAAACTCAATAGGAGAACAACAGTATTTACCGTATATAATAGCAAAAGGTGTGAATCTAGTTGTTGTTTTCCATGTGGTATTGAATGCCCAAACTACCTCTAGAAGTATTTTTGACCAATCCCTTCTATGCAATGCACAATAGTCTTTGTCAAGATGGCCTTCAATTTCTCTATTTGTTACTTCAGCTTGGCCATTGGATTGTGGATGATAAGGTGTGGAATTCCTATGCTTGATTTCATATTTTGTAGCTAAATCAACAATAACTTCAGTAGTGAAGTGGGTACCTTGATCTGTGACAATCTCTCTTGGCACTCCATACCTTGTAAAGATGTGGTCATATAGGAATTTTGCAAATTTTTCACTCTTTTGATTTGGTAATGCTTTCACTTTTGTCCATTTGGTGAGGTAGTTGTGCACACCAGAATGTACTCTTTTTGTTGAGACTTAGGATCTATGGGACCAATAAATTCCAATCCCCATTTGTCAAATGGTTGCAATACTAGCTGAGGTTGTAATGGCATTTCATCTAATTTGGTAGGCTTCCCATTCTTTGGCACTTATCACATCTTCTTGCATACAATGTTGCATCCTTGTGTAGTGTAGGCCAATAATACCCTGTTGTTAATACTTTTGTGTTGTTTTTTTTTTGCAACAAAGTGTCCTCCACATGGCTCACTATGGCAAGGATTTGAGGACATCATAAATTTCCTCATCATCTATACATCTTCTCATAACATTATCCTTCCTGTGTGGAATAGGAAACCAACTATCCAAGAAAAATTCACACTTTTCTCAACAATATATTTCTTTTTAAAATATAGATAGTGTGGAGGTGTCTTACTTGAAACCAAATAGTTGGCTATATCAACATACCAGGGTGTCTTGGTAGAAATGGAAAACAAGTGTCTCATCTGGAAAATAATCATCCACTACTACTTTCATTATTATTCTCCATTCTTGAGAGAAAATATGCTACAACATTGTCTTTCCAGGCTTATCCACAATTGTTACATCAAACTCTTGTAAGAGCAAAACCATTTGATTATCCTACTACTTATAATTGGTTTGTTGATCAAATATTTAATGAAACATGGTTTGTGTGGATAAATATTGGATATCCGTGATATAGTGCCTGAACTTGTTGATGGTGTATACAACTACCAAAAATTCCTTCTCAGTGATTGTATAGTTAAGCTCAGTGTGCTGCAGTTCTTACTAACATAATAGATTGCATAATTGAGTATCCCATATTTCTGTCCTAAAACAGCTCCAATGGTGTGATCTGAGGCATCAGTGTGTATATGAAATGGAAAAATCCAATCTGGTCCTCTTAAAACAAGTGCAGAAGTTAGCATTTGCTTCAAAGTTTGGAATGCAGCTTCACATTTCTCTATCCATACAAATGTAGCATCCTTTCCCAACAAAACAAATAATGGTGCTAAATTCTATTGAAATCTTGAATAAATATCCTATAATACCTAGCATGGCCCAAGAAGCTCCTTACATCCTTCTACTTTTTAGGTGTTGGCAAGTTTATAATCATTGATATTTTTTTTGGATCTACATGGATTCTAGTAGATGATAGATAATGACCTAACACTATCCCCTCAGACATCATCATGTAACATTTTTCATTACTTAAGGATAGGTTATGCTCCTTGCATATCTTGAGAACCTTGTCTAAGTTATTCATTGATTCATCAAAAGTACTTCCATGGATTGTAAAATCATCCATATATATCTTCATGTAATCATTGATTAGATTTGAGAAGATGCTAAGAACCACTCTCTAAAATGTGGCAGGTGCATTGCACAGACCAAAGGGAAGAACAAAGTATGAAAAAATTCCCCATGGGCATGTGAATGTGGTCTTTTCCTAATCCTCTGGTGTAATCTAAATTTTGTTGTAGCCATTGTAACCATTCAGAAAGAAAATAACTTTATTCCATTAAGAGTGTTGAGTACTTGATCAATAAAAGGGAGTGGAAAATTATCCTTCTTTATTATTGCATTCAAACTATATACTCTACACTGATTCTCTATTTCAAATCATTTTTTTCATTACATTTTTAGGTGCCCCAATAACAATGTGGTGACACTGTACCATTGACAATATGAAATTGGATATATGAATCCAAGATCCAATAATTTCTTTAGTTCTTCTTTCACTATATATCATTAGTTGGGTTCATTCTCCTCTATGGTTGTCTTATTGGCTTGCATTTGTCCTTGATGTATATATTATGAGTATAGAGTTTAGGATGGATCCCATGCATGTCTCTGTAGTCCCATGCAAATGTTTTCTTGTGCTTTTGAGAATGGTATTTGACATTGTTTCTTGTTGCATGCTCTTTGTTTTGTTCACATTGAATGGCTTGCCCGATATGAATCTTTCTTTTCTTAGAAAGATCAGTCATGGAGCATATGCTGCTACTTATAGAATTCAAGATACAATAATGTGGAATAAGTTGGTGTAGGATGCAGTTCTTACCTGGAACATTCAATGTCTTTTTTCCTTGTTGTGGGTCATCATGCAAAGCAATTTTGGTTCTTCTACACTTTCAGTAATGGTAGATCAATTGGTGGAGGAAGTTATCTTCTGAGGAAGATGGATATAGTTGATATCAACATAATAGGTAGCATATTGAGTTGGTTCAATGGAATAGGCTGGTTGAGCAACTTTATTGTAAAGATTAGGCATTGGTTGAGTAGGTAGTTGTGTAGCTTTTGGTTAGAATTGATTGGGGTTAGGAATAGAGCTTGTTGTTGTTGTTGTTGTTGATAAGGAGGCTTTTGATAAGCTTGTTGGTAGTTAAGAGGTGGGTTATTCCAATATTTTCCCCTCCATGGTTGTTTCCATGATTGGGGAGGTTGTTTCCATTGTTGTTGTGGTTGGCCTTGGTATTAAGGTTTCATTATTGTTGGTATTGGTTAGGATATGGGCCCATCCTTAAGGTTTATCCCAAGGTGGGGGTTCATATATGAATTATTAGACCAATTTTGAAATGAATGCATAGGGTATTATGTCATACCTCCTTGCCTTGGTGGCCATGGTTTTCTTTGAGAAACATAGAAAACTTGCCCATATTCTGTCTCCAACATTTTAAAATTAGGTGAAGCCTCCTTTCTTGAGAAATGTTATCCAATTCTCTGCATCTACAATCTGATTTCCTTCTTCTACATGCATGGTAGTACTCTGTGAGTGTTTCTACATCTTCTTTCTTATTTTTAGTGTGTAGAGCATCCAATTGATTGGCCATATCATTGACAATCTCTTCTTCATGTTTTTAAACATGTTAACAATATTTGACTTAGATATGTCCCCCATTGTTTTGGTAGATAGTCCACCTCTTGATCTTACATTCCTTACCCTTTTCATGGTAGCTCTTGAATAGTTTTTATAAGCTTCACAAATTTTGTCAAAAGTAGCCTTTGAAATGTCTCTGCTCTATCAGATCTAGAGCATCCATGTCCTCCTCACTCGATTCCTTCAAAAAGAGTAATTTGAGGGAGTTCAGTGGTATGTTAGTGGTGTATTTTGACTTCTGAATGTAGAACATGAACTGTTCCAAATAGTCCTCTAATGGTTCATCCTCTTTTTGTTGCATTATGTAGATTTCATCACCTCCTTTGTTGTTTGGTCTACAATAGTCCTGGTACTTATTGAGGAACTTATCCTTCATTTTTTCCCATGTGGTAATAAAATTCCTTCCCAATCCCATGAACCACCTTAAAGTTGCATCTTTGAGTGTTTGCAGGAAACAATTTCAACTTATGTGCATCAGTGGTATAATCATAGCTCTGCACAAAACATCAAACTCAAAGAGAAAGGTGTTTGGATCTTTTGACATAGCTCCATGGAAATTTGGCAAGGTTAATGGAGAAATATTCTTCATTCAGTAACTACATTGTTGTTAGTGATGGGGAACTCGAAGGTGGTTTCCCATTTTGAGCATTCTAGTCTACTTCTTCTACCATCCCTAGTTGCTCAGGAGTAGCTACAAAACTATCACTTGGGGATTGTCTTTGAAAAGAAAACCTAGTACGGAGGTTTCTTCTTTATAATATTCAGAGGTAAATGAATATATTTGTGCTACTTTTGGATTAGGTAAAAATCTACCATGGGAATCCCTTGGATGATGCATGCATCAACTACTTAACTCATTCAATGGTAATTAGTTGGGGGTAATTTGAGGTAAATTCCTAAAACCTAGACTGCTTCTAAGAAATGAAAAACCCTCACAAAAACCTAATAACTTGGCAAAGTGTCCCCAAAATGGTGCCAAAATGGTGGTGCAAATTAACTTGTAGCAATTAATATATTTTCACTAATCCACAATCATTTATTCATTAGACCTAGGGACGTAAACTTTCAACTCTACCAGTGTTGTATACATAGTTACAGGTGCTTAAGAGGTATAAACTAAAAGATTTTTGTCACAACAATTAGAAATACAATGTTGGAAATAAACTACATTGCAGATGAAAGTAGATGTTACAGCTAAGTAATAAAATAGATAAAAGCATAACATAAGTAAAGGAATGAATTGTTGCAATTCTAATCTATTCATGCAAGGAACTAAAACAACAAACAAAAAGGAAAGGGGGTTTAGCAAACCACAAGTGGGCCCTGCCTTGGGTGCTAACCCTTCCTAAGGATTGTGTCTATAGCAAAATGATAGAACTCATATTTTATTCATCAAAGCATGAAGATTTAGAATGAAACTTACAACAATTCCTTAACTATGGATCGATATCTACTACAGTCTTGCCATTCTCTTTATATTCAGTAGAGACGTGAAGAGACTCATTCAAACTAACAATTACATTTTGATTAAGTAAAATATCACTACCAAGAAATCCGTAGATTCTTATGCATGCAATCGAACTGAGAAAAGGTGTTCTAATACAACAACATAACTAAACTGTTCATTCTAACAATTAGTTATCAAGTTAAATTAACTAGTTCCATAGTTGTAGTTAGAGCATAATCAAGTATTGGCATGAGATATTATTCTTGTTGTTATAACTACTTCTTCATTGATATGTGCAAACTCAGGTGAAGTATCCACGTTGATCAAGCTTCCCACAATCACGGCCTTATATGTGTGTGTATGTATGTTCTTATTTGGTTGTAGGTGCTTTGTTGTGGATGAGTCCTAATTGTTGTGGATGAGTTCCAATTGTTGCATGTCAGTTGCTGTGGATAAGTCCCTTTACATTATGACAGAGTTTCTTTGGTTACATGTTAGTGGCAACATATAACAACTTCTTGCAAACAAGTATGGCAATTCAGATAAAGCACTATTAATCATTTCATTGTATCAAAGAGATTAACATGCACATTCAAAATCCATAAAATAAAGTAACTTAGTAATATTTATATTAATTAATATAAGTGTCATAATGTCAGTGGACAGAGGATAACCAGGATAAACAGGGTAAGGGTATACAAAATATACAACAGATGAGACAATTAAAATAGTAATTAAAGGGTCTCACTAATGGCCTTTGTGGGATAAAAATAAAATCAATGTTTGGTGAGTAACATGACCCATCAGGAAAGGTGGTCAGAGAGATGTGTATGATATATTAAATATTGTAAAGGGTCAACTTTGGTGATGATATGGATCTCATGGTTGAGGAGATAGTGGCGCAACTTATCCATAACAAATACTAAACCAAGGCATAATTTCTCAATATAACTATAGTTACATTCATAAGGGAGTAATGTACAACTAATGTAATAGACAACCCGTTCGTGATTAGCATCATCGTGTTTTGTAAGGAATCCCAAAGCATGAAATGTAGTAGAGATATATAAAAGGAAAGGTCAATCAGTTGTGGGAGGCACAAGAACTGGAGGATTCAGCAAATACATTTTGGATTCCTTGAAATCAAAGTGACACTAATTATCCCAAAAAAACTAAGGGTCCTTTTTCATAAGGCATGTAAAAGGTTTCATTTTTTCAACTAACTCGAGCGATGAAGTGACGTATAACTTGGATTTTTCCTTGGAGTGAATGTAGTTGATGGAGATTTTGCGAGAGAGGCATGTCAATGACCGCACAAATATTTTTAGGATCAATTATGATTTCGCATTGATAAATGATATAACCAATGAGTTTTCTAGTCATTACTCCAAAAACATAGTTTTTAGGATTTAAGCATGCATTGTATTATCGCAGCACATAAAAAGTTTGTGTATATCATTAGCATGTGTAGTATGATTGTGATATTTGGAAAGTATATCATCAACCTAATATTTGACTATTTTATGGATATAATCATGAAATATGTTCGGCATAGCACATTGATAGGTGGCATCAGTGCTTCTAAGGCTGAAAGGAATAACAGTATAACAAAAGGTACCCCATGGCATAGTAAACGATGTCTTTTCTTGATCGTATGGATTGATTTTAATTTTATTGTTACCAAAAAATCCATCCATAAAATAAAGAATGTCATATCTAGTGTGGAATCGATTATAACATCTATGTGTGGTAAAGGGGACTATCCTTTGGGCAAGCTTTGTTAAGATCGTGAAATTTGGTGCAACAATGGAATTTTCTATCTGGTTTCATGATGGGGACCATATTAGGAATCCACTCGGGGTAATTTATAGCATGGATTAATCTGGTATCCAATAGTCATTGAATCTCTTCCTTGACTAAGAGTGTAACTTTCAGATGTATTTTTCTAAAAAAATTCTAGACCGATTTGGCTCCAAGGTTATGGACTATGTTATACATAGCTATAGAAGGATTAATACCCAGCATATCGTTATAATCACATGTGAACACATCAGCAAAATCAGGAAGCACTTGCTTGATATCAACCTATTCGGAAGGTGTAAGAGAAGAAGCTGAGAGAACAATGCAAGAGTTATATTAGCTACCAAGTTTATACTAAATAGTTTCTTCATTTAAAAGTGCATAGTGGTCTTCGATATAGGGATCTATGGGAATAGTATTAGGAGTATCAAGTATTTGTAGTTGAAGGAGTGGATTCACCAAAGTAATATGTAGTGTTAAGTAAAAATGGAGATAACGTTTAATGATGATAGGGGAGATGTTCATAAGTTCGATATGTTCTAGTAAATCATCGTCAATTCAGAATGTATCTAATTTAGGACAAGTGGAAGAAGAGGAGTCATCAATGAGCTCAAGGAATAAGAGAGTGAGGTGATCGGTGTAGATAGATGGGTATAGCTGATGCCCAACTTGGTGGACTATGTGGGTATGGTAAGGGGTTATGTTATTCCATTTCAATGTTTTCCTAACCAGCTCCAATGAATCCATACCAAATCAAATATTAATATATAGGACCATATTTTGTAAATGTAATAAAAGAAGAATAAAAAGGAGAAACAACGGTGAGTGATCTATAATGTTAAATAATTAAAATGGGGAGGGGTGGCTAAGGCTTCATAAACCACACCTTGATACAAAAATTTAACCTGTGTATGAAGGGTTGAGGGAACCACATGCATAGCATGGATCTAAGGCCGTCTAAGGAGAATGTTATAATTAAGGTTATTATGAATTACATAACATGAGATAGGTAAATTACATGGTCCTACAATAATGGGAAGGGTGATAGTACCTAAGGCATGTTTAGGAATTTTTTTAAAGCACCAGATAGAAAAGCAGATGAAGGAATCAAAGAGGCTTTGAAAAGACCAATTTAGTGAAGGAAATCTAGATTACAGATATTAAGTCTAGATCCATTATCAAATAAATCCCACTTAACCCCTACGTTATTGATACAAACCTGAATATAAAGAAGGGAAACGTTATCTAAGATAGTTTGAGAAGGAAGTTAAAAAGATGTAAAAGTAATAGTTTCCTCCTTAAAAGATAATGTTGTACAAAATTTATGATACACTTTTCAGAAAATTATGAGGATGAATATAAGTGTTGGCCGTAAAATAATGGATTTTAGTATGACATTCAAGGTTGGCTCACAAAAAGGCATGGATAGAGACACTCATAACCCACCGAGATCTTATGGTATGGATGCTAGTAATAAATAAGGAGAGACGAGTGTTCGAATGAGGGTATGGGTTCACCAAATGATTTAATATTATTCAAATTATTAAATCTTATTTCATAGTAACTACTATAATAAATGGTGTACAAAAAATAAAATACAGTAATTTGGACAAGCTACAAGCATGTAATAATATTAAAACCCTAAGAAAGAGAAAAAGAGGACTTAGCTGATTTATGAGAAATGTGGAAGTGTTTTGGTAGGTGAATGACTAGAATGGATTGTAAAAGTGTCATCGTGGCTTTCCAAAGGTTCTAAGGCACAAAAATGAGTAGGAAGAAGCATCCATAATTGGGCAAGAGCACTGGGCATTGGTGACTCGTGTGTCTAGGCACTAGAATATGTGTGATTAGTCTAGATATTATCTTTTTATGCGAGAAATAGGTTCATTGTTAGTCACTAATTGTCACACTACTTGGTTTCACTCCTTGATTAACAAAATTACATGTAACCTACAATAAATAAGCTCACTTGCACATACCCACAAACCACATTAAATCTAAAAAGGAAAATACATAATGTGGAGTCAGATTGACCACGGAGGTCACCCAAAGAGTGAACTTATGACCGAGTGTTACACTACATCTCAAAATCCATGCAATTATATGTTCTTGTGTGTTATGATGCCCTAGGATGCCCTTATATAATTTTCACCAATGATAGTGGGCTAGATCTATAATGTAGATGTATAATGTGTGGATGGAATATAATAAACTTCCCCTTCCTATGTTGTGTATGCGGAAGTATGCATCCTTTGTCCCTTAAATGGATGCGCTAGATGGATTTTTGAGATACTCTTGTGCCTTTAAATGTAAGATTAGGTGATAATAATAATGTCGGTGTTTGGCCCCTCATTTTGAAATAATAACTATGTATTTATATGATTCCCTTGTTTTAATTTCCTAATTGATAGTTGGAAGGTTGGCCCATAGCAATAAAAAGTGATTGAGAAGTGAAAGGGGCACAAAGAGGTAGGTAAAATATAAATAGGGACAAGAGCACCCGGAGGACGAAGCACACCGGCGCACACTATGCTCGAATCGGGTGCTAGTGTCCAAAGTAATAGAAAAATAAAACAATCAAGTGCCAAAGCAGGAGTAATGATTTATAATGCCAATAAAAGTGTAGAAGACAAAGAAAAAGACTAAATGGAGTTTTAAATTACTATTTTTCTTGCTAAGGAATAATTTAAATGCTAGCATGCTTTTATGACCTAGAAATGTACCCAAGTGCGTATATTTTGTAGTGTATAGATTTTTTTACTACATAAACCATTAGCTATAATTTTGACTTATAGTTCTCAACATTCCCATCGGTACCATACTTTTTGGTACACCCACTTACACTCGAACCATTTTTCTTCCTTTTGCAAGAGGAGTGAGATTTCAATTATCATTCTTCATGAGTGAGGAATAATCCTAGTCCATGACATGAATCTCACTCAAGAATCCCATAAGCCTCCAAGAAACACTATGGGTCGAAAGCGGATGAGAATAATGCATGGGGTCTAGTGAAATATGAATAAGTTTTTATCTCATTTGAATGATCCCCTATCCAATCTCAAGTACTTTGTAAAGTCGTCATATCCCAATGAGTACCACGATGAGAGTTAAGCTTGGGATCTATAGCTTCTTCACTCGAGTGACAGGGAAATAGTCCTCATCATCACTACTTTAAGAATTATAATATTCTAAAGTATGAAAAGCATGAGGATTAGGAGGATCATGAGGATCATGAGTAAGATGATCAACAAGATCATCATCATCATCGAGAAGAATCAGAATTAGAATCAAAAAGGGTGAAAAGGACTCGACGGGTGGAGAAGTGGAAGTATAATATAACTCATCAAACTTCACACTTCTCTCAATATAAATTTTATGAGTGGTAGGTTTCAATAATCTATAACCCTTCACACCATCAAGATAGCCTACAAATATACAAGGTCTGGATTGTGGTTCTAATGCCTTGTGTTTCTTTTTGGGAATCTAATCCATAGCAGCTGATCCGAATATGCAAAAGTGCTCAATGTAAGGTTTGTGTCCATACCAAGCTTCAAAGTGTTTCATCCCTTTTACTACCTTGTGTGGAATACAGTTTTGAATGTAGCAATCACAATTCACTTTTTTCACAATACGTAAAGGAAGGGATTTATAATGAACCATACAAGTGCCCATCTCCTTAAGAGTTTTGTTATTTCTTTATGCAACTCCATTTTCGAAGGGCTATAAGTAATTGTATGTTGCAAATAAATCCCTTCATATTTGTAGAAATCATTGAACCTATTACTCACATATTCACCTCCATTTTCAGTTTGAAGAACCTTGATAGACCTTTCAACTTGTTTCTCAGCAAGATCCTTAAAGTCTCGAAAGTGATAAAAACTTCAGATTTCAGTTTGAGAAAATACACTCAAGTGTAATGCAAAAATTCATCATTAAAAGTAAGAATATAAAGATCTCTAGTGAACGAAGGAGGTGGAAAAGGGCCCAAAATGTCACAATGAACAAGTTCCAAATGATGATAAGCTCTCCATAATTTTCCCTTATCAAAACTTTCTTCAAGGTGCTTTTATAGGGCACAACCTTTACAAAGACCGTTCAAAAATTTGACTCGACCTAACCCATTAACCATCTCCCTGTTGGCTTAATTTTTCAATGTAACAATAGTTTAGATAACCAAAATGCTCATGACATAGTTTACTAACCTCATCTACATGAGTGAGCAAGGTAGTGGGTGAAGAATTTAAAGTAAAGTGGGAGGTGTATGATAGAGAAAAATGATCCAACTTTCCCTTGGCCAATGTAGTCTCACTGTGGATATCATGAATAATTACTAAGTTAGGATTAAATTCCACTCATATTCCTTCACCAATATGATTGATTTGGTAAACTGATAAAATATTGGTAGATAGATCATAAACACTTAAAACATTGTTAAAGGTTTCACAATCTACTTCTACTGATCCACTACCAAAGAACCGAAACTAAATTTTCATCACCCAAAGTGATTTGGGACATACCACAAGGTTCAACATGCGAAGAACCCATGTGGTGTGAGGTACCAGATTCTATGACCCATGTCAATGAAGGAGAAACTCTACCTACAAGGGCATTTCTTTTCTTCTTCTCAAATTTGGATTCCTTTTCTTTGAAAGACTCGGGTTTCAAGTGTTTTCTTGATAGACTCAGGAACACCTATATTATTCTTCTCAAGTAAATGATTTAGGTGATCTATTTATTTTATCATGCATTGATTATCTTCATGTCCCGACTTCTTGCAATAGGAACAGTTACACTTTTCCTTCTTCGTTTTAGGATTAGAAGTACAATTGTTTGTCTTGGGTTTAGTTTTGGTGGTATTGGTTTCTTTCTTGGGTTGGTCCTTTTTCTCTTTCTTTTTTTCTTGTTTATTTTCCTTTCCTTTACTAGTATTTGTAACTAGGGAATGTGGCTTGGATTTAATTTCTCCCATTTTAATCAGCTAATCTTGTTCTCGAATATGTTGGGATGAAAAACTTTCAAATAAGGGTATCTTCTAAGAAATCGCTAGATCTTATTTCATGACATGAAAGGTAGAAACAAAGATGGGTTATTCGGGAAAACCTTAGAAAGAATCAATAATATTATTTGGGTATCCTTTTTATTAACTTCAGATTCTTTCAAGATTAGTCTAGTGTGAAAAAACTTTGAAAAGAAGGCATGTAGATCATCAAAGTTACTAGGAGTTAATCCTAGAAATTTTTTCTCCAAATCATGGTCTCTTATGTCATGTTGTTTTCTAAATATATCATCAAGAGTTTTCCAAGCTACATCAGGTGTTGTGGAAGACTCAATGTGGAAGAGAAAGTCAAGAGAGATGGACATATAAAGAAGACCGAAGGATTTGTCGCATCGATTAAGCCCACTGTAATTTTTGTGTTCAAATGTTAGTTCTTTTTCTACTCCCATAGTGATGTGGAACAACCCTTTTGATTAACTAAATATAGAATAAACTATGTAGTATGCTAATATAGTTAATATAATCTAGAAGGAAATAAACGTTGTAAATAAATGCACTAAAACAATATAAAGTAATTAAATAATTAAACTAATAGAAATGAAACCCTAATGTGTAAGAATAAAGTGAGGAAATAACTCAACTGATTATAGATGACTGTCACATATTCTCGCATGTATGAAAGGAAATTCCAAAAGTAGGAACGGTTGCACAGAGGTCCCGAAAAGAGTGGATCTGGAAGATCGAGGCACTAGAGTGCCCAAGAGGGTACTAGGTGCCCGTGGCACCCCTGGTATGGTAGAGTAGTTGCCCTAGTCTCTAAAAAAATATCCACATATGATCTTCTCACGGTCGAGAAGATGACCTATAACCCTCTCAATGAAGTGAGATGATGTTAAAGACCTGCAAAAGACAAAATAAGTATCAAATCCCTAAAAATAAAAGATGCAAATGAATGGGTTAGAATGACCTCAACTACCACAACAGTGGGCTTACTAAACTGAGTGTTACACTACATTTTAGACCCAAATGTAGTTCTGGTGTGTGTGTGCATGTCATGCCCTAGGTTCTCTTGTGATAGACCCGCTATGTGAAATAACAAGTAATAACTAAATGTAGAAAATGTAATAGCATGTGTGTATCAAATAGAATATAATCCCTCCCCTATGAAGTGTGTGTTGATGCAGATATCCTAGCCTTGATGCCTGGAACTATGTGGATATGATGGATGCGATGGATGCGACTCTAGATGGAGTGATAGTAGGGTCAAAGCATATAATTGTGTCCCACTTTTTTGTAGTTTTTGTACTTTCAAAGCAAACTATGTCTGACAACCAAAACATGACCAAACACATATAAAATGACCGAACATGCATTTTTAAGAGGCTATAAATAACAAGGTGAAGGGCATCCAGATTTTACCTGATTTTTTAAATTTTTATAGTATTTTTTAACTATTTATTTACTAGTCAGATTTTAAAATATTTATGGCCACAAAGTGGGACACACTTGTATGCTTTAACCCAAAGTAGTAAATGATGTTAGGGCCCTCATTATGGTTTCATAACTTTATATTTTTAGGGTTGTCTTGATCTAATTTCATAATTAACCTCGACATGGTTGACTAGGAAAAATATAAAGATGAAAAATGGTTAGAAAAGGCCCAAAATGGTGGGAAAATTTAAAAGGATTAGGGCACCCCAAAGATGAAGCCAGGCGCCCTTGTTTAGGCTAAAATGAAGGAAAGTGCCCAAATAGACTAGGCATGTATATAAAAAAGTGTGGGAATGATGAAATAAATGTAAAATAAGATGGCCAAAAGATGGTATTAATTAGTGCTTTCTTCACTCAAGAACCTTCTAAATAGTAGTATGAGACCGGGCTAAATAATGCCTAAATGGCATGATTTTGTGACTACATTTATCCCCCACTATATGTTGGTGAGCTGAAATATCGGTAACATAAATTAGATATAAGTGTGTACCGATATCCATGGAGAGTGTAGTACAAATGTGTCAAAGGACTAGACTCAAGCGTGGAATGACAAAAAAGAAGATGGAGGAGTGTGGAATCTAAAGATGAAAAATGTACATAGAAAAAGTGATGAGAGTGAACCTAGGGTGGAACGTGTGTGTATATTTTATGGTGTCTAGTGTACTTTCATGGTTTGTAAAGCATGTACTATAGTGAAATGTTGTTGTTGTTTTTGTTGTTGTTGTTGTTGTTGTTGCCCCAATTTGACTGCTTGTTTCTCATACGACCGGACTGCAAGGAGAAAATGATCAAGTAGTCAAATATGTATGTATGTAAAAACACTTTGTAAAATACAAATGTGCATAGAAATGTGTTAAATACACAAATTTAAAATACGCTAAATGAAAATGTAAATGGAATATGTGTACCTGATCCATGTCAAGAGAAAGGGTGTAGAAGGATATCATGTACTGCTACGAGTTTTTTGGGCAATCTCACACCACCCCGTCAGAAGAAGTGTAGGAAGAAAATGCTCTATGTTCTCCAAGATCTAACCACTTCTACTAAAATGTGTGAATATATAACCATAGTTTCCTCATTTTTGGGTGATCGACGTAACTAGTCGAAGTAGTGTAGAGAGGCACACCCATTGTAACCTCTAATCCTGTAACTACTTCCCGAAATGCTAAGGACACCATGTCCTATAAAATCCACTATGTATAAGGTTCATATCTTGGTTTGAACTCACTCATTGTATGTAAACCCGAAATTCCAAGGGCGTAAAGTGAATTATACTTAACGGTGTAAGCTGTGTTGTGTTGGTATGTAAACCCCAAATGATGCCCCCTCTTTAGGGCGCATGCGATGTCACCGATAAGAGAATGCAGCCCCAAAAGAGGATTGACCACACTCGAATTGTGTACCTGGATAGTGCTTGGTAAAACCAAGGCCCGCACAAACAAGAAGGCTATCCAAAGACAAATATAAAGCAAACAATGCATGCATATAGAAAACATGTGTAAGCTATGCAAGAACTATAGTAAATGTAAACACGTAAGAAAATAACTAAGCCACACAAATTGGGTTGCAAACATGAGACATCACTCACAATGTCGCAAGACATGCAAGGCCATCAAACAAGGAAGTGTGCACACAATCATAGGGTAAAGCCCACATACAATGGAAAACAATAGTAGAAAAGTACAGATAAACAAACAAGTATTCTTAGAAACATGTAATCCTATAAAACAAGTGTTGTACATAGGAAACCCATTAGCATGTTAGAGCAATAACCAATATCTCAAAGTGTGTATGATCAAGTAATGTAAGATGCTAAGTACAAATGAAATAATAGCACCTAGATGAGACGAATGTGGATGCCCCGACTAACAAGATAGGAAGGGTAGAAGTCGAGCATTCATGATGCATGTAGGAGTCATGTATCTACGATCACACTAAACAAAGGCATGAACCCACATGTTTGGATGATATAGATAATGACATATAAGAATTCAATCCAACATGTGTGGTAAAGTGAACATGTAGAACACTAGAAAGAAAAAATAAATGCCCCCAAGACAATGCGGTAGATGTCGTGGATGTATGAAATGGAATGCAAGATGGAAGGATAAGAGCTGTGTGCCCATTGAGTGGATGGAATTGTATGCAATGAGGTTCATTTTCCCCCTCGGTAGTCAATAATGAACCATAAATGAGAGTGCATCACCACAAAATGGTCGAGTGGTGTTTATTGTTTCTAGCATGTTGTGATGAAGGCGTATGTGTAGTGATGAAATGCAACATGTAGAAAGAATGTGCATGAACCCTATAATCGAAGCATATACCACAACTTGTTGATTGGATGAGTGATGATTTGACCTAAGCGTATAACACTATATGATGAACAGATGAGTGATGATTTAGCCCTAAGCGTATATCACTACATGATGAAAGGATGGGTGATGATTTAGCACTAAGCATATATCACTATATGATGAAAGGATGTGTGATGATTTAGCACTAAGTGTATATCACTATATGAGGAATAAATGGGTGATGATTTAGCACAAAGCGTATATCACTACATGATGAGCGGTCTGAAGACAAAGTGGTTATTTAACCTAAGGTGTATACCACTATAAAATGATATAATGGAGGTGGTGACCTAGCGTAAAGTTTATACCACTAGTAGATGAAAAGGGAATGAGTGATGATTTATCCTAAAGCATGTGTCACTAGCCTAGGGATGTCGCATGATGAAATGTCACATGATGAGTGTAAGATCCATTTGATTTGTAAACCCTCAACATTCAAGTATGGACTAAGGAACTAAAGTGCATTATAGGGTGGTTAGCGCAAAGCACATAGAAAATAATGTAGCATGTGTAATGATGAAACAACCATGTGGTGGGGAAGGTTTGTAAACATGTAATGTATAATATGCAATGTAATGTGTGATAATGTAGAATGTATGGATGAAATGTAAAGCTAGGCTCATATATAATGTAGACTAGCGTAGTATGTAGAATATATGTACAGTGTATGATGTGAGTGTGTATAGGTTATGTTTGGATAGCCTAATGATGTATGTAGTGTGTATGATGAGTAGTGTAGAACCTTAAAACCGTAAATGATAGAAAGAAAGAAAAAATAGTGGAAAGGTATGATGGATGAATATGAAATTGCCAAAATTTTGTAGGCAAAATCGTATGATGTTGGATGTGCAATGTGTGATGAAATGTAATGTGTGATGAAATGTAATGTGTAATGCCTAAGGTGTGGTGTGAGGGTGTTGATTTGCGTTTCCAGCTTCCTGTCCAGATGAGTGTACGAGTAATCAAGAAACATGAGACCATGTCGAGTATACAAGGGCTTAGTACCTTAGAGATGGAGATGGATGATACGGGTGCAAAGAAATCAGATGCATGATATCAAGAAGCTAGATCTGCAAAATTGAAACAAATAAGATTAGATCATAATATGCGGGGTTGCCCAGACGGTGCCGGTTCCAAGAGGATTTCAACTCCCTTGGAGGATGTCAACCCCGTGTCAGACAAGATAATTAGATCGTGAACAACAGTAAAAATGATAAGCAAATGGAATAACAAGAGTACTTAGCTCATGTCCTATTATGGAAATGAACCGGGCATTAAGATGGTAAGATAAGATACACTATCGAGAGATTTCTCCTTATTTTTAAAAATATATCCTTCTTTTCTAAGTCTTCCATTCTAGTTCTTGAAAATGTATCCTCCTTGAAATATGGGGAAAACCCCATATTTATAGCTTAGATATGAGACTAACTGCAGGTTAGATGATACCCAGGGTGTAGTAAAGTAACTTGAGTTAGGGATATGATGTGATCATGTGGGTCCCATATTTTGACTTATTAGGCAAAGTGGGGGACATGATTTGAATGGGGGTGAGATAAATATTTCATTTTAAAAAGAAGGTGTCGGATGGGTGCATTTTGAATTAAATAATTTGTGAGAGATGGGGTGATTCCAAAAATTGAATTATCAAATGGGTCCATACGGAGCCCATTGATAATCAATCAAATAATATGAACAAATAGATAAGATTTTATTTAATTTAAGATAAAGAGAAGTGGGGATAGAAATTATGTGAATATAAGATGTCGGGGGTGCTATACCAAAAATAGGTGTCTACATTTGCCCCTTTTTGTTGAGTGGTTTACGATAGCAAGCCATGAGACAAAAACAAAAAGGGTTAGATGAAATATGTTTCCGATGATGGATGAAGATATGACCAAAGGAAAGATGCCCTAGGTGAAAAAGGAAAAAGGATCACAATAAATAAATAATGGCAGTGACTCTAATATCACATCGGTAGAGGATGATTGCGGTCTCAATGGAGACAAATGATAATGTTCTACAGACTAGTGAGTGGGTGAAGACCACTGTAGTATGGATGTAAACCAAGATGACGAATGAGTCATAGGAAAAAATCAAAATATGTAGCAACTAAATGCGAAAGATGTGCACAATCCTTTGTTTGTGAGGAATCATTCAAAAAAATCATGCATCCGTAAAAGGGGCATGGATGAAGATAATGATGCTCCAGCACAGGGCACGGAAAAGACACAAAGTGATTTATATGCGTTACAAATATGAAAAGGGTGCCCCAACATAAGCCATAGATAGAATTATCATAAAAGTGGACAAAATGAGCAAATAGGATAGAAAGGTGAGATAAAATGCCCTAAAAGGACAATAAATATGATGGAAATCATGTTTTATAGGAACGATGCATAAGTGTTAGCAAATTATAAGATAAAAGTACTCCTACTTGTTCAATAAATAGGATAAGAAGTCAAAATATTTTTGCGACAAAACAAAAGCCGAGAGAAAAAATGTTCAAGGAAGAGAACAAGGTTAGATAGGTGATGGCCGTTATGGTATCTTCCAAGACAAAAATGTCAAAAGAAGATGGGAAGAGATTCTTAGAAATAGATATGATGATGTCCCTGCGAGAGGAATGACGAAGATAAAAGATATGACATGATTCTTAAAAAGAGAAGAGGTTAATGTGACAAAGAGAAGAAAAAGAATGGTAATGAAACGGATAGATGGCGATACATAAATGGAGAAACATCGGCATTGACTATGAATACCAAATGTAAGGGATGTTGAGATAGAGAAAAGGGAATAGACAGGAGGATTGGTTGATTATGAGAAGAGCAAGAAAGATTGAATACGAAGGTGATAAGGACATGCAATAGAGGGATGGAGATGGAAGAGGAGAAAATAAAGAGTGAAAGGGGAGGAAGAAGATAACAAAGAAGGATTATGAAAAAGGACAAACAAAGAGAAGACAAGAAAAGAATAGAGCAGAGGATGAAATCATGAAAAAGGGAGAGAGTTATTTAAAATGAAAGATGTGATGAAGATTGGAGCAGAGGAAAACAAAGAGGTAATGGAAAATGAAAGAGATGATAGAACAAATAAAATTGAAGGAAACTTTTTATAGTGAGGAAATCCAAGGCAAAGAATATGGAACTAACCGCATGGAAATGCATGTGGATGATGAGATGATAAAGGAAATGGGATAACACTAAAGAGTCAGTTTTTGATGGGGAAGTAAGGAGGAAGTGTGAGGTAAAATGAGGAGGAGGACGATAAAGAGGAAGTAAAATAAGACAAAGATCAAAAAGGAGGAGAAGACAACAAAGAAAAGTATGCAGAAGGAAGGGAACCAAGAATGAAGATATTTGGTAAAGAGTGAGAAGCATAAGGAACATAAAGAGAAACTTGAGGGAAGGAATGACATCGATTGGAAAAGAAACAAAGATGCATGAGATGAGGATATGCTGATGACGAGAAAATAGAGAGAAGGTGTATGATGAAGACAGTGAAGAAATTGGCAAGGAAGAATGGCAGATAGAGAGGTGGCGAGGAAAAAGAAAGGATGGGATAGGAAAGGCAATGCCAGTGAATGGATGTTAGGAGAAATCCACCGATAATGATCAGTAGGAAAAGACGAGACAAAAGATAAGACTAGGGATAAAGTACATGAAGAATGGGAGGGGGCACGCTAATGAAGGGACGTTAGGATAAGTCCTCCGATAATGATCAGAGGACACAGAGGAAGGAAGGAATGAAGATAGAATGGAGGAGGTCAAAGAAAAGGATTCATGATGTGCAGAATGGGGATGAGTGATTTTTAGGAGAATTCCACCAATAATTACTAGCGCGGAAATGGAAGGATATGATGAAAGAATGTTAGGAGAAGATCAATGACAATGACGTGTAAGTATGGGGGTAGATATGTGGGAGAACTCTAGAAGATGGAGTGAAAAGAGTAAAGAAAGGAGGGATAACGATGTGTAGGAAGATGAAGATGAGGAGAGGATGTAGTGGATGAGAATGGATGAGAGATAAATGAAGAAACAAGACATGAAATGAATGAAGAAGCAATGGTTAAGTAAGATTACCCAGCGATGGATGATGGAGATGAACAAGGGACCAGTAAGAAGTGGTGTTTGCAAGAATGAAAGAGGAGGTGAGAGGATGTGATGATGGGGAATGTCAAGAAAATGTAGATGGAGAGAATGTGGGGTAGTGGGGGAGTGTAGGATGACAAATCATGCTTAAGAGGGACTCTTAAGTAAGATCTCCATGCTACTGAAGGATTTAAATAAGATCACAAACCGGCAAAGTGACGATATGGAAGGAGAAAGACAACATTATATTGGATGCAGGTGTGGAAGGGTTGGTTGGAATGGATGAGTATGATGAGAGGCGGGAGATAGAAGATGAGGAAGAGATGATGGGAGATGGAAGGATCATACGAGAAACCATTCTTAAGAGAAACTCTTAAGTAATATTCCCTGTGATGGGGATGGTTAAGTAGGATCGCCAAACCGAAGAAGAAGAAGAATGATGAAAAGACTAAGCAGTGTATACCAAAATGGAACAAGAGATGAAAGGAGGTGATAACAATGTGATAACAAGGAAACAGAGGGGTGTGACATGAATGGATGGAGGAACATATGTAGTGTAGATGGAGAGTGTAAGGGTAATCCTTAACTAGGATGCCCACATGGTGGTAGTGATGATGTAAGAGTGTTAAGTGGAAAAGGAGGAGTGGAAAGACGTTTGTGGTGGTGATTGTCATCTGTTGAAAGAGGAAATGGTGGAGAAGCTTCTATAGCGGGAGGATCCAAGGAAGAATATATACCTTAACTAAGGTTCTCTAGCTATATGGATGGTTAAGAAATATTGTCAAACTGAAAACAGAAGAGTAAAAGAGAAACTCAAGAGGAAATACAAGTAAGATATTTGGTGTCGTGTAAGGGGATAGAAAGGTGAGAAGGATGATGTGGAGACAAATGGTAATGAGTGAACATGGAGAGCGAGGAGCAATGGATCAAAGATGTTGTTGAACATGTTGAGAGATAAGGAGCTGCAAGATAACGAACTTGCCTTGAGAAGGACCCTCAAGTAGGATTCGCAAACTGCAAGGGTGATCAAGTAGAATTCACAAACCGAAGAGTGTATTTGTAAAAACATTCATGGAGATGATGGATAGATATAAAATTCATAGTGTGAAATTTGATGTGATTTTTATAAAAGATGATTTGGATGAGATGAATGGAACATAGCTATAGCAAGGGTGTATAGGGAAACTATGTTTCGAATTGGATTGGAGATAAACAAGAAAAGGCTACCACTCAAAGCATTGCACTTGTATCCAATAGCAGGTGTTAATACATAACCAATGATAGTTAGTTATACCAAAAGATCATGAGGGAAATATGGATGAAGGATGCTCATAATCCTAATGTTGACATGACAAAGGGATCAAAGATGTGACTTGTACATGGGAAGAGGGATCTCCAAAGGTGGTGTTCCTTAAGTCTATGCCCCAGCTCGGGAAAGGGAAAGGGAAAGAAAAATAGTAGAAAGCTGATCAATGCGGGAAGCTTTCGGAAAATGTTGATAAAAGAAGGTTGATCAACACGGAAGACCCTCCAGATGCCATAATAACAGAGTAGCCATCCTTCGAGGGTATGGTCTACTTTATACATAATATGGATGGCAAGAATAATGTAATAGCCATCCTTCAAGGGATCGGTCTATTTCTTTTGATTTTGCTTGGATTTTGATTTGTATACTTTTTGGTTCTTTTTTTTTTGCATGAACAAGTTGTCCTTCGAGGGATCGGTTTGTTTTTTATAACTTTGATTTTGCCTTTACATACGTGAATTTGAGCTTCACATGGGGGAGAGATGGGAATAGCTAAGTAAACCACTTAAGAAGGGATAAGGAATGTACAAGAGACACCTGGACCCTTCGCATGGCTGCAATAGGAGAATGAGAAGGTAATGGATGTAATGGTTATGGGATCACATCAAAGTAGTGAAGGCGGACACATAAGTCAAATTATTATAGTGATAAATGGAAGGGGATAAAGATGGCAAAACAATCTAAGGATGTAACTAAGTTCTCATTGGTAGATATGCTAATAGTAGATTGGTCGCAAGTGTAATGCATTAAGAGATTTTGTCTCTAGTTTACCACCATGAGAGAGAAGACAGTGTAGTTGTAATAAGATGAGATGATAGCCAAGTAGGAAATAAAACTAACATATGACCACAATGGTGGATTTAGATGAAAATAAATGGTGCCCCAAGAAAGACACAAATATGGAAGGACAATAATGGCCTCAAAGGAGGGCTTGATGAAATAAATGATGTCCCAAAAGAGACACACATATAGCCACAATGGTGGGCTTTGAAATAGATGGTGCCCCAGAAGAGACATAAATATAGCCACAAAGGTGGACTTGAAATAGATGGTGCCCCAAAAGAGACACAAATGTAGAAAAAGGTCCCTCAATGGAGAGACAAACATGGCCTCAAAGGAGGGCTTCAATGAAAAATATGATACTCCTAAAAGGAGCACAAACATAAAAGAACAAATATGGCCTCAAAGGAGGACTTAGAATGAGATGAGAATTTGGATATAATTAATTTAGATTGAATGGATGTGAATAAGGTAGATAAAAAATTTCAAAGAGTGAAGTCCCCTAGTAACAAGGGATTTGTACAGATGATGTGTTCAAGGGCGAGGGAAGATTATTCTCCCAACAAGTTAAATGTGAAGGAGGTAAAGGATGTCAAAAGAGCTTAGATGAGATTGTTTTAGATTTGGATGGGGTAAACGATTGGAGACCACAAGTGTGTTTAGCAAGATAAGTGACATTGATGAACAATGGCGGGCATTCCTTAGGAGGAATGACATGGGTTGGATGAATATTAAGGGATGATGTGGATGGAGGGATCATGGGAGATCTGACATATGGGATATGGATTAGATTCAAGGTAGATGGAGAAGGAACTTTCCCTAAATGAGGAAATCATCTTTCTCAATAAGGTTGTGGACGATTGACCAAAAGGCCTTACAATGTTCGATGTCGTGACCTGGGGTACGATGATAAGCACAACTACAATTAGGATTGAACCATGATGGCTTGGGACCATATGGATTAAAGGCTTTAATAGGAGGAAGTTTGATGGTAGATGTTTGAGTTAAATGTCAAAAGATATTTGTGTAAGACCCCATTGAAGTGTCATGGGGAAGGTAACTCTTATGGGTTTTGATAGGATGTCTCAGCTTGGCGTTAGGAGAAAACGTAGATGTAGATTAGATGTGTGAATTTCATGTTTTGGAGGACAAATCAAATTTGGTTGAAGGATGATATTGTTTGGATGTGGATTGATTATTACAAGATGTCGTAGATGGAAAAATTGACCCTGACATGGATGTTGTGGAATTGGATTGTTGAGAAGAGGGCAAACCTGAATGTTTCTGTGGATGTGCAGGGGACTATCGGGGATGTTTTCCTTGAGCCTTAGACTTCAACCAAGAAGATTTACCTTTAGTAGGGATGACAATAATCTCAACCTGGAGGATCTGATAGTGGTGGTGTGGTTATCAATGGAGAAACTGTTCTAAAACAAGATGAAGATGTTAATGAAGATATAGGTGTTTGTATGATGTGATTAATGATATCTATGTGAGACATGGATTGTTTCGATTTGGGCATGGAAAGAGATGATTTTTTAGAGGGAGAAGGTAAAACATCTTTATTTGATCGAGGTGGATGTGTTGGTTCAATAGGTGATTCAAGGGGTATATTTGGTAGGGTTGCAGATCGAGAGGATTTGATTGATGTGATGGGAGGATTGGGTAAAGAATATTGGGGTAGACTAGGTGATGTGGCCATGGGCGAAGATATAGGTACATATGTCAAGGTCGGGATAGGTGGACTTGTTGGTGTAATAGATATAGGGGTCGCTGGGAGAGATAAAGATGTAGGCACTTTTGGAATATGTGGAGATGTGAGTGATGTGATAACCGATGGAGTAGACCTTATAGGTATGGGTAATGCAAAAAATGCAGGAGCATTTTCAGGCGTAGAAGTAGAAGAGACTAGTTGTTTCATAAATGTTTCAAGGGTAAGAATGATATGTTAGCTAATGGGGTTGATGTCGAAGATGGGGTTGTAAGGGTGCATGTAGTAAAACTGAGTTTAGTTGGGATGGTTGTGAGTAATGCAGGTGTAGTAACAGGTGCATTTGATGAAGATGCCAGTGAAAGAATGTGTGTGAGAGATGTAGGGATATGTGTGGATACAAGTGGGGCTGAAACGGGTGATAAGGATGAATCTAATGTGGTAGATTGGGGTGTATTTGAAGCGGTGGAAATGGATGATATAGTTGAATTTGATGTGGATGTGGTAAGGATAGGAGAAGGTATAGGTTCAACATAAGTAGTGAAAGTTGATGTAGGTGTTACAGGTTTTGAATAAGAGATGGGAATAATGTCCACTATGGGAACATGCGGAGTTGGTGACAAGATGGGATCTTGATTGACAGTGTCAACCATACAAGTGTTTGATAGTTGAGATGTAAAGGGGGTGACATGATTCGTTGGTGGTTGATTAGTCTGTGTAGTGGAGGTATTAATTTGGATATCCCCTTGATTTACAAGTTGTTGGACACAATCTTTGAAGGAACGAAATCTCTCAATGTCATGACCTTTGACTCGATGATATTTACAAAAGTGGGCCTCGTGATACCAAATAGGCTTGGCTTGTGAGTTATCTATGGGTCGTATGGGAGGCAGTTGGATAGAGTTTACACTCATCAACTTATCAAATATGGAACTGTATGATTCTCCTAAAGGAGTGTAGTGGGATGTTGATTGAGGAGATCGTTGTTGAGACCATGTGCTTGGTGTAGATGGGGATGAGGGTTCAATGACCACAATGTTGGCTGCAGTCTTGAACTTGCCATTATGTGTGAATGGTTTAGTGGATTCAATTTTTGATTTAGTTGAACTTAATTTAAGATGACCCTGCTTAATGGCATGGGTTTCGAGCTTGTAAGCCATTGTGAAAGCTTCATCAAAGGTTCAGAATGATTGGATCTGTAAAGTGGATGATATATGTTTAGCACACAAATGTGAGAATAAATCAATGAGTTCGGTTTGCGGGATAGTGAAGGATAGTTGATTTATAATAGCATGCCATCATGTGACGAAGTCGGCGATGGGCTCGTTTTCATATTGTCGAATGGTATATAGATCAGCGATAGTGGTCTTGCATGTGATATTGATAGAAAAGTGTTCTAAGAACAACTGTGTAAGTTGGGTGAAAGAGAATAAGGAATGTCGTGGGATACTATGGTACCAGTCCAACCAGGACTAGACAGAGACATGGGGAAAGTGTGAAGAAGTAAATCATGATCATGCACAATAAGACAACATGTGTGTTTAAATGCAAGGAGATGTTGTTGGGGATCTTCTTTATTGTTGAACTTATTAAATGCAAGAAGTTTCCAATGAGGAGGGTAAGGTTTGATTGGAACCGATGGATGAATCGGTTCATTACAGATTTGTTCATAGGATAAGGTGTTTTTGGGTGGTATACGGTAAGAGTTTCTAAACTAGCTAACCAATTCATTA
Organism: Taxus wallichiana var. yunnanensis; assembly: GCA_018340775.1. Classification (NCBI taxonomy): domain Eukaryota; kingdom Viridiplantae; phylum Streptophyta; class Pinopsida; order Cupressales; family Taxaceae; genus Taxus; species Taxus wallichiana. The sequence goes on from CM031239.1 coordinate 342,767,205, forward strand.
AGGCATGAATTGAATCACTCGAGGTGTTGTAAGGTTGAGGTTGGATTGGTTGTGTGGTTTGAAAAGTAGTTTGATAAATCAAATGATGTGTTTATGGGTATGTGGGTGTTTGGTGAAGCGTCTGATAAGGTGGTTGATAAGTTTGTGGATAGGATGTTTGCGAAATGGTTGATAAGACAAGTTGATTAATTTGTGGATATATAGATGTTGGAGGAGTTGCTTGGCAAAGACTAACATGTGTCATAGGTTGGGATTGTTGCATAGGTTGACTTTGAATAATAGGAATATGGTGTGTTCGTTGAAGTTGGGTAGGTTGTTGTGGTAGATGATAAGTAGGGATATGAGTGTTAAGGGGTTGAGACTATTGGAGCATAGGATGGGTAGGAATGTAGGTATTCAAAGGTTGAGATTGTTTGATGGGCATACTAGTGGTGGATGAAATAGAATTGACAAAAAGGGATGTGGGTGGAATGTGATCCACCAATTGAGGAGATTGGGAGGATTGAGAGATTGTAGGGGATTTTTGGAGTAAGAAGTCATACATGGGGTTAGGAGGATATTTGAGTGTATTTAGAGGAGCAGAGATGGTGGTGCAATCAGTTTAGGAAGACTGGCTTGACGAGGGATATGAGGGTTGGTGTCAAGGTGGGGAGAATTTTGTATGACATGGTTCTCATGAGGTGAGACCATGGAGATTGGAGATGGAGTGACTGAAGGCATGGTTTTGAGTTTAGAATCCTATTGAGTGAGATTATCAGAGGAAGTAACATCATTGGATAGAGTAGGTTGTTTGTTTGTCTTGATTTGGGAGAGAACGACAATAGGTGTGAAGTAAAGAAACATCTATTTATGTATGTTGTTGACAAACAAATCAAGCAAGATTTTTTTTAGCATCATGATTAATTTAGAGGATGTGAACAGAAAAGAAAAGTAAGTAATGGAGGTGCCTAAAGGAGTCTAAGGATGGTTTCAAGAAGTTATGGATTGGGAGATGTCTGAGACGGTTTCCTGTTGGGTGTTTAGGTCCCAAACAGTTAACCAAGTGAGAGGAATGTTTGGATGTGTTAATTATGTTTGTGCAGTCTCAAGGAAGTGTGTGATAAGTGAAATGCAGAGAGTTAAATTCTTTTACTTAAGCTATGTGATCAGGCAGGATGTAGAAGGTTCATTTTAGACCAAAATGAAATGTGATATTCGATGCAGAAAAACACTCAGGAAAGGGAAAATTTGATGCAGAAAAGAGAAAATAGAGAAAAATGAGAAATACCTAGAGAATCACTTATCGTGGTTATTTAAGTGCGTTTGATAGTGATGTATTTTGAAAGCGCTAGTTAGTGGCTGAAACGCCCGAGTACCCTGAAATGGCACCGTTTATGACCTGAAATTACACCGTTTGATTACGGGAGGTTGGTAAAGGTTCATTTTTGTGATGTGTTTGATTTGAACATTGGTCTTTGATAGTGTAATTTAGACTTTTTCCTGCAAAACAAATATAACCATTAGTGGATATGAGATAAAAAGATATAAAAATGGATAATAAAACAAAACATTCTAATATTTATATGCAAAAGAAAATCCTCGGTGTAGGATATTAATAAAAAAAAAAGTTTGTTGTTTGTATGTTAATTAGAATAAACAAACAATCGAAACTAATTGAATGCAAAAATAAATTATAAACTAAATGATGAAATAACTATGATTAAATAATGAAATAAATGATGAAATAATAACTAGATAACTCTCAAATAAATATTCAATGTAAATCTTAACATGGAACGATAAACAATATAATGTGATAATGCATTCAAAATAATGAATTACGACATGCACTATACAAATGACAAACCAAACGCTAACTGACTAAAATAACAATTAAGCACCTAAATGATAAAACTACGTTATCCAAGCAATATGAACATGTAAGTTGCATTTATTTAACAACTTATCAAATCTAAACAAATTTCACCAACAAATGTTTATTAATGACATAAAATATAGTTGAACGTTAGATGTTGGATGTCAATTAATGATACAATGAGATACGACGTCTAATCAATGGGACAGAAAAAGGAAATATCTTATCACCCTTTGTTGTTAACACTTCCTTATCTACTTTTTGATACTTTACAATTGGTCCTACTACACATGGATATGGATTTTTACATTGATGATGACATAATGAGAATTGTAAATGAAAAATACATGCTTGGAAATTGTAAACTACTTGCTATAAGGAGACTACCCAGCTACCAAATTCTACTTCAATATTGAATGACTATGTTCTATATTCAATGTAACAGCTACCAATGGTGATAAATATGTTTGAATGAATTGTAATTCAGTTGCTATAAAAGGACTGTATAGTCATTATCTACACAACATGTTGGAGAATTATGAATCAATTGATCAAGTGATATAAGTGGCGTGAATGAATCCAGGGACGTGACTATTTGCATACACAATGAGATGCTATGTATGGACGTGGCTCTTCAAATAATGGGAATCACTGAGAAAATCTAAATGGGTGTATGTATGTTATCAAAGCGAAAATCTAAGTTTTAAATGTCCATAATACATTACTATGTAATCCAAATTTAATTTTCCAGTGTCGAAATAATTTAGGAGTAAGACCTGTTAAGGAATTATCAAAACAACATTGTGAATCAACTATAATGAAAAAATTTTGTAAGTGATTGAGAGATGAGTCAAAAGCTTGCTGGAATTTAAAAAAGGATTTTTAGATATACAATGACATAATGATAAGCACCGAAAATTACATGCTCTACAAAATATATTGAAACGTGGTTGTTTATATATACGTGTTCTGTTTGGTGGTATAAGGAATTGTAAGCCAAACGTTATACTAAGATTGTGAAGTCAATAATTTTCATTTCAATATGGGCATTGTTTATAGACTTATAGACAATGACTTTACATTAATTAAATTTCAATGAGATTGTTTACCAAAGGCGTAGTGTATTGGAAAGAATTGTGGGTCGATTGCTATACAACACTATAGTCGATATCTACAAAGCTTGCGTAAATTTAAACTGAGCGAAAATGGTTATAATGAAGCAAACCGATTCTTATTAAAAAAAAATTGTAAGCCAATCATCATCCGTCTGGGCAAGCTCAAAGGAGATCAAGGGAGATGTGGGGACATGGAAAGAGTGCAGGGTGCAAGAAAAGTGATGAGGATGGGTGAGGATGGGTGAGGCGCAGGTCAGTGGAGCTCGGGTGGAGAGGAAGTGGAGTAAGTCGAGGAGTGGAGAGATGTGGCGAATGGTTTGAGAGGAAGGTGGGCTCAGAGAGAAGAAGAGAGAGGGACGGTGATGGAGAGGTGAGATAGGTAGAACAAGGAGTGGTGGGTCTATGTGAAATATGGAGTAGGTGGAACGGAGATGGAGATAGTAATAAGGAGTTCGGGGAGAGGAAGGGAGACGGGTGGACAGTGAGGTGGGAGCTCGTGGGAAGAAGTAGATGGGATGTGGGAGGAGTGGTAGGCATGAGAGAGAGAAGGGAGATGGGACGGAGTAGGGAGGAGGAGGTCAGAGGAGAGGAGAGAGGAGAGGGAGGGTAGAGGAGATGAGAGGAAGGAAAGGAGATGGAGGTGGTGCGAGGAGTGGAAGCGAGGGGAATGGTAGGGAGGAATGACGGTTGGGAGGATGCGGGGAGAGGAAGGGAGGAGTGGAGTGGAGAGAGAGAGGGTGGTGGTTGGGAGGATGCAGGCGTGTGGCTCGGTGAAGATAGTGAGGGAGGTGGCCAAGGTGGATTGAGTGGAGAGGTGAGAGATAGTTAGGGGAGGGTGTGTGGGATGTAGGATAATAACAATTTTTTTAATTATTTTAATTTTTTAATCATTTATTTAATTAAATATAAAAAATGAATTCTATAGTACACGTAAAACAAGAACAAAACTATGATGATTTTTTTAATCAAATGAATATGGATTATTACAAAGATTATAGATTCTTATAATTGCGAAAAACGAGATCTATATCTATGGTACAACTAAGACCGCAAACGAAAAGTCAGAGAATACGATTATTTTCCGGATTTCTTTCCCATGCGAGTAAAAATGAACTTGAAACTAAATACCAAGCCAGTTGAACACCAGAAGAGCACTTACCTCCAAGATGACCTAAACGAACCAAACTAGAATCAACAAATACTAAGGTATTGCAAACAAGCAAGTTAGAAAAAATAAGCAAAATAACAAACAAAATGACCAAATCTAGGATCTGGTCCCACCGGGTGTGCCAAATGTTGATATGTGTTTCCAGCTTCCTATCCAGATGAGTGTACGAGTAATCAAGAAACACGAGACCACGTCGAGTATACAAGGGCTTAGTACCTTGGAGATGGAGATGGATGATACGGGCGTAAAGAAATCAGATGCATGATATCAAGAAGCTAGATCTGTAAAACTAAACAAATAATATTAGAACATAATATGTGGGGGTTGCCCAGATGGTGTCGGTTCAAGAGGATTTCAACTCCCTTGGAGGATGTCAACCCCCGTGTCAGATAAGATAATTAGATCATGAACAACGTAAAAATGACAAGCAAATGGAATAACAAGAGTACTTAGCTCATGTCCTGCTATGGAAATGAACCGGGCATCAAGATGGCAAGATAAGAGACACTGTCAGAGCTTTCTCCTTCTTCTTTTTAAAAATATATCCTTCTTTTCTAAGTCTTCCGTTCTAGTTCTTGAAAATGTCTCCTCCTTTGAAATATGGGGAAAACCCCATATTTATAGCTTAGATATGAGACTAACTGCAGGTTAGATGATACCCAGGGTGTAGTAAAGTAACTTGAGTTAGGGATGTGATGTGATCATGTGGGTCCCATATTTTGACTTATTAGGCAAAGTGGGGGACATGATTTGAATGGGGGTGAGATAAAGATTTCATTTTAAAAAGAAGGTGTCGGATGGGTGCATTTTGAATTAAATAATTTGTGAGAGATGGGGGATGATTCCAAAAATTGAATTATCAAATGGGTCCATATGGAGCCCATTGATAATCAATCAAATAATATGATCAAATAGATAATATTTTATTTTATTTAAGATAAAGAGAAGTAGGGATAGAAATTGTGTGAATATAAGATGTCGTGGGGTGCTATACCAAAAATAGGTGTCTATATGGGGTTGGTGTAATGGTAATCCCTTAACATTCAAGTGTTAACCGAAGCACAAGATTTTTCATCGGGTAATGATGGTGCGAGGACATGTGAATGGTATGCCTATAGGACAGGACAATAGATGATAGATACTATGTAATTATGCTAAAAGAGGAGGGTGGATGTGTGATTGCTTATTCCCCTCAAGAATTTGTGTGACGAAGGTATCTAAGAGACGTTATCAAGTAGATCATTGTTATCATGATCGAAACCCACTAGAGCCGCATCAGAAACCTAGTAAGCTATAGAATGGAGAGGGTCATATAAGGACCCATTGTGGTGGAGTGTATAGACATTCATCCCGTATTCTTCGTCTATAAAGGAAATCGGTGGAGAGTCATGTGCATGCCAACGTGAGGTATTTGGAACATAAACAGGGGAAGAATCGTTAGGAATAGAAATGTGGCCAAAAGGCATAGGAAATGTGAGTGAAGAGTGATTTTCATCTATTGCATCGCTAATGTAGTCGAGCCAAGACTATCCTAGAGTGATTGGAGAATCACAAGAGGTACGATAAATAAAGATTGTCAAATGAAAACTCATAAGCCATAATTTTTTTATGTGGAAATAACTATGATAAAGATGTGGTGAATGAAGAGGGGTAAGATGTCATTAAGTGTCATACTAAACCTAGGAAAATTTCGCGTGTACAAATAGTATCTAAACAAGTGGGATCAATGGGGAATGTGTTATCATAATGACCTATTGATAATTGATGTGCATGTAAAGGTAGGTCGTGGAGCGACCTCGAAGGAGGAGAAGATGAAATAGCATCAACACTGTGGACAGAGCACTTATACAATACCATAGCATTAGTAGAGGGAGGGGTATTTATTCAAGTATTCATTTGGGTCGTTAGCTAAAAAGGTATCTTCAAAGTAAGAATCATCGACGCTAGAGGAGTAAAAGCGAGTTTTCTTAGTGACTCGTTTATAATTTCTATAGCATTAACTACATCATCGAATATTCATAATCATTGGTGTGAGCATCATCTTTTTGTGTGGAAATATCGATTATATTAGTAGGCAACACGAAGCGGGAGAGGGGTAGAGAATGTAGTGGCCACTTATTTGGATTACTTGCGAGGATGAATACCATATGAGAAATGATAGTTGACATGTGAAAAGAGATAACGGGAGTATTGTGAGTATCAATAGTGGATGGTGAAACACTAAATTGACCCATGTCATAGGTATCAAGACTCGGCGTATGAAATACACTATGAAGGGGGTATGGTTATAGTAGTAACAGGATCAATGTGACATTGCTTGTATGGTTCGGGGTTAGTGGTAATAGTATTCTCATAACCATCATGTAAGAACTTGACACATTGGTGGATAGTAGATGGAACTGCTTACATTGTATTAATCCAAGGCCTACCTAACAAGACATTGAATTGAAAAGAGGTATCAAGAACATAGAACTCAGTGAGGATAGTTTTAGTTCTAACCGAATGTGCAATGAGATAATTCCTAAGCATGTGTGAGTGGTAGAATCGTAACCACGAATAAGAGTGGATTTCGAGAGATGATGGTATCACTTATACCTAATTTCCACAAGAGAGAATGAGCATAAAGGTTAATAGAAGATCCATTATCAATGAGAACATGCTTGATAAAATTAGTGTTAATAACATCTCGTAATGAGCCATGGAACACATGGGTTGATTTTAGAAAAAGATGACACATCGTCATCGGTGAAAGAGATAGCACGGGGGTAGATTACGATGAAATTAGATGAGATGTGCAAAGGCCTTAGTGGATTTATCGTGTTCTATATGAATATCACAAAGGGTGGCCTCTAATGTGTTACAATAATCGGCATATTACACAATAAATCATAGAGATAGATCTTAGCGGGTGTATTTTTAAGTTTTTCAATAATTTCATAGCCTTTAGAAGTGGTAGGTGGAGCTTTCGGTGTAATGGGTGGTGGAAGAGATATGGGTGGAGTTTCCAGTGGATTAAGGTGAGTATGGAGAGTAGTGACTACATTGATAGATGGATCATACCTAGGCATGACAAAATGAGGGGGTGTTGAGTACACACACACATGAAATTAGCAACAGTAGTAACTATGTCAGTGATCTTAGTGGGAGTATAAGTAGGATAAGAAGATTGATCCATGACTTGATAAGGAGATGGCATGATAAAAAAGGAAGTGTTGAAACGTTGGGTTCACCAAAATGGTTAACTAAAATTAGAATAAACTATGTAGTATGCTAATATAGTTAATCTAATCTAGGAGGACATAAATGTTATAAATAAATGCACTAAAATAGTATAAAGTAATTAAATAATTAAACTAATAAACCCTAATGTGCAAGAATAAAGTGAGGAAAGAACTTAGTTGATTATAGATGACTATCGTAGAGGTTCGCAGTATGATAGGAAATTCCAAAAGTGGGACAGGTTGCACAAAGGTCCCGAAAAGAATGGATTTGGAAGATATAAGCAGACTGGAGTGCCCAAGAGGGTACTGGGGTTCCATGAGGTGCTCTAGTATGGCGAGAATAGGCACTATGGTCTCGAAAAGCTCACAGAGCTAATCTTCTTAGTGGTCGTAAGATGACATGTAACCTTCATCAGTTGTCACACTAGATTTTTGAACTATGCCGAATGTACCAAATGAAGCAAGATGATGTTGAAGACCTGCAAAAGATAAAATAAGTATCAAATAAATAAAATAAAAGATGCAAATGAATGGCTCAGGATCGACCTCGATTGCTTGCCACAACAGTGGGCTTACTAAATTGGTCATTACACTACATTTCGGGCCCAAATGTAGCTTTGGTGTGTGTGTGCATGTTGTGCCTAGGTGCTCTTATGTCAGTCACACTATGTGAAATAGTGAGCAATAACTAAATGTAAAAATGTAATAGCATGTGTGCATGCAATAGAATAGAATCCATCCCCTATGAAATGTGTGTTGATACAGATCTCCTAGCCTCAATGCATGGAACTATGTGGATGTAATTGATGTAATGGATATGACTCTAGATGGAGTGATAGTAGTAAATGATGTTAGGGCCCTCATTATGGTCTCATAACTTTATATTTATAGGTTTCTCTTGATCTAATTTCATAATTAACCTCAACATGGCCGACTAGGAAAAATATAAAGATGAAAAACGGTTAGAAGAGGCCCAAAAAGTGGTAGGAAAATTTGAGAAGGATTGGGGCACCCGGTTTAGGCTAAAATGACAGAAAGTCGTTGAAACAGACTAGGCATGTATATAAAAATGTGTGGGAATGACTAAATAAAATTAAAATAAGATGGCAAAAGATGGGATTAATTAATACTTTCTTCACTCAAGAACCTTCTAAATAGTAGTATGAGACTGGGATAAATAATGCCTAAAGTGCATGATTTTTGACTACACATTTACCATGTAATGTTATAATCATCTTTGATCTCCATTCAAATAATTTAAATTGTGTGAGAAAATGAATAGAACAATCATCCATAGTGAAGAGAGAGAGTAAGAATGTAGATAGCAAGGAAAACACACACATTTCTAGAACAATATTTTTACCACCTGTTTGTGGCACTTTATAGTTTAGTGTGTTGATTACAATCAGATGTAATTGTGCATCGTGAAATATTTGGCCACTCACCTTGTAATTGGCGTAAAAACATGCAAGTGTGGAGACTAGAATAAGTTTTCAGTGATCACAGCAAATCAACACGTAATAAACATGAAATAATGTGAAAATAAGAAGAAGAGAGAAAAAGTAAGTCTTGTGTGAGAAAAATTGTCTGACATTGTGAGGAACTCCCTTCTGCAAAGCTCTAGCAGACGCATTGACAAGCCCTGTAAGTAATAATAAGAGTTTTATTATTGAGAAAAACAATTCCAAATGGATCCAAATGACCTCCAAAAGCATAAAAAGGCCTCCAAAAGACCAAAAACACCCCTTCACAAGCACACGTTAGAAGCATCCAATAACACTAATAGGGGCTTAATTATAAAATTGGCTAACCTCTAAGATTAATGACCTACTTGAAAAAAATTCCTTGCTTTTAAATTAAAAAATTCCTAACTTAGATTAAAATATATAAGTTATACTTAAAAAATTATAACCTAAGTTTAATTTAATATAAGCTAAGATTAATATATTAACAGAGTCTATATTAAAATTAAGAACCAAGAAAAAAATGTAAAAATGGGACAGAAAGAATTCAAAGGTGGTCAAAGGATGGAGGGAGAGCCACATGGAAGAGGGGAAAGGCTCAAGGCATGATGGCCTTGACTCGACTTGGGTGAGTCGGAGGGGAAAATGCATGTAAGAGGGTGGTTAAATGGTTACACGAAATGAGAAGGGTGGTTTGCAAGGTTGCATGGCCATTTCAATTGAGAATAGCTTTGAATGTATGCACAGTAGTAGGGTCAAGCTGCAATAAACATCAAGTGATATCACATGAAGGATCAGGGAGGTAAAACACAAACATGAGTGAGGAGAATCGTGAGGAACTCATGTGAGTTTGGAATAGGGTTGAAGAGGGGCTAATCCCAATGGTGAAGTAGAATGGTGAGTTGGATAAACATAAGAAACAAGTCAATGAATGACATGACCTAGCTAAACAAAGGAAAAAGGTTGAGCGATATGACGACTTGATTACGGAGGTCAACCAAGTTAAAACAAATCTCGCATGGAGTCGAGTTATCCAAGAAGGACCATTCCCAAAGAAAATTGACATGCGAGATAGAAACCCCGAGATTGAGCTAGTGAGAAAACAGGACAAGTAAGAGAAATTTGGCATGAGGAAACAAGATTGGGTTACAAATGAAACGACCAAGCCAAGAGATTAGGAAGAGATCTTAGAGCTTGGGTAAAGAAAAACAAAGCTCGGGAGCTCTTATAGAGCTAATGAGGAGAACCCAATATGTCGGGTGAGCTAGTTGGACAATGAGCTCAATGAGGAGCTCAATAAGCTAGGAGAAAATTCTAGGATAGGAAGGGGGTAGAAGGGTAGGTTTGGGGAAAATTAGGAAGCTCAAAACTGAACTTAATAAAAAAATTCACACACAAACTAGAAAACATAAAATACCTCCAAACTAAGCTTCCCACCAAAGTTAGCCATAACTAGCCAAATCTAGCAAAGAAAATCTTAACTACATAAACACCAAAGTAAAAAAAAATAACAAACTCCAAAAAACATTGATTAACCCAGATTAGCACAAATCAATAAATGATTAATGAAACCTTGCACAAGAAGCTAAGAATTTCAAAACCAGAAGTAATTAGCAACAATCAATAAAGTGAGTATATGTTTTATCGATAACATCGCTCACGATACTATGTGAGATTGAACCACGAGGATCTAATGGATCCCGTGAACATCAATATCATTTCACTCCAATAGAATTAAAAATTGTGCTCCAAGTAATCAGAAAGAAATCAACCATAAGACAAATTTATTTGCAAAAAATAATATGTCTACTCATGCTCACATATCAAAATAAGAAGTAGAAATAGGAGTGTCGTGTAACTCCCAATGCAAAAATGGAATGTAACTCATGTATGATGCACTAACTCATATGATAAATTTTATGATAGAATATATCATATAACTCCTAATTACCTATGACTCACCTAAGTGAGATGACTCACCATGTGTGAGGTGGAAATTGCCCCCTAGATGAATAAAAGACAAAAAAATACCTCGCATCAACATTTCTCCCTTACTTGATAAGCCCATTATATCTTCCTTTATTCTAATCATAACCACCCTATCTTATCGGGTGAATTTATGTGTAGTTAGATTTTGTAAATTATTCTCTTTCTTGTTGTAATATAGAGTGACCTCTAGAATTTGATAAATAGGTTCTGGGATCTTCTTATCACCCTTTTTGCTTCCATTTCCATTTAAATTTCTCCACTTGTTATTTGGGAGCCTCAAAAATTTGTGCGGTAGTGGGGAAATCATAGTAACAATGGTAGTAGAAGAGATAATGGAAATAGTAGTAGGGGTGGCATAAATAGGACTAACAATAGGAGGACTCGTTGGAATCTATAAAGTCACATGAGAAGATGGAATTTTGGGAATAAAAGGAAGGAAATCTCTGGGACGGGGAATTAATATTGATGGAATATGCATGTACATATTCAATCCCTCAAAATTATTGTTTGAATAAAATATATGGACTATTGATGGGTCCCTTTAAATACGAGACCTAGTGATGGTTGAGGTGATCATACTAGATGGGGGTGATGATGGTAGAGTGGTAGAAGTGGAGTTCGGTGAAGTGGAGATAATTTAGGGTGTCAAACAGGAGATGAAGGGGAGGCTTGAGAAAAATAAAGGAAATGGTAATCATTGGAAGAGGAATGGAAACAACCAAACTAGGAATACCTTCACTAATTAAAGCATGAGCAGGGATAGAATTTCTAACTAAACCAATGGTATAAGTAATTGAATCATGAATTACTAGTTTTTTTATGAGGGAAGTTGTGAGTGCTCTAATTATGGTAATTTATGTTGACCTCTAATTATTTTCCCTTTCCTTAAACACTCACTACATTAGTTGGGGTCACATTTATCTCTCCAATGAATTGTCTCTGCAATGCAAGAGTGGGAACTGAAGCCATAGAGACCCTAGGAGATGCATGACCTAAAGGATTCCTTTGAGTAGAGGTAGAAGCATTTTATCTTATTCTTTTTTCCTTCGTATGTGGAGAAGGGGATGGAAGATTTGTTCTTAAAAATTTTCTCTACAAATATTAGCCTATATTCTCAAGAGAATTGGGAGGTGATAATTTTCGCGCTTTCTCATATTGTGTATATTTCAGTACCCTTGCAACTCTAAGATTGTCTAACACTACTTCCACATTATCCAAATTCATAAGAAAGTGATCTTCTATCGAATAGGAATACACATAGGTATTTAGATACCTATAGCTCAATGTTTTAAATTTTCCAACCACCCTTCCCATAAGATCCCATCTCCTAAAATTGCTTATAAAAATGCCTTCCTATTACATGTGCTATTTGTAAAAAGTCTAAAATGTAGGATATGTTGTGAATTTGTATTTACCCATAGAAAATGAGGGATAAGGCCTTTGGGACACCGTTTTTCACCAACCTCCAATTCTATTTTACAATTATCAAGCTATCTTTCTGGTTGCAAGTCACTCAAGAACTTGTCTTGGCGGTGTGTATAGGGTGTCGAAAATCCTACTATTCTAATAATGGTATAATCCTTACAATACCAATAAAATCCAATGTGTTTCATAGAGTCTTGTGTAGATGAAAGTATTCTAGGCCTTATGACATCATGAATATCTAGATAGATAGTGGGAAAAAAATCACATATTTCTCATACAGAAGAATTGTGATTATGTTTGTATAATATAGAGAAAACCACTTGTATTAGGGAAGTAGAAGTAGGTATCCAATTAGAAAATGAAGCAAAAAGGTGATAGAAGTAAAAATAGGTCCAAAAATAGGAAATCAGGTGAAAGATCCCTCCTTATAGTATATCTTCCCAAGCTACCTTGAAATTGAACTCTAACAGCTTTCTAAAATTTGGTTGTTGGTCCTTGAGGATCATTCCTAACAAAGGGAGCCATGATTGATTAACATGGTCATCCTTGTCTACTCCATATAGTTTTTTTAACAGTTTCATTCTTACTCTAACACATATATTGAATAATGCAATGTGCAACAACAATTTCTTCTTGTTTTTAATTTAGTGGGGTCTAGTTCCTATTCTTTCAAATCTTCAAATAAATTTCTCACATTCATATGCTCTTCGGTAGTATTATAATTGTAAGAGATAGTGAGAGGTTACATTTGATGCATACGATTAAAATTCTCACTAAATGTTATGAAAATGGCTCCTTGAGTGGCTTTGGAGATTATTTTTCCATATTAGATAATCCATGTAGAAAGTATATCCCCATACAATTCTCAACATGGGAAAGCCCTCTAGTTTGGTTGCAAGCCTATGTAATCTAGAGTCTTATAATAAATTTAATTCTCCTCATAGATTTCATTCCCTCTATAAACTGAATCACAATTTTCTACCTCCCACTTAATGTAGATGGGAAAGCCTTTAATGAACAAAGTATCTCAAAATCCTAGCTCTACATCATAATTACATTCATATTTCTTGGGTCTCATATCTGATTTTGTTTTGGTTTATATATAGTGTAATTTCATGTGTGTAACTCCTTAATGAAATTTTTATTCATTTATTCTATGACTCAATTAACATTTAGTTCTCATTTTTACACCCATATTTTATAAAAAGGCGTGATTTTGAATTATTCGAGTTTAATTCCATCCTTTTTAAGTCTTTTATTCCTTAACTTTTAGTTCATGTGGAATCTTACATTGATCGTTTGTAAGAAAATAGTTATGCTTTTATTTTGATGAATCAACTCAATAATGCTAATTTATAAAGGATTTTGTGTATTTCTTTGGCTTTTTAATTCCCCCTCAAAACCCCTAAGTGTCAATGATTTTCAATATATGGTAGAAATCAAGGATTCCATGTTTGGCAAAGATTTACAATTTTGGATTTGACCTCTTTAATTTTCGAGACATCGATAAAATTGGAATGATACTGTAAAATATTATCATGGCCCCTATGCAAGGATGACACACATACAGCTTTTGGTCCATGTTGTCCAATTTTACCCCTTGGGCAAGAATTGGACAACGGAGGTCTGTTGTGCTCTAGGACTGGAAAAGGGTCTTCATGGAGCATGCAGGACACTTTGTCAAGTAATTTTTGTGTTTAGGGGTGCTCATGGTGTTTCAGGTAGTTTCGAGGTCATCTTGAAGCTATTCTCCCTTTTCGGGTCTGGAAGTTTTAAGTTTTCTCAGATCGAAAAATTGGCCCCAACAGGCCCACATTCGTTCAACACAAGCAAAGAGTCATCAGAATTGTGAAATTGTGTTCGAGGGGTCTTGTTGTGTTTACATTACTCCCAAGTTTGAGATGAAATATTGGAGAATCCAAAGATTAATGCAGAAGGTTGAAATTTGCATAGAATGGTGGAGGTTCAAACTCAGCTCGTCGAGCTTGATTTGGTGAGATGCTCAACGAGTTGTGAAATATGGGAGAATCCAAAGATTAATGTAGAAGGTTGAAATTTGCATAGAATGGTGGAAGTTCAAACTCAGCTCGTCGGCAGTTTGGTGAGATGCTCAACGAGTTGATTGTTAATTTGAACATTTCATACCTAGCAACTCGATACCTATTATTAATATCGAGTCAATATGAAGGACCCAACATATCGAGCTAACATTTTCATGAAGGAAAGTGATTCCTATTGAGTTGTTACATGGGCATGCACATCGATTTTGGTGTGGCTCATCAAAAGGATTAAGGAGGTTCATGATCAAGAGATCCAAGCTCATGGAGCATGAAGAGAGTAGAGATTATCTCGTATACAAGCTCAAAGTATGACTTATCAAGTTAATTCAATCGGAGAGGTAGCCAAGCTCGGCGGTGAAGAAACGATGGGCTTAATGATGGAAACTTTGAACCGATTCAAGTGTTGAGTCGATGCATGTTTTGTAGGTGATCATTTCGGGTTGGCCTAGGACTGTTGAACATGGCTCACTTAACATAGTTAGGTGAAGAAGCCAAGCTACCTTGGCGGTTCAATAATCTAAGCACATGTGGGATCGGCATGTTTAAAGCAAAGCCATATCAAGAAAGAGTTGGGAAATATTAAGCTTAGGCAAGTCTTGTGAGCATAGCTCAATAGCGGAAATAACTTAGGATATGGCCATATCACTCAGAGTTATTGGAACATGAACTAAGATGAGCTCGATGGAAGATTGGTGGATGATGGCTCGGTTGGGGTGACACATCGAAGAGCTCATCATCGAGCTAGGGGCATCATGTGGAATGGGCTCGAGTAATAAGATCTTGTCATCGATCTAGGTGAATAGCTTGACATTGCAAGACTCGTTGCGAGAGAGGAAGAATGCGAGGACGTCAAAAGATGGCTCGATTAGCATTACAAAGTGCATGACAAGGCAGAGAGCTCATAGGTTGAGCTAGGGATTGATCCAAGTTGTGGATTATAGGGCTCAAACGAAGATAATGTCATAAATGACTGAGCTCGGTCTTGAGAAGAATAAGTGAGGTTCGGGGAGTTTCAATCCTTTCCAGCCATGGTGGAGATAATGCCTTGGCAAGACAAGCCAACAATTGCGCGTGGGAGAAGTTTGTTCTTTTTGACAAGTGGGTTTTCGGTGATGGAAATCCAACACATGGTTTCCATGCATTGGGGAATTTCAGACCTTTGCGGCCAGGTCAAGACAATGCCATGGAAAACCAACACAAGATTGGTTGAGTTATCCGTCGAGTTGTTAGGGAGATTCATGCGAGCATGGCCAAGTGGTAATGATGAGATGGCGAGTCAAGGGGGAAATTCCACTAAGCGAATGTGTCATTGAAGGACCGAGTTAAATGCCAAAGCATCTGGATAATATGTGGATTAAGTGTTTATGAACATGATTGAGCATCCGTCTAGTTCCAAGTTTGAAATAATCAAGTGAACGTGTCAAAGAACCGATGACTCGTCGGGGATCACGAAGAAGGAAAATGCAAAATGCACGGATATGTTCGAATGACTCAACCAAGAACTCAACCGTAAGTGAGTTCATTTCTCGACATGTTTTTCCCGACACATAAAGGAATGATGATGTGTTCAAGAGATAGCTCGATGGTGAAGAGGTCGACATGTTATGGAGATTCCATTCGAACTGGTCATGACTTGTATCAAGAGAGATGATCAAATGTCATTGTGTTGGGGTGGCTCAAATTTTTGTTTGGGGCTTACATGAAAGTGGATACTTGCCAAGTCACGAGTCAAGTGGCAAGTTTTTCATAGGATGGAGTTGAGTTCATTGAATCTCAACGAGATAAGCACACAGGCCACAGACATAGGTTGAGATCTCATTCACCCGAGCTAAGCTGAGTCATGGAGGAAGAGGGCTCCAGGATAACCTCACTGGGCTCACTTGAGTTATGTTAAAACAAAGGGATATAGTTATAGATCACCCATTGTTAGTTGCAATGACAAGGACATCATCACCAATCCGTGTGGAAGGAGCTCGCAAAAGGTACCATGCTACCAAGATCAAGGAGTTGGTTGAATTTGATTTGTTGGGAGATGGAATCAATAGGATACACATTGGTGTTATAGACATACTCATCCTGGGGAATCCAATAGAAGGAGCGAGATTTGGGATAACAGGGGTAAACGAGTTACTCGTATGGATTTTTCAATGGGAGCCGAGTTGAGCTCAAAGTTACATCACCGATTCGGGCTCGTGTAGAGCATGAAGAGCTCGACTTGGTGAACCGAGTTATAGCCGAGCTAAAATGGTAGAGGTGGAGGGAGCTCTTTTGAGCTCAACATGATGATAGATCATGCGAATGAAAGGGTAAGTCATGTTGAATATAAATATGCACCTAGAGTTGAGTTGTTAGCATGTCAGGAGCTTCAAGGTAGATCTCAATTCATTTGAGCTAACGGTCGATGAGTTGGGTGAGTATAATGAGCCAATGCATCAAGAGCAGCAAGTGATAAAGAGATTGACAGACTCATGAAGAGGGATCCCATTTGAAACAACTCACTAGGAGAAGCTTGCGAAGGACTCGACATCAAGTTCAAGGATGGCATGATGTAGGGGAAGTGATGGGCTCAAGCTCTTCACTGACGAGGTTATACGTAGGTTGAAGATGGTATAAGATATTCACCACCTAGTTGGAGCGAACAACTTGACACGAGCCAAGGTGTTAAGAGCACCGAGTCAGAATCATGAGGCCATATTTTTGATGAGACGAGCTCACAGCGTAGAAATATCTCCCTAATCTGGAGCTCAACATCCATCGCTGAACTAACGGGGGTCGCAACACAAGGCTCAATCCGAACTCGCAAAGGTGATCAACATGACTTGCCAAGTCATACTATGTAAAGAAAGGAATCCAATGAAAATTTCACCGACTTAAGGTAAAGAAAGGAGATTTTCCAATGCATTCGAGAGACAGAGCTCGACGGTGAGTGAGTCGTGTAGAGAAGAGGAGCTCGACACCAACTCGGTGAGTTGGCTCAGCGAGCTAACCACCGAGTTGGTCTATTTTGATCTTTTCTCATGGACCCCTCTTCCAATGCAATTCGGTTTTAGGGGTCCTACCTAATAATTATTAAATTAATATTTTTATTAAAATATTTTAATAATATTATTATTATTAAAATATTTTATTTAAATATTCCTTTAATTAAATAAGAGGATTAAGTCAAACTGGGCATTAATGGCACATGATGGAGGGTTAAGTGGTTCAACTAACTTTGTAATAAATGAACCATCATGTACCTTCATTTGAGGAAGGAATTTATTACTTTTCCTCTTCTCTCTCACAGAATTCTTCTATAAATGTAAGTTGGAAGCTCATTCCAATAGGTTGGACAAGTTAGACATCTGAGACAAGTGCATATTTTTCAAAGAATCCTCCTTCTTCTACAAGTTGTTCTTGTATGTTGAGGGAACTTTCAAGCCTCCTTTCAAGACTGTAATGGCAACCATTGCCTTTTCTAAATGTAATGATGCATTGTGCACGTTGTTGAAGTAATAAAAGTGTGTGTTTTGTGACTAATCTTGGTCCTTTCATCCTTCTATACTTCTTTGTGCCTTTCTCATGCTTGCAGGTACACTGTGCAAGTTCAAGTTTCTATTGCAGGTTCTTGGAGTTCTATGCTTATCAAGTGGCGGAGTATTGCATGCAGTTGAATTTTGGTGTTTTTTTACCCTTCTCAAGTCCATCCTTCTTCACTGGAAGACTGATAGATTGTTTTGTCTGATTGAGTTTAACAAAAGGAATGCATGGTTCCTAGGCTATGGTATTATGTTACACTCTCTAAGTTGCATTAGGTGAATTTGACTTGTGGTGCACAACACCCTCTTCAAATCAACCCTTCCTTAGTATAGCAACACCCTTTATTTGTTGCATCACCATCCCTAGTATAGTTTCATTTCTTGCAAATCTCTCTCTTTAAAACCCATGAACATGTTAGCATAGGTCTATATCACCATTTTATCGCACTAGAGTAGACAAAGACTTAGTTTAGGAAGAGGAAACCGGCCTTCTCTCGGAGGTTGGCCTCGATCCCAAGTCACACGGCTTGAGAGGTGATCACATATTACCCAATCGGCGACGTCTTGTTCACATTCTAGCCATTCGGAGGGTGCGGTGATTTTGCGATAATGCCCCATAGACTCTTTAGTCTCGTGGACGCGTCACTAAAAACTTTCATTTCAATACCAATTATATACATGTGGCAATCATTAATACTTCCATGCTCATCAAAGCTTTGTTATCACCCTATACTTCCTCTTTCTAGGTATTGAATATGGATTATCGAAAAGTGGCAACAATTAGGACTCTTAATATTCACATAAATTTTAGACATATTTATAATGGATCATCAACATGTGGCTTCAATTAGTGCTATGGACATCCAAAAGGCCTAAAAATATCTCTTCATTTACACCTCATTTCCCTTTTAGACGTTGGATATGGATTATTGAAAAATGGTGATAATCATCACTCTAAGATCCCATAATACTTTATAAACCTTTGATTCTTAATTATTATACTCTTCGAATAATTTTATCGTTGATGGCCGATACATGGAGTTAATCAATGAAGTAAAACCTTCACATTATTTCCTTATTGAATTAATTTTATAGGTTTGAAGTAATGAACCAAGGAACTGGGACGTCAAGTGAATGAAATAGAAATGATTTTCTTTGAAAGACCAATAATCTTTTGAATTTTTCTTGACTTGTTCTACACACATAATCAACACTAAAACACGGTCGTGAAAGATTTTTAATAGATGAAAAATAAGAAATCAATCTTGAGGAAAACCTCGAATTACCCTTGAATGCATTCTAAATCATAAATAAGAATAACCATGAATTTTCATTATTATATTCATGTATCTCATGGGTTTATGTTGAAGGCAAGATCAAGAACTTCTATATCCAAAGTTAACTATCATTCATTCCCAAGGTGGTAAAAGACTGACAAGCTCACGTGTATAAGCTGTAATAGTTCATTTGTAAGTTTGAATCTCTCTTCTTAATAGTCTTACTACTAAAAAAGGGGCTTCAAACATATATATATTGAAATGATATAAAATTAAAATTTGATTTGAATGCTTGAATTTCATCAAATATTGGTCTGATAAAAATGTAAATGTTATCATACTTGAGGTAATAAAATGTACATGTTTCTTGCAGACCTCCTTAACAAAAAAATCCATGCCAAAGTAAACTAAAACAAATAAATATTTGAAATCTTCCATGAAATATGGCATGGTAACCATATTAAACTTAATCTCAAGTATGTGAGTTTTAATATTTCGTTTATTATTTATTTTAAATATATTAATATGAGAAAACTTTTTTATAACAATATTTTAACATAACAAAACTAATGGTGGGTGATCAAGTGGAGTTGAAACTTGATATATTCATTCACATCAACTTGTAATGTATGAAAGGATACATTCAGTTGATTCATCTCATGGAGAGAGGATCTGGAAGTGTTGAAATGTGTACCTCTTCCTTATGAAGACAAGCTAGATGATTTCACAAAATTATCTCAAAAATGGAAGGCCATTATAAAATTCTTGATATGCCTAATATGCAAATCTATGAAATAAGGCATTTGAAAAAATGAATCATGATAGACAAGGCTCTTTTTGAGAGAATACTAATTATAGTATGAATAAAATCTTGCTTTCTAATATAATTTCTTTCTTTCTTTCTTTGATAAGGTTATGTTTTTTTAATCAAGTATTTTTAATCCCATAATTATACAAATACATGAAATTTGTTTTTCCTATTGATTTATGTGGCCATATAGTGTGTATGTATGGCTAATTCGTGATATGACACCAAATTTGTGATATACCATCAACTTTGTAATATAGCATTAATTTGTAATATAACACCAATTTGTGAAACACTAAAATTCAAGCATACAATACTAATTTGTGACTTACCACCAATGGTACTAGATATTTGGTGGTTGATTACCATCCAAATTTATCATCAAATTTGGTTATGACATATACTACCAAAATATATATACCACCAAATCTTTGGTAGTATATTTACCAAAAATATACTACTAAAAATATACTACCAAACATTTGTTAGTATATATTTTGGTAGTTTATTTTGACAATAATGAACAACTACCACGAATCTAGTACCACTTGTAGTTTATCACAAATTAGTAGTATATGCCTTAATTCTAGTGTTTTATTTAGTATATAATTGGCTAAATTATTGTAGTGCTTTGTGGGAAGCTTCATTATTTAATAAATGAATGTGATTTCATCTGGCCATTATAGGCATGTATCACCATCCTCCTAGCTAAGCCAAAATTGGAGTTTTTATCGGGGCATGGACATCAATCAAAGCATAGTGCATGGAGGATTTTGGTAGTTGGTTATGAGTATGATGGGTGAGTTAGTAGGTTGATGTGGCATGGTAGCGTGGCTAGAGGGATGTTTGGGACAAGTGTTGGTGGCACCATGGATGGGGGATGTGCACAAAATGGATTTTATTCAAATGATCGTGAAACTTCTCACATAAATGCACTTGGCAAGTGTGCAACTATACTCCACAACCTCTATCGGAATCATTGAGATCAAGCCTAAAACAATATGGTTTTATAGATCGGTGTGATTGCAAGATATGCACAAAATGGTGTTCTTGATGAGGCTTTAAGATTTTTCAAAGCAAAGCCTCGAAAGAAATGACACTCCACCTCTATGTTTTGGGGGTTCTCTCTTACTAAATCAATCAATTCCCCACAGAAAAGCTAAATTAAAAAGTTATAAAATTAAAACTAAAAAGTTAAGAGATGGTTGAGAAAAATAAGTGTCTCGTGCCCTACTATAAATATTGTATGTTGTGTTTCACTACTAGATTTGAGACAATGGGAAAAGAAGTAGGTATGGAGGAGGTACTTTAGATGTGTTTGAATGACATGTTTTGTTTATTTTTCTTATAAAATATTTAGGTTTTTTCCTCTTTCTTATGAGTTCCTCTACGAGTTCTACTATAAAATTTTGATAGCTCTTTCTCTTTTGTGGATTTTTGTCACAAAAAACAAAAATAGTCTTAAATCTAGATGTGAATGGGGGTTCAATTCCTACTACCATTGTTGTTAAAACTATCACTTTCTCTACAACTTCTTTGCAAAGTCCAAAACCAGAGTGAAAACTCCTTGTTCAAAGGTGATTCACGCTTACATAGAATAAAAAACCGGGAGTGGTATCTTCGTCAAAAAATTTATCACTATTCAATGCTTAATAGCTATATAATGCTCAAAGTACCACCGTTAACTCATTTAAAGCACCATTGTCATTGATAGTGTGTGTCCATTGGGTATGGTTACATCCTTGTGGCAAGCACACTTCCATGATGTTGTAGAATGACTCGTAACCATAAAATAACACCCCACCTCTTTTTCATGGGTACTCTCTCCTATTAAATCAATGAATTCCCCTATGCAAATTAAAGAAAAATGGTTGCGAGATGCATATGTGTGCTTGCTCGGCCTTCACCTCTCCTCCTCCGCAGATTACAAAAAATCCAAAAATGTCTTGTAAAATTGTCTCTAAATACATGCCTTACTACCCAAGTCAGTCATGCCTCTTTAGTGCATTTCGGAATTACTTCTACAATTTTGGATATCCGCATCCATTCCAAAATTAATGCATTGGTTGGATGGCTTGGTCCACATTAATGTATAATCATGGATATATCATGATCCTTATGCCAATAGGAATGAGGCTACAATGGAATTGCCCTCTCACTAACATAAGAGTTTATTAAATATAGGATGTGTGTGTGTGTGTTGTGTCTTGCGATATAAGTCAAATATGCCTCTTAAGTGTGTATATATATATCACTAAACCTTCAACCTCAAGTGGGACTTGGATTTGTCCTCTCCATTTAATGTCAACGGTTCATGCATGATGCACCCAAACTCTCCACACCACCATGACAACATGCAAAAAAAAAACCAAAAATATTGAATTCAAAACAAAACAAACTACCTACTTACAACATCATTACCGGTTTTTGCTTAAATAATTATTTCTCCTGACGACTCGTTCGCCTCTTTTATCACCTCTCGCATTTAACGGCCGGGGCCACCCTCCACTTGAGTCGCGAAGAAGAGTTGACCCTCAATTAGTCCCACACCGGTCCCGCGAAAGGATAAAATACCCCTTAATATACTCGATCCTCCCGCCCACGGAATTCACCTAATAATTGCAGCCATCTCTGGCTGTTTCGAAAACTCTCTACTTATAAGAAAAAGACAGAGCTCGGTGGAGGACATCATATCGAGGGAAATTTGTAGGCGCAGACTATGCAGATCGGTTGAGGAGTCGTGATGAGCAATCAGGCGAGAAAATTGCAGACGAAGATGATGCATGTCTACATGGCTTACGACAGAGGCTGATCATTCATCTCTGCTCTGCTCGCCCAATAAAAACACCATTTTTATTATATATATGGATAGCTCAAGATCCTCATGCGAGTGTGGTCGCAAACGGAAGACGAAACTGATGATGATGATGATGATGCGCTCCGTTTCTGTGAAAAAATGGAGTTTTAATTCCATGAGCGGCGGCGGCGGCTGCGCCGCCGCAATTTCTCCTCTCCGCAGGTACAGATCCTTGCACGAAACACACACAGACGACGACAACGAAGAAGAAATTCCTCCTCCACAGGGATTTATCGCGGTTTACGTGGGTGCGGAGCGGAAGCGATTTGTGATAAAAACAGAGCACATAAACCATCCGCTGTTTCGTATGCTCCTGGACGAGGCCGAGAAAGAGTATGGCTTTCAGAATCTGGGGCCGCTCACTCTTCCTTGCGAGGTATCTGTTTTCCGAAGGATTCTGTGGGCTCTCAATGGCCATGCCCATTCGTGTCCGTCCCTGTTAAGTTGTCTCGAGGAATCGTCAGTTTGAGGGTTTCTGGTTTTCGTTTGCGTTGTTTGTTTTCTAAATTTGTGGTTTGCTGGTTTGTTTTGAGATAAAAGGGGCAGAGTGACAGGCCTTGTATGTTTCCATGCAAGGTGCATAAACACTGTAAGTATACAAAGAAATCTTATGAATATAAAATTATCAGTATAAAGAATATTCCAGATCAAAATTGAAGATTGTATGGGTTATGTCCACAAAAAATTCAATTTAGTTGTTAAGGATTAAAGGGTGTCTATTCTTCTAAATTCATTTAGAGTTATGATCAAAGCCTCGTTCTTATTGAATGGTTAGTTAATACTAGTCTCCTTCTTATTGAATGGTTAGTTAATACTGTTGATACCATTATATGTATTATTGAACAAGAGATGTAAATTACGGTGGAGAAAATCTAAATATTTATATATTTATTTTGGCATAAGAGAAAATAATATTTCGGAAAATATTGTCAAATTTTGACACTTTCCAGCAAAAACAACTTCAAAAATGAAGTGGATATGTATGAGAATTATTCATCATCTCTTAAAGTTCTTAAAATATAACCACAAAAATATCTCATTCCCTGATCCTAATATCTAGAAATATCTACAATTTATCATTTTCCATGTTTACCTAATATATGTGAGCTTTGGTAATAATTAATATATATGTGAAATAAGGAATAGGCATTTATTGTTATAATAGATAGTATTTGATACACTAATTTATTTTTGTCTATCAGTTTTAATGTAGCACCAAAACTACGGTAACTAGTAATTAGAGGAATGTCCGTGTGTACAAACTTTGATTAATATGATCTAATTTTTAAATTATTAAACTTCAATTTATAATTTATAGAAAATAAAGTTATTAATATTATAGTTTAAATTGAAGTCACAAATTTAAACTTTTGACAAATTTAATTTAAAAATTATATTATAAATTAAAATTAAAATTATGAATTCTATATATAAGAATTATGATTGTATTTTTAGGAATTTTAATTGAAGAAACAAAAGTATTATCGTTTAACAATTATATAATTTTAAAAATTATGTAATTATTAAATTATAATTTATAATTTATTTTAAAAATAAAATAATTTATAATAATAATTTAATTCAAAATGTATCAATAAATCTCAAATTTGAAATTTTTAAATGAAAATGATGGGTATATTTTTTTAATTATTAAACTAATAAATGTATGTATTAAATTGATTGAAATATTATTTACAAATTTTAATCGAAGATTTGTAAGATTGTAAGATTTGAACCCACAACCTAAACCATCTAAAACATCAACCAAGACCGAATGAGCTAACCCTTATTTTAAATATCTATTTGAAGAAATAAAAATAGTAAACCCTACCTTATAATATATAATAATAAGGCTTACTCAATTATTCAATAGAGAGGTTTTATATTTAAATACGTATATAACTATGATTTTAAAATAATTTATTTACATAATGGGTTTTATTAAATTTTATCTTCCATGTTTAAAAATGAAGTTATTCTAGTTTTTAAAAACATATCAATAAGTATCACAAAATAAAAAAAAAAATATTTATTTTTTCATTTTCAATATGTATTAAGAAACATAATATTAATTTAATTTTATAGGGTGTGGTATATGATAGGATTGTTTATTTTTTACTACAAATGAAGTTTTGACATTTTTTTCATTGTAATAATATATTTTAAAAATTGTCAAGAAATATGACGAGAAATGCTATTGGGATTATTATATTAGCACGAGGGTCATTCACATTATGGCACCACCCTAAAGACATAAGGATCACTATATATTAGGGTTTATGCATTTCCACATACAACCCCGCTAAAACTAGTGTTAGATAATGTTTTTGATAACTAAGGCTTTTAGATTCAAATAATCATATCAAACCTACCAAAAATGTGAGATTGATTTTTTGAATAAATAATACTTTTAAATTTGTAGAAGTGAGTGTCAAGACACATTAAAGAGATATGATCATTGGTCAACATGGGTTATTTTCAATTATGAATCCACGAAGGAGGAGAGTGGAAGGAATCCAAGAAGAAAACATAATCAATCTGCAATCAATCAATTGTTATCCCAAATTAATCCCCTAAGATTACTTTGGATAACTTAATTATAATTAGACTTAGCCATTTTTCCCTTTAGAGGTTCGCTTAACATTGCTAAGGTCGTCAATGCCCATTTGAAAACCCGCGAGATACTTAGCCATTTGGCATTAGCGAGTTTTAATTAAAAATCTATGGGATGTTCATTTTCCCATCAAATTTAATGCCAAGCATTCATGTAGGGACACACGGCAGTATTTTGGCCCTTTTTCATGGAATTTGGGTTCCATGGACTCCAAATCCATGGAATGAACATGATTGGAAAAGGATTCATTTCCTGCAGGAGGAAGCAATCATTCGTAAGTCAAAGGAAACACACGACAGAGTGGATGCTAGACAGATGGCAAAGCTCCAAGGGCGAAGAGGGGACTTGTGGCATTATTTTGTCACCCTCTCACGAAGATGCATCTGGCGGACTTGAAACCCGTAGAATAAGTTGCATTGAGTAGGCTTTCGTGTCCTGGAGCGGGTCAAAGCAGAGTCGGCGGATCCATAACGGGAAATCGAAGGGTGACACATAGTGCGGATCAAATAGTTCAAGCGCAGAAACACGAAACATTCGGAACTTCTCGGAGGAGATGCATTCCATGAGACCTCAAGTCCGTAGAATGAGCTAGATTTAATACAATTTCGGGTCTACGGAAGGTCAAGGCGAGTCAAAAGGAAAACATGGGCAAGTCATAAGTGGCCATGCGCAAAGATGATCTCAATTATCAGTAGGGGACATGTGGAATAATTCGCAATCTTCAATGCATATTGGTTTCACAGATTCCAAACCCGCGAAATAAGGCAAATTCAATGAAGTTGCAGTCCACGTGGAAGGAAAACAAAATAGCACGTAGCAAAGCCACGACCCCGCAACAATGAAAGGTTGACATGTGGCGAAGGAAAAGTAATGCACATGTAAGAAAGGCAATCCCCGAAGCCAATCAAACATTACCACGTGTCATTTTCCTATTCATCTTAACATGCAAAACTTCAAATGGTCATAACTTCTTTAAAGAGCTCCAAATTTAGTAAAATCGGTCTTGTTGGAAAGGTCTCCTCGAGTCCTTCAATTTAACATCATCATATTCAAATTTTTATGATTTTTGTGGGAGAAAATGGAAAACATGTTTTGAGATGAGGAAAGGACGATCATGAGCGCATAAAATTGTCAAATCTTCTCCCAACCACCAAAATTGATGGGATACGGAGCTCCATTTGCTTCTACATGACAAGAAGGAAATGAAATGGCCTTGCAGAGGTTCCCATGCTTGTTTCTAGAGATTTAATGAAGGATTGGTTGGTGGATGTAGCAAAAAAATTGTGTCCTTCTTTCTTTCTCTCTCATTCTCTCTTATGCTTCTCTTTCTCTATAAAATTAGAACTTATCCATTGAGAAAAGGATCTCTCTTTTTTATAACGGCACCATGCCAAAATGGTGGCCTACTTCCCATAATTTTTAGACCTCTAATTTGGTCTCGTAATGTAATTTTTCCTAATGCCAATGTTGTAATGGTTTTGTGTCTTTTAAGCAATAAAATTCGGTCTTTGTGGTTGTTATTTTTCTTATTCCTGGTTTATAACATTCTTTCCTCTTTGTTCTTCTTTTGGTATGTTGTGCATGCTTCTTACTTGTAGGTTTCCATTTTCCTATGTTGTCAATGTGTGGGAAAGGTGAATCCTCACATTTTCGGTATGTGCCACATTTTCATGCCCTCTCTCCCATGTTTCTCTCTTTCTCGATCTTTCTAAAGAGTGATCAACCCTTCTTTTTGGTTTTATCACCTCTTTAGCTTAGAATTTCCCTTTCATGCATCCCTTTAACCCTTCTCTCTCTCCCTGGTCCTTGGAAATGTTATTTTAGGATTAGATAGTTATAGGATTAAATATAGGAGTAATTTAGCATTAGAAATGTGTAGAGGAAGTTGGCCTTCTATGGAGGTTGATCTCACTTTGCAAGTCTCACACTTGTGAGATCATCCCATGTTACCCAAAAATTATGTTGATCTTCCATGACCATTCAGAGGGTGCAATTTTTGGTGATAACAATTTTGGCATGCCCATTCGGATTATCTTGAAGAGATTTACAACTTCATATCTCCAAGATTAATGTGTTCTTGGTGATATCTAGCCTTTACATGCGCTTCTAAACACATTTAGTGACTCCAATGATTCAAACAAGCCATTTTCTAAGTTGTAGACCTTTCCTTATTTCCCTTCATTCTTCCATCCGTTTCCTTAATTAATCATTTCATTTTCCTCTCTCATGAAGTTGTGCAATCATGGCTTCATTCCCTCACTACAATCCCCATTTTCAAGAGCAATACTAGTTCCTTCCTTCTCTATATTGTCAAAATCCTCTTCCAAATAAGTTTTATGAGCTCCATCATGAACAACATGCATATAACCCAAACCCCACTAATCCATATGGTTATTCCACTAACCAAAATGTTTATCAAGAACAAGGTTATACATGTGATGGTGGAAACTTCATGGCAAATGTTGATTTCCAAAGGAAGATCCAAAAGATGGAGGCAAACATGGTGCAATCAGGGCCACATGCCACATAAAGGCATGTAAAATTGGTTTTAGGGTCCCTTGTCCATGGGTTGGCCCTATGCCAAACTGGTTCAACCCTCAATAGAAGCTAGATTTTATGGTTGAGATGATGCCCTAAATTGCAAAGTGGGATGAGTTAATGGAGGCTCACCAATCTAGTGGTAGGAAACCTTGTCAATGGGGTAATTTTACACTAGCATCTTACATCCCTCCCATTTCTCCTCTTAAACCTACACCATCTTAGCCTTATTTTCATGTTCTTATCTTTCCGCCCGATCCTCCAAAGGATTCCATTTTTCCATCTTCTTCCCTTCCCTATCATCTTCATTTTTCCACCCTCTTTTCTTCCAAATCCCCATCCCCTCCACAGCCAATATTCCCCCTCCATATTTTGAACCCTTGCTAACTCAACCTCTCCATGACTTCACAAAATTAGTTGAGGTGCATTCCAATGTAGACAAAAATGAAATATATGTTTGGGAATGGACTGATTTTTATAGCATAGCTAAAGAACTTCCTTCCGTCTTCATGGATCAATTTGCTAGTGGAGATGTCCCCAAGGAGAAAATAGAGGAAGAAATCATAACTGAAGATCAATTTGATCTTCAAGAAAAGGAAGAGAATCCCCAAAGTGAGAAAGAGGTTTTGACTGAATGCAATGACCCCCGGGTAAGTGCACCAAGTGGGCCAAAAGGGGGTCTTAAGCAAACGGATTTTTCTCGAAAAATAAAAAAATTCAACTTGTACGAGCTTTTCGAAATAGTTACACTCAAAATTGGAAGATGTTGTAGAAATATGAATCGTAGCGTTTTTAGTCTAGTTTCTAAGCTACTAAATTTTATTGAAAATGGATAAGTTTAAGTGGGTCAAATAACTAAAATACCAACATGTGCTCCTATTTTTGTTAAAAAAATAGTATAGTGACTTTCGTGCCCCCACCATTTTTTAGCACCATTTAGTATTTTTGAAAACCCTTTGGTAGAAAGATAGATAGGAGCATCTAGTTTGTGTTAGAAATTTTTTTAGATTTTTTAGCGAGTATTTTTTTAATGATTTTTCTAGTACATAAATTTTATGTTTTGAAAAATAACAGAGCTCGACCGTGCCCCTCCCCCTAACTACCTCAAAAATATCAAAAATTAGTTTTTTTTTTTTTAATATGTATAGAATTACACCTAGTTTGTGCCTAAAAACTTTTATTCAATTTCAATGAGTCAAAAAAAAGATACACAACAAAAGATAGACATGTTTAAACTTCAAAAAATAGCTATAAAAAGGCATAGTTAAGAAAATAAATAATATGGAAACCTTGTATTTGTTAGAAAAATTGAAAAATAATATTTATACAAAGAAGAAACTTTGCTTTACATCGTGGTATAATTTTTTTTTAAAAATCGATCATTTGATGTTGATTTATCTGCAAAAACATGTGGTTTGTTGTGTTTGTGCAAGTCCATGCCTCAGGCTTGGGGATCTAAACCAGATCCCAAGCCTTGAGGCATGTGATAGAAAAGGTAAAAAAACATAACGTGTTATTCTTTGTTTATATATTGTGGCCCCCAACATCCCTTTCATCTCTTTCACGGGAATTCTGCAAACATTCTGTTTGGTCTGCAATTTTCTCTACATTCTTACACGATTTTTTAGTAGTTCATTTTGTCCCCAACCCACTAGTTGATTTTTTCTAATCATGGGTGATAAAATTCGAGGTAAGGACAAGAGGAAAGTCAAGAACAAGACACCAGAGCAATTGGAAGAGAAAAGAATATAAAAATTGAAGAGAATGCAAAAACTTCGTGTAGGGAAAGGTACATTTGTTATATCAAATGTAGCTAATGTATTAGAAAATGGGGATGAAATACATAATGAAAATGTAGAGAATAATGATTTTGCAATGAATAATGATATTGAATTGAATGATAATGTTGGTGTGGATGAAGAAATTGATATGAATCCAATTGTTGAACCCGTGCACGAGAATCCAAATATTATCCCCAAAATTTATATGAAAACACTGAATGAAGAAAGTAACCTTGTAAACGAATCTTCACCTCTAAGAACACCTCCTTTCATTTTGCGAAGAAAACCAATTCACTTAATTGAAATTGATGAAAACATTATAAAACCAATGCCTAACAAAATGTCTGAAAGAAATGCGAGAAGAAAAGCTAGTGGAATTTGGGATAATTACTTTGAGAATTTAAATGACACACAAAGATGTCAATTATTTGTTACATTGATGAAATTAATTAAGATGAGACCTATAATGAAGATTTTGGGGTTAAGAACATCTAATGTTGTTGATCAAAATGCGTCAATTGTTGAAAACATACATAAAGCATACCAAACTGTAGGTGGCAAAAGACACACCAAATATAGTAATGCTACACGATGTGCACTTACTAATTATATAGTAAGTGATAAAACAATTAATAAACGTTTGATTATAAAAACAAGCAGTGCTTTGAAGCTAAACAGAAAAACACTAATGAAAGAAATAGAGAGACGTAAACGTTTTGAGTGTCTTCAATAGACCTTGACTATTGGGATTTCTCTAGCAGACTTCCACGAAAAGACAAGAATACATCTGATATTCTAAAATAATTAATTGTAAAATTTTGGAATGAGAACACAAGGGTGTCACCGAATAAAAGAGATACAGTAAAAAGAAGAATAGGTTCTCGTAATCATGAATCGTGTGCAAAACATTTCTTAGATATGACTCAAACACAATTGTTCTCTAAGTTTAAGAATGAAAATCCACAAATTAACATTAGCCAAAGATTATTTGAAATGAGAAAACCCTTTTATGTGAAAATCAATCACTCACGTACCACTTGTTGCAGGCATCATGTTGAATTTTCAATGCATTATGATGTTTTTTGTCAAATACGTCATGTTTTGCATATTGACATCATGTTGTAGGAGTGTGGATTAAATGTCCCACCAAAATCTTCAAGGGAATTTATTCTAACAATATTTTGTGAAAAATCAACTAGACAATTTTTTTATAACAAAGCATGTTTGGATGGAACGTGTAATGTATGTGGTGGCTTGCCAAATATGAAAAGTTGTATCCATGAGGAGAGTACAGATTCAATAGAAAAATAATTGGTTGACTTCACCAAATATAAATCGATGGCATATCAATTAAAAAATGGAAAAGAATCTAAGAGGTGTGAGCTTGTTACAAAATAATTACCTGTATCAGAATATATGGTCAAATTCAGAGAGAAAAGTTTTTATGAGTATGCAAGGCACACACATAGAGCTCGATGGTTGGATGAACAATTCAAGTTAAGCAAGGACACATTCCCACTTGGTACTATTGTTTCAGTAGTTGAATTCGCAGAGAATTACACATTGCAGCCACAAATGGAGGTTCAATCTCAATATTATAACTCAGTGCAAGTTGCTATTTTCGTGCATATAGCATTCATGCACTCTCCAGAAAGCACTAAGAAAGATCAAAAAATATTAAGAGAGTATCATTTCTACATCAGTGATGATTGAACACATTCTACATAATATGTACAAGGGTGTTTCTAGGTGTTTTATACGAACTTGAATGAGAGGAACATTAGTTTCGATCAACATTACATTTGGTTGAACAACTGCACATCACAATTCAAGAATGCACAGATGTTTTATTGTCTAAGCAAGATGCACAAAGAAACAAATGTACAACATATCTAGAGTTTTACTGAGGCAAGGCATGGAAAAGGAGAGCATGATGGTGCAGAGCATGTGTGAAAAGAGCACTTACAAGAGAAGAGTTAAAGTTCAAGGATGGTGCTAAATTTATAGATCCAAAAACATTGTTGATTAGTGTGTCAAGAATATGGGCCATGAATCTCAAGAGAGATCAACAGTTCATAGATATTTTTGGTTGATAGAGGAACAACATCTGGCAAACTTTGAAGATTGTATGACAGTTGTAGGATCAAGTGATATGCACTCATTTTGTAGTTCAAATGCAAATGCTTGGACTATTTATACTAGGTGCATGGCATGTTTTTGTATATCATGCATTGATTTTGCATGGAATGAATGTGAGTCACAGCAATGGGTGGATGAATGGACTTGTATACCTCTAATTCCACTTGACACACATCAAGTTCCATGAGCATTACAACTTGTAGGGTCTTCAGATCAAATGACAACATCACCTGACTTTGACCAAGTCTCTAATTTAGTGCAACAAGGTACATACATATATGTACATGCCATGTTTTAGATTTATATATTATTAAATGGTCAACTCTTAATGTATTTTAAATTTGACTGAATAGTTTTACTTTGTGATACATAGGGCACATTTTTAGTTATTGCGACGGAATTTAACGAAGAGGGAACAAACTACTTCTTGTCTCGTTGTGTAGAGGGAAAAAAATTGACTTCCACAGTCATTAATGGTGAAGACCTTGAGTATCCCATTGGGTCAGTGGTAGTCACTGGAACTTGGCTTCGATGATATCCTATCAAAAAATCAAACATTTGGTTATTTAAAGACTATGAAGTACATCGAAAGATACTTCACTATTCACATTTGGTCCTTGCAACAAATATTAAATTGATCAAATATCAAGGTCGGCCATTAAACAAGAATCTGTGGAAGGTTCGTGAATTAGATCATGAAGCAATTCTTGTTATTGTCAAGAGTAGAGTTGATCTTTGTGGTTCATTGGATTGAATTTGCAAAGGTATGTTCTTCAAGAATTTAATTTGAAAATTTACTTAAATGATTTTGTTTGAATTTTGTAAGATTTAAAATTCTATTTAATTACTTACTAACATGTATGTAGGTTAATGGTGCCAAGAAAAATTAAATATTAGAAAGGAACAACAAACAAAAATTTTCATTTCACCACCTATATTATTCAGGTGATTGGCAATGGACAACCTTACACTGACTCAAACTATAGTATTTCTCATGTTTGCAAATAATAGGATAGCAAGAGAACCAAATAGATATGGAAAAAATAGTGAGAGACTTTCATATAGGGCCCCAACGTGGAGGTTTCAAATCTGACGAGACATCTCTAGGTGCCACGGAGTCCGAGAAATCACCTGTCAAAGATATAGCATGTTTTGGTCTCAAGGCTCTTAAGAGACTACGCCCAGATGAGGTAGCCCAAAGCATGGGGAGTGTAGGGAACCAAAACAAAGCCTCCCCTAGCATTTACCTGACCACCCCGACGTGTTAGCGTAGACTATGAACTTAGTTTTGTTGGGGAGACCACCAATGTTCCAACTATTCATTTTGAAAGAATGAATATCTTCAATCAAACAGAGAATGAAGAGCTGAATTTTTTTGGACATTACAAAAGGTTGTTTATGCCCAAAAAGAAGCAAAGGCCATATAAATTTTTAGTCTTCAACTTTAGATGACAATGAACATCGTGAAGAAAAACAATTAGGTGAAGATGTCACTATGATTCAAGAAGAAATGCCTCCTAAAATTCATAAAGAGTCAATTCGATTACCCAAAAACATCTGGAAGAACTTAAAGAGAAGATAAGAAGCAGAAGAAAAGGAAAAATGGGAAGCGTGGAAGGATCACAACTTAACTGGAATGGAAGATCTATGTGATGTTGTCGATATAATCATGGATAATCTTAAGGACAACATGCCAAGTTGATTATTTTTATTAATCTCACTGCTTCAACTTCATAAATCAAACTAGGTAGTTCTAAAAGCAAAGTAAATTGGCAAGAAAAATTGCAATGAAGTATTGATAATTGAGCCTAAAACTCGTTTAGAATTGTACTTTATTTTTTGATTGAGCATTCACCCAT
This sequence comes from Taxus wallichiana var. yunnanensis, assembly GCA_018340775.1. NCBI lineage: Eukaryota > Viridiplantae > Streptophyta > Pinopsida > Cupressales > Taxaceae > Taxus > Taxus wallichiana. Next base: position 342,800,892 of record CM031239.1, read on the forward strand.
AGTTTATTTTTTGAAGGAAGAAATTCATTTGATATGTGAGAAATAGAATGTTGATTTAGTCTATTACTCTAACTATTTAGGTTAGATTTTGTAGTCGTTCAATGAAAGTTGTTGCAAATATGAACAACATGAGTAGTTGAGACTGTATAAATTATAGAGTTATCTTGATATCTGTTGTAGAAATGGGAGATGAAAGGAAATACTCCTTTATCCTTGGAGTAGTAACCTGGACGAATGCAAAAACATGATGTGTGTGATTCAGCTATGAGCCTCACCAACTCAATTTTTTTAAAAAGGCTTGGATACATGTTGCTTGGAATCATACTTGTGACTATGGTATGTATGTACTACTAGGTATATTTATGTATTTGATAGTTGTAGAAGTAGAAAAGTAGAGGGAGGATGAATTTTTGGTTGTTGTGGTCATGACAGAAATTTATGGCTTGATGTAGGTGGCCACATATGACATCTTTTTATGGGATTTATATTAACTTGGTAACTTTGATTCCTTTCAGGCTCTTCATTCTCTGTTTGATTGAAGATATTCATTCTTTCAAAATGAACAGTTGGAACATTGGTGGTCTCCCCAACAAAACTAAGTTCATAGTCTATGCCAACATGTTGGGGTGGCCAGGTAAATGCTAGTGGAGGATTTGTTTTTGTTCCCTACACTCCCCATGCTTTCGGGCTACCTCGTCTGGGCGTAGTCCCTTAAGAGCCCTGAGACCAAAACACACTATATCTTCGACGGGTGATTTCTCAGACTTTGTGGCACCTAGAGACGTCTCGTTAGATCTTAAAGCTCCACGTTGGGGTCCTCTACTAAATTTTCTCGTGGTTATTTCCATCTCCATTTGGTTCTCTCGTTGTCCTATTGTTTACAAACACCTGAAATACCGTGACCTAAAGTCGGTGTAAGGTCAGACGCAATACTTTGCAAACGAAAGCTCTTGGGACCGAACCGTTTGGGCCAACATGTCCAGATGGCCTAGTGAACGCTAGTGGAGGATTTGTTTTGGTTCCCTACGCTCCTTATGCTTTTGGGCTACCTCGTTCGGGCATAGTTTCTTTAAGAGCCCTAAGACCAAAACACGCTATATCTTTGACGAGTGATTTCTCGGACTCCATGGCACCTAGAGACATCTCGTCAGATCTGAAACCTCCATGTCAAAGCTCTCTATGAAATTCTCTCATGGTTTTTCCATCTCCATTTAGTTATCTCATTGTCCTATTGTTTGCAAATGCGTGAAATACTGCAGTTTGAGTCAGTGTAAGGCTGTTAGACGCAATACTTTGCAAACGAAATCTCTTGGCACCGAAACAACTACACCAACACGTCGGGGTAGCCAAGTAAACACTAGTGGAGGATTTTTTTTGGTTCCCTATACTCCCCATGCTTTCGGGCTACCTCGTCCGGGCATAGTCTCTTAAGAGCCCTGAGACCAAAACATGCTATATCTTCGACATGTGATTACTCGGACTCCATGGCACCTAGAGATGTCTTGTCAAATCCGAAACCTCCATGTCTAATCCCTCTACAAAATCCTCTCATTTTTTTCCATCTCCATTCGGTTCTCTCATTGTTTTATTGTTTGCAAACACTCGAAATACTGCAGTCTGAGTCAGTATAAGGCTACAAGACACTATAATTTGCAAACAGTAGCTCATGAGACCAAACCATATAGGCCAACACATTTAGATGGCCTGGTGAATGCTAGTGGAGGCTTTGTTCTGGTTCCCTACCTTCCCCATGCTTTCGGGCTACCTCATTCAGCGTAGTCTCTTAAGAGCCCTGAGACCAAAACATGTTATATCTTCGACAGGTGGTTTTTCAGACTCCGTGGTACCTAGAGACATCTCGTCAGATCCAAAACATCCACATCAAGGCCCTCTACAAAATCCTCTCACATTTTTGTCCATCTCCATTTGGTTCTCTCGTTGTCCTATCGTTTGCAAACGCACAAAATATTGCAATCTGAGTCAGTATAAGGTCATGCGATGCTATATTTGCAAACAAACGGTAGTTCATGGGAATGAACCATCCGGGCCAACACATTTAGATGGCCTGTTGAATGCTAGTGGAGAATTTTTTGGTTCCCTATGCTCCTCGTGCTTTCGGGCTACCTCGTTCAGGCATAGTATTTTAAGAGCCCTAAAACCAAAACACGCTATATCTTCAACAGTGATTTCTCAGACTCCAGTGGCACCTAGAGACATCTCGTCAGATCCAAAACCTCCATGTCAAATCCCTCTACAAAATTATCTCACGTTTTTATCCATCTCCATTCGGTTCTCTCGATGTTCTATACTTTGTAAACGTGTGAAATACTGCAGTCTGAGTCAGTGTAAGGATGACAGACATAATACTTTGCAAACAGAAGCTCTTGGCGCCAAACCAACTACGCCAACATGTCGGGGTGGCCAGGTAAATGCTAGTGGAGGATTTTTTTGGTTCCCTACACTCCCCATGCTTTCGGGCTACCTCATCCAGGGCGTAGTCCCTTAAGATCCCTGAATATTTAGATTGGCTTAAGAATGAATTTGATAGGGAAATTTCTAAGAACACACTGGAGTTATCAATCGCCTAGTAAATCTTTCTTGTTTAGTTTTGAATGTGAGTCAGTTGGCCTATGACTTAGTGACCTTCAATTCATTGATAATTTATGCTATGATAAACCCATGGATACTTTCAAAAGTGCCTTCAAAAGGATAGGGGTAGTCATCAAGCCTAGTGAAGGGTGTGATGTGATTTCCAAACAACTTGAAATGCCTACATATTTAAATTTAATAACACGAATTAGATAGGATTAGATAATCAAGAATCATTGAGTGTCTGAATCAGAATGTCATCGCATCTAGAGACACTCTCAAGCATTGGAGTAATGTATATGGAGAGACATTCTCAAAATATCAACAGATGAAAGGCATCAAATTGTGATGACTCTCAAGTGTTTTAACAGGGAGAAGATTAAGAAGCATAGAAGAATGTAGTAAGTGCATGATAAGATAAGAACCAGTAAAAAGAGATCATGAGCAAGAAGAAGCGCAAGTAAGGTAAATACACATATACACATTGATAAATTGAATGAATAATTACTCATATTAGGTAACTCTTTATATACATACATTATATAAATATTGATTTCCAAAGTTTGATGCATATTATACATTGAAAATGCTAGTACATGTACATCACCAATAAATGAAAAAATAATCCATAATGTCTTAAATATTGTCAAGTGCACATCATATTAGTTTCATGCAAAAATAATCTTAGAAATGTAAGGTCTCATACAAAAATATCAAGTTCCAAATAGTATTTTAATGTGCATAATAAATATAAAAATGCCCAAATAGGTCATATACCATCAAGTTCAAATGCCATATAGGTGTACATACAATGCCATGCACATAGGCATACAAAAAAAATGTCATGTAAGACATATATATTTCCTAATCATCAAAATCTATCCCTCTCTTGGCCTTGCTCAAAGAAGGCCCTCCCTTAGATGAAGATGGAGATCTATGAGATGACTTTGGATCGTCCGAGCCCATGCTACGAGTCCTCTTCCGCTAAATACTCACTTGTAGATGAGCCTGTAAATGCAAACAATGTTTTTTTGTCAAAACTTAATTTATATATGTTTTCAACATGTATTTAAGACCATGCTAGAATGAAAGTATTTACATAAATACACAAACTTACCACAAGTTTTGATCACGCCGAATTTGCATCTCACGCTCAGATGAGTCATCGAGAGCTCTTGGAGTATGAATGGGGGTACGAAGATGATGAGATGGAGGAGTTCGTGCCCTCGAAGTCAAAATGGAGGGGGTTGAAGTTCCCTACATACACATAAGATCAGAAAATCTAACATCAAAATTAGCGAAAATATAACTAAGTACATGTATGTACATAATGACAATATTTTAACTAATTTTATCAATATAGAACTATTGTTTTTACCCCACCACGCTTGTGAATCAAATGAACAAGGCTACTACCTATCAAAGTAACTCCTGCATATACACAATGAAGGACATTATTAACATAATTTAATAATTCTACAATGAAAGACATTACTAATATGTAATTTAACATAATATGAATTACACGAGAAATTTAACAAAATTTACATGTTGTTTGAATACCTCAGTGAGTTGTTGCGCAGATGAAATCACAGTGGAAACACCTTTCTCTACTTGTCGCAAAGATGGTGGGGTGTCTAGTGAAGTCAACATCTTTATCAAACATGTATCACGTGAGTTAGATGAACATACAAGAACATACATATGTTTGACTTCTTTATATATATATATATATATATATATATATATATATATATATATATATATATATATATATATATATATATGTATGTATGTGAAAATTTTACATAATTAACATTCTAAATTACCTCTATGAATGTATGTGTACGCATGGTGCTCACCGCCTATGGTCGGGATGAAGATGCGCCTCCCGCGCGTTGTAATATCAATGCATGTACATGTACAAATACAATTATTTCAAAAATTTAACATATATAAGTAAATCAAGTACTCAAAAATTTTGTAACACACATAATAAAACATAACAAATACCTATGAAGGTGACACCGATGACTGTAATCCAAATGTCTCACTCAAAAGGATATCGACATAGTGACATTATCATGTGCACCCCTAGCACCAACTCCACCAAAATCAGTACGCATGAAAGTATCATCCTCCTCGGGCCCCAAACATATGCTACCACATGACGAGAAAAGATGTGGCCTCATGCTAGTACTCCCTGAGGGAATACTCTGTGTACCTCCGTGAGCATCTGGCTCATAAATCTCCCTCGTATGTCAAACAAGGGTCGCAGATAGCCCTTAAAGCGCGTGGAGTGTATCAATCTCTACTATCTCCTTCACTGTTTGAGGGACAATCTCAGGGTGAGGGGGCTTCTATGCAAGGAATCTACCCTGTTGAATAGGTGCACATTGTGCACCTGGTCGATCTGTGCAGATCCTTTTCCTTGGCCCTGGAAATCTCGAAATCAAAATAATTTGGGATCTCGTTGAGGATAAACTCATAATAGAGTTTCCTCATAAAGTATAGTGGCACCTCATTATTATTACAAGGTGGAAAATCAAACACCATCCACCATCGGTCCAAAAATTATTTTTAATCAAATTATTATTGCACCAATGGATGGGAAACCATTTACATGACAACGGAATAGGAAAATTAGTGCGGGGGTCCGTGAATAAGGTGCATATGAGGTCTTTTGTAATTTCTTTTTTCTTTACATCCACATATGACAATTTTTTGGAATAATAAACCCTACAACCCTCTCTGTAAGTTGTCCAATGATCAATTTTCCCCATTGTCGCGTCAACTTGAGCAAGTAATGCCTCCAATGTGTTTGCAAGAGAGGCACGGTGGGGGTTTATAGATTGTGAATCCCTCATTCTTTTGATTAAATCCTCAATTTCAATTTTTTTCAACTATGTGGGCTGCTAAATCTTCTTGACTACCTAAGGGATGTTGAGCAATTGTGGGAGTGTTGGGAGGGATGACAAGAATAGCAGGTTTGGTTGTGGTTGATTCCCTCGACCTCCAACTGTAACAATTAAAAAAATGTATTCAATTCAAATTTTAATCTATAATTATCATATTTCAATGCAATTTTGAGAAAATAATTGTGCCTACCTCTTCTCCATGGTGCCATCGTCGATTCAGATCTTCCGGTGATCCAGAAATGATCCTTTGAGCTTGAGATCCAGTTGAATGAAAAAACATGAGGGCACGGTTAAGCTCTAAAACTCACGTTTGAGGGAGATAAAATGATAGAGGCTTGGGCCTCTTTTTTAATTTATAGTAGACATAATGCGTACATGTTATGCTTTGGTAAATCCCAAACCTAAGAATTTAAAACGCAATCACGTTATAATAGAACGTGTACGTGTTTTGCTTTTTTCAAGTTTTTGTCCACTTTTTGGCCCCCCAACTTCGTGCACTTACCCCCATTGTCCTGCATGTTTAGAGCCTACTACACTTTTGGAAGATTGCATTGATTCATCAAAGACATCTTCAGAGGTGTAATTAATCAAGGGAGATTCATGTCATGGAGAAGGAGAGGTTTGATTTATCAAGCTTCTTGTTTGAAGAGGAGGCGGATCATAACGAGGCAATTTTGTTTGCAAAGCAAGTAGAGCATAGTCCAAATCATCTTCCAAACAATCTTCTTTAAGAAGAAAGTGTACATGAAGACCCCATTGTTGGGGATGAGCTTCAAGAAGATGGGCAGATCACAAATATCATCCCATTGATTCTGAAGGCCCCATGCCCAATCAAATAACTAGCTAATTTGGAGCCAAAAATAGAGTTGCAACTTGTCATGCTCATTTAGAAGCATGAGGATGAATTTTAATGTGTCAAAGATCAGTTGCCACACCTCCAATCAAATTTATAACAATCAGAAGAGGTATTCATCATTGTTTTAATTGATACTTTTATGAACAAGGGAGTGTGGATCATGTTTTCACTTCCACCATGTGATATTGTTGTCAAACCGATCACATAATCGCATTTTGTAAAGAGATGAAGCTACTTCTCCCAACCTATTACATGTTTTGTTTAGCTTCCTTCTCTATTTGGTTAGGGTAGGGTAGGTAGATTTTTTTATTGAAAAACAAGTGCTATGCACACTCTGCATGTTTCCCCTTGGAACATGTATGATTTTCTATTTTGTATATAGTTTGTGCACTTTTTTTATTGTTACATGGTCTATTCCATAGCAGTGTTAATGGAAAAAATAGATTTTAGGGATTCTTCAAGTGTATTCTTCGGACCCAAGAGATCAATTTTAGGTTTGAGTTCTTAATGCCTTTTCCTTAGCTAAAAAATTTAGTATTGTTGGGATAGTTAGCAAATTGTAATCAAAACTCCCAAGAAGTCAAATTTAAGAGCAAGACCAAGGTTATTTTTAGTTCATCTCCAAACTCAACCAGGTTTTATGGTAGAATCGGATAATTAGGCAGTTCTAAGTCTCATTTCAGAGCTCCATGATTAATTCAGCAGCTCTAGGTCGGTACTATGTCCATTTCACACTTTATGTAGATTCAGGGGTGAAATTACAAATTTTGATCAAATATTCAAGTCTATCAGCCTTGACTCCATGCCCAATGAATGCTCAAGGCCACCGATATTCATATCTAGTAGGAAAATATCCCCTAGAGGTCACCAAATTGTTATCCCAAATAATCCCTGGGATTAATTTAGATGACTTAATTATAATTGGACTTAGTCATTTTTCCCTTTGGATGACTGCTTCACATTGTTATGACAAGATAACTATTTTATGGTCTAGACTAGGATTATATGGTCTTAACTCGCACTTTTATTTTTAAACCTTTTTGATGGATCGGATCAGAAATTTTATGTGCTTCGCTTTTTCTAGAGATGATTTTTGTTGTATGTCACTCTTGTTCACATAACTTTGGGATGACTCAGAAAGAACCCTGTAACAAATTAGAAACCCTAACAACCTACGAAGCCTTCATCGTGAGCATTGGTAAACCAAAAGGAAAAAACATGTGTGTGGTTTAGGTTAGACTACCCTTGTGGTCAAATTCCCATATGTTGAACCAATTCAAGTATTGCACTACATGCCCTCATTGTGCGATCAAGCCTTATGCAGCTTTCCTAGGTGTTTGTGCAAGTGTGTGTATTTAATCGTTAGTGCGTAATCACAAAGACCCCAAATGGCCCGGGTGTGAAGTGGAGCATTCACCGTGATTACACAACATGGGACCATCTCTCAAGTTGTGGAACTTGCAAAACTTAAGATGGACCTCCAGAGAAAGTCGGTTCTTGCTTCCTAATCTACCTACCACAAGCTACTCCAAAGTGCGGCCAGTAACCTATTATATCCTAATCTAACCATTCCAAGGGGACAAGAGAGAGAGAGAAGGTGAAAGGACCTACACTAAGTGCTGATACACTAGAAAAGGAAGTGTGAAATATTCTGTTGAGGGAGAATGAAACAAGAAAAATAGAAACTAAGAGAGGTCAGAAAAAAGTGACACATACTCAAATCCGGATCCACCATAGAAACTCCATGAAGCATGACGTCTTACACTGCAAACGTGAAATACATGCATAAGGAGAAAACACGAGAGAGAGAGAGAGAGAGGCAAAGAGAAACAACAGAACAATGCTAAGGGTTGAAAGATGCCACGAAACAAGGTTTTATTGCTTTGTAAGGTGCACAGACTATTACATGTGGTGCTCAGAGGCACAAATACGTTCTCCAGGCGTAGGAGAAGGCCTACAACTCAAATAGAGTCAGAAACAACTTTGACAGAGTTTCCCTACACCCAGAATGTCTCCCCTTCTTTTTAATATGAGAAGTATTACAATATATAGAGAGAATAAGAGAGAGAAGAGGGAAAAAATCGAATCCTGCTCCAACCACCTGGAGATATGCATTGAATCTTGTTTTGAAAGATCAACCACTGAATATCAATGCCTTCCCGTAAATCCATCCCAAATCTGTCATGTCCGCATCAATTTCTTGATTGCCTCAAAGTAGGAGGAACGACAGATCAAATCAAATCCAACTGGTTTTGGAGCAATGGGTTCTATATTAATGGCCTAGAAGATTTTTTCTCATTTTTGCCTACCAGATCCTCGTTAGAAATGATAGTTTATGTTTCCATGGTGTAGAGGGCATCGAGATGTTTCTATAAAGTCTTCTCCCACCCAAATTTGATTCTCCTTTCAAAAGATATGGCTATTTGAATATTAGGGTCCCAGTGCGCACAATATTTAAAAAGTCTATCTGTACCAGGTCCACGTGGCAACCTTGCGCTTCTTGGAGATTCAACCCCGCCTTACGCTCTTGAAACTACGTCAAATTGACATGTGGCAACCTCCGTGAGCTTCTTGACTTTTCAACGGCCGACTGCACCTCTTCGAACTCAGGGACACGTGGCGGGTTAGCGCTCGTTTGGAAACCAACCCCAAATTTTACTTTTGAAAGAGCATCGTGTTGACACTTGGCTATTTCCACTGGCCTACTTCTTCTTTGACTATTCAACCCAAACTTTGTCCCTTTTTTGACTCGGGACACGTGAAAGGCCCACGCTCATTTGAAAAACCCGCTCAAGATTTTACCTTTGAAGGAGCGTCGTTAAAACACGTGGCACCTTCCGCCTTCACTCTATACTTAGTCGTTTTGGGCCTGCTCTCCTTTTTGAACTTTGTTGACCATTTGCCATGTGGACAGCTGGCACAAGTTTGAGTCTCCTCCTTGGGCTCCCATCTTGGAGTTGTACCGAGCCGACACTTGGCACCTTCCGCTAGCACTTTTATACTTAGTCTTTTTTAGCCCTCGCCTGTCCGCCTTTTGACTTTTAGTTATTGACTCTACCTCCTTTTGGGTCTGGAACATGTGGGGGCCTGGCACTCATTTGAGTCTCACTGTGATTTAATATTTGGAGGTGCGCCACTTGGACACTTGCGGCGTCACTGTCTCTCCCCATACTTAGGCCAATATTTGGCACGTTCTGAGTTATTTCAGAGCTTGATGACTTGAATATTTTCCATTTCTTTTCTTCGAGCCTCCGGCTTCTTCTGACACTACCTTCTCATTCCATAACCCTTCTATTCTATTTTAGAGCCTCGCCCGAGTTCCTCCTTACTTGTCTATTGGATTTGAAGGACGGGCTCGTTTGACGGAACCGTTTTTGGATTTCTTTCCGCATGTGGTTGTTTGATCTTTTGTAAGCCCCATCACTCCATTATAGAGTCCCTATGCAACTTGTTTGCACGATTTGAACGTGAATTCTCTGGATTTTCTTGTGTGCAGTTGTGGTTGATCCAATTTTACCTGTGGGGGGCGAAATATGGATAACAATTGGCGACTCGCAGGGGCATCTTCCTACTAGATGAATGGATTAGTGACCTTGAAGCATCCATTGGGCATGGAGTCAAGAATGATGGCCTAATACTGATCCTTCTTATAAAATGGATCCCCGACTGCCCACCTTTGCTGACCTCGCCCGACCCCGAATCTACCTACGTGTCCGCACTCTCAATTTCCATGAGAAATCTTGAAACAAGGCTTCTGAGAGTAGAAATTTGCTCGACCATGGGGATTTCATCTATCCTCAAATGCAGATTGTCTTGAAAAACGTTCTTTTAGTTATTCTACATTTGTTTCTTTTTTGGAACTAGCAATCACATAAACAATTATGGGTCTTTCGCCATGAATACCGAAGAGCCTAGCCTAATGTATCTTTGGATCAAAATGAAAAAAACTTATATACAAAGACCAAATCATACATGCCTCAAATAAGACATGCAGAGTGTGCATAAGCACTTCTTCTACTGAAAGAAAATCTACTCCTACTCCTAAACTAACCAGAGAGAAGGAATGTTAAACAAAGTCTGCTACAGGCAGGGAGAAGTAGCTTCCCTTTCTCAAGAGGGGTAGCCATGCAAATGATTTGACATTGAATATGGCTGCCTGTACGAGTGAAAAACTGACTATAAGCCTGTCCTCCACCCAAATCATCAAGGTATCAGCATTAATGGAAAATACCTCCTCAAGCTAACTTGCATTGGACTCCTGGAGGTATTGATGTTGACCCTTGGTACTTTGATAATCATCCTCATGCCCTGAAGTAGGCATGACTGGTTTTGGCTTCTCCCCTGGCTCTAATGAAGCCAAGTACCTGATTGGGCACAGTCTAATCCTTTGAATGTGCCCCCTTATTTGAATTTCAACTCCAAAAGTGGAGTCTTTTTGTGGACCTTATTGGATGGATGGTGTGAGAGAGATGATGACATCCTCTAACCTTTCCCTTTCCTTCTCCTATGAAGAGCATGGAAGACTCATGTCTTCCAATCCTGGTTCCAGAGGGATGTAGTGGAGTGCAGATCGCTACTCTTGAATGTCCTCCTTCATGGCAACAGACTCATATGCTTGGAAGGTGGTTGATGGAGGAAAAAATGGTGTTATCTCTTCAGGCTCTTCTCCATCAAAACAATCCTCCAAGTCGACAGCATACCGCCTCTTTGTTGTCCTCACTGCAGTGCTCTACCTCCTCCATGGTGTCCTCCTGATCGGCAATTTGATTACCATGTCTCCCTTCATCCTCAAACATGAAGTTTGAAAGCTCAAACTCTTCTTCAACATCAGAGCTTGAAGGGGATGAGGTGGGAGGAAGAACTGAAGGTTCTTCGTAGCTTGCTTCACGCCTAGAGCCTCGAAACCGTATGGTCCTCCTCCATCTTGGGTTCATCAATCAAATCAGGCCCTTAAAATGAAAGCAAAAAGTCTTCAATGATGCTTTCTTCATTGAGTGGCTTCAACTCTGATTTTATCTCTCCCGGTTGTTCCTCTTCAATGGGACTTGGAGCTTATTGTTCCTCCTCTTCAACTAGTTGTGCAGCTTGGATTAGATCAACATCTTCTTTAGGCAAAGTTCCATAAACAGACTGTTGATTTTCTTCCTCTTGTTCTTGTTCTTCTTCTGCTGCAAACTCAGCCTCAGCCACCACTGGCTCTTCAACCCTAACCTCCTCTATTGGCTTGACCATCAAGGGGATCTTTGTAAACCCAAATTTGGTAGCCCAACTCTTCAGATTGTCTGTCATTTCTTCTCTATTGGGCTCCTCCTCTTGTTGTTCTCCTTGACTGGTTTCTTGGGTCTCTTCCCAACATGGACTTGGGAAAGCAAGAGGAGTGACAGGTTGGGGCTCAACCAGCTTTGCAATTGTTTCTGGTGGGGAGGGAGGTGGAACTTCTTGTTTCTTTGGGGGAATGACCGCCATTGGGAAAGGAAAGAGGAGAAGAATTGAAATGGTATGGAAGACTAGGAGATGGAGAAATGAAATCAACACTTGGGGCAACAGATGAGAAGCTTGACTCTTGCCTCTACTGAAATGATAAAGATTGAGGAAGAGAAAATGAAGGACATGGAGCTGGTGATTGACTTACCCATTAACAAGGTTGTCTCGCACATTGCTCATAAGCCTCAATGTCCTCAATCCACTATGTAAGCTGAGGTAACACTTCAACCATGAAGTCAAACTTCTCTTGAGGGCTGCAATGTCTTGGAAAAGGGCCTTCCCATGGACTATGTGCCCTACAACCATTCTTGAACGCCTTCATTTATGTTGTAGCCTCAGGACTGGACCATGCTAGCCTCCATTCTTTGAATCTTCTCCAAAAAAATAGCATCCTCCATTTGATTGTTGTCATTGTATGCATACCCTTGTTCTTGATAAGCTCCATGGCCAAACTGACTTTGACCCTGCTCATATGGGTAAGCACAATTACTTTGGATCTGATCATAGTGTTGATCTGGGGGAGTTAGAAAATGAATTGGAGGTGGCTTGCACTACTGTAGGTGTGAATTCCATGAAGGGAATGAAGTCATGATTGCACAACTTCATGAAATGGAAGAAAATGGAAGAGATGGAAGAAGAAAATGAATAGAAATGCATGGAAATCGATGGAAAAGGTCTGTAACTCAGAGGATGGGTTATCGACCAGATGGAGTCACCAGATGTGCTTTGAAAGTGCCTCAAGAGGCTGACCCTTAACAAGAACACATTAACTTGCTAAGATGAAGTCATAAGGTGCTTGGACTCGCCCCACCAGGCGTGCAGCAAACCGTTAGTGCAAAATCATAACACCCCCAAATGGCCCGAGTGTGAAATGGGGCATTCAGTGTGATTGCACAACATGGGACCATCTTGCAAGCTGTGGGACTTACAAAACTTGAGATGGACCTCCGAAGAAAGTTCGTTCTTGCTTCCTAATCTACCTGCCACAAGCTACTCCAGTGTATGTAGAACATATTCTATCCTAATCTAACCATTCCAAGGGAACAAAGAGAGAGAGAGAGGGTGAAAGGGCCTACACTAAGCGGTGATACAAAGGAAGTGCGAGATATTCAGTTAAGGGAGAATGAAACAGAAAATTGAAACCGAGAGAGGTCGAGGACGAAGTAACATAGACTCGATCTAGATCCGTCGTAGAAACCGCATTAAGCACAACATTCGTACCTACAAACGTGAAATACATGCACAGGAGCAATAATGAGAGAGAGGCACAAAGAAACAAGAACATTGAAAAATGCCACGAAACAAGGTTTTATTTCTCTCGTAAGGTGCAAAAACTATTACATGCGGTGCTCAGAGGCACAAATGCGTCTCCAGGCGTTGAAGAAGGCCTACAACTCAAATAGAGTTAGGAAATGACTTTGAAAGAGTTTCCCTACACCCATAATGTCTCCCCTTCTTTTTAATATGAGAAGTATTACATATATAGAGAGAATAAGAGAGAGAAGAGGGAAAAAATTGAATCCTACTCCAACCACCCGGAGATATGCATTGAATCTTGTTTTGAAAGCTCAACCACTGAATATCAATACCTTCCTACAAATCCGCCCCAAATCTGACATGTCTACATCAATTGCTTGTTCGGCGCCTCGAAGGAGGAACGATGGATCAACTCAAATTTGATCTAGTTATTGGAGCAATGGATTCGTATTAATGGCCTGGAAGATTTTTTTCCCATTTTTTACCTACTAGACCCTACTAGAAATCATATTTTATGTTTCCATGGCGTAGAGGATGCCGAGACGTTTCCGTAAAGTCTTCTCCCACCCAAATTTGATTCTCCAATCAAAAGATATGGCCATTTGAATATTAGGGTCGCAGGTGTGCAATATTTAAAAGTCTATCTCGGGTCCATGTGGCAGCCTCGCGCTTCTTGGAGATTCGGTCTCTTCCTTGCACTCTTGAAAATACATTGGATTGACATGTGGCGGCCTCTCGTGAGCTTCTTGAATTTTCAACGGCTGACCGCACCTCTTCGAGACTTAGGGACACATGGCGGGTTGGCGCTCGTTTGGAAACCCACTCCAAATTTTACTTTTGAAAGAGTGTCGTGTTGACACTTGGCTTCTTCCACTAGCCTACTTCTACTTTGACTATTCAACCCCAAATTTGTCCCTTTTTGGACTCGGGACATGTGGAAGGCCCGCGCTCATTTGAAAACCCGCTCAGATTTTACCTTTAAAGGAGCGTCGTTAAGACACGTGGCACCTTCCACCTGCACTCTATACTTAGTCATTTTGGGCCCGCTCTCCTTTTTGACCTTTGTTGACCATTTGCCACGTGGAGGGTTGGCGCAAGTTTGATTCTCCGCCTTGGGCTCCCATCTTAGAGTCAAGTAGCCTGAGTGACACTGCACCTTTCGCAAGCACTTCTATACTTAGTCTTTTTAGGCCCACCCCTCCGCCTTTTTGACTTTTAGTTGTTGACTCGCCTCATTTTTGGGTCCGAGACACGTGGTGGCCTCGGCACTCGTTTGAGTCTCGGCTCGTGATTTAATATTTGGAGGTGCGCCGCTTGGACACTGGCAACGTCCATTTGTCTCCCCATACTTAGAAAATTTTGGGCCCATTCTGAGTTATTTCAAAGCCCGACAACTTCGAATCTTTGTCATTTCTTTTCTTCGAGCCTCGGCTTATTCTCGATAAAGTGCCTTCTCATTCCCGGCCTCTGCTATTCTATTTTAGAGCCTGTCTGAGTTCCTCCTTACTTGTCTGTTGGATTTGAAGCACGGACTCGTTCGATGGAACTGCTTTTTGGATTTCTTTCGCACAAGGTCGTTTGATGTTTTACAAGCCCCGCCACTCCATAGAGTCCCTCCGCAACCTATTTGCGGGCAGGTTTGAACGTGAATTCTCTGGCTTCTTCTTGTGCGGGGTCGTGGATGATCCAATTTTACCCAGGGAAAAATATGGATAACATTAACCAAGCCCTTATGAGTACCCTCGTGTATCTTAACACCAAGATAACTGATTAACTTCATAGTATAGAATGTACCCATTGTGGTAGTAGTGGAATGTGGTGTGCCTCAGTTATGTGACCTAACCCTTTGTTGATTGAAACCCTTGTGCAATGCTTGGAGTGACTTTATTCTTGTTAAAACGTGGCTCTATGAACTTGCATGCTTAGAAATGGATTAAGCTAGACTCGTTGACCTTATTGAGTTCTTTAAAATTGCAGTAAGGACTACTATAGATGATGTGTAGGTGATCTAGGAAGATTTATAAACCCTTTGAGTGCTTTTTTGAGAGAGATTTACAATAGTAGCTTGTAAGAATGTTAGGTGAGTTATAAAGTGATAATGAACTGTTTATATAGCCTTTCATAGGAGAAATATTCGAATGAAGCCGACCCTAGGTAGATGAAATGACCCAAAGAATGATTTAAAATTGAAATCGGAGTCAATGATTATGAAGGGGTGGGACCGTACATGTCATCCAAGACCGGACCTTACATCCCAACCCTTCCATACATTTTCAAACCGAGAGAAATACCAAAACTAAAATTGTGTCATGAATAATGCAGATGTTTTATATTATATTGACTAAATGATATTCTCAAAATTGACAACAAAGCAGAGTGTAAAAATAAGCAAGTTGTGGAAGAGCTAAAGAGATGAGGAGATTGGATGTGAGCATGTGTCTTGAAGAAGGGAACATGGTCAAACTTGGTATTACATAGGGAAAAGTTACCAAATTTTAGTGTCTACACTATGGTACACTACATTTCTATAGTTAGAATTTGATAGGTGAATTATAACGGCTCGTGATATTATTAGATGTGATTGATTTAAGGTGATAAGTGTTGGCTCCTTAGTAGGAGAAAATATCACTATGTATATGTAACTCTCTATGTTGAATATGATATAGAATAACATTATTGTGTTTAGTTTGTGTGAATAAGAGCTTTGTTGCTTACTTGAAGCTATATCAAAGTTATCACATAGTCAAATCGAATAACCGACAAATTTGTTTTTTCATCAAGACACTATCCAGGATCTTAACGAGTCACTTACAAACCGGGTCAAGTAGCCTTTCATAAGCAAGGTTTAAAACTTGCTTTGCATGATAGACATGCCACCTTTCGGTGGGATTTTCTCTCAAGTCAATAACCACAAATCCATGCCAATGCAGACAATCAGATTTCTTCGCAAGGTTCAAACGAATAACCTAATCATTAGAATTTGTATCGAGTGGCGACCACAACACACACGCACAACTAATATTGACGGACTTCACAAGTTCTAACTCCACCATCATTCTTTGACTACCAATAAGGGCATCACACATCAAAATGTAATGACACAAGCTCGCAATACTCACTAAGGAAAAAAAGTCCCAAGATGAGCACTCGGTATAGTCCACAACTAGGAGGGCACTACTCTCAACTTCAAAGGTTACTATTCCAAGCTCACAACAATTCCATCAATAACTACTACCATTCAAACAATACAACTTATCAATGAAACCATTATTAACAAAATAAAACCATTATTGATAGAACTATCATTACGTGACAAAAAATAAATGTAAACCTATCTTAAAAAACAAAAAACAAAAAACAAAAAAATATTGTATACATATAAAAATTATTATATAAATTAAAAAAATTATTATATAATATAAAAATGAAAATGTATTCTATAAATATAAAAAAATTATCCTTTGTTTATCACAAACATCTAACTTAAACCTTTAAGAAAAACCTTGGATTTAATAAAATTTTCTCAAATAGTTTCTTTGTTTAGGTTTGAAATTACAAATTATTTCAACCATTAAATTTTGGACCCAACAAATTGTAAAATATTTCTTTTAGCCTATTCTTTTTAACTTCTTTTATATAAATATTATAATTATATATGTTAATTTAATTTCTTATATATTATATATTCATCAAATATTTTTATAATTTCTACATTTAGTATTAAGACTACACTATTCTCAATACTTATATTTTATTTAATTTTGAATCATAAACTTTACCAAATCTCATCCTTCATTACTTGAAATTATTTAGAATTTATATTTTGGTAGATGGTTAGATGACACTTTTATACCATCATATGTATCATTAGACTAACAAAATTTGAAACTTATTAATTGATAGACCAAATGAGAGAAAGAACCCCTTCAAAATTAATCAAACTTGTCACGTGCCTAAAAAAGTTGATTTGTAGGGATGAAATGATATTTGTATGGCAAATTTAATAAGCGTGAATATTTTGTGCACGGCGTATAATTAACTCCCTCTATTTCAGAATTTAGTGCTTTCATCCAGCCAAGCATGTGGTCAAAGGAATGATTTGCTATTACCAACACCATTATGGTCTAAATGGGTCTCTCTCGTACCACATGCAAGAGGCACCTAAAGAACTAGAGCAACAAAAAGAGGATTATAAAACTATTGGCCACTTGGTTTCTATTGCTTCTGAATTCATTCATGACAGCGTTAATACATAAACTCGTGTAAATGATTCTTAATGTTAAACATGAGTTGGAGTCATGACCACAAAATCTTTCTCACTTGATTACACAATACGTTAATAAATTTCACACCCATAAGATACATCTTGTTAGGCTTGATTAATATAAAAAACCATAAAAATACAATATTAGAAAAAGACAAATATCAATATTAATGAGAATTTATTTTATTTTTCAATGAAAAGTTCCATAACTCACAAATGGTGTCCCGAAGATTTAGACTTGGTCATAATTTAATGTGATCCTTAGACCAATAAGGGTAATGTTGCAATGGAAGTGGCCCTCCTACTACTAAAGTATATCAATAAAAATGACATCCCAACATCCATTTCTAACTTGGACAATATCTGCGATAAGATATGTTTGGTGTTGTGGGCTCAATACACTTTACAATTACGGAGTTCACTACCAAGTCAAACATAACTAATTGTTTAGACAACTAGACAAACCCTAGACAACTAATCTCAGTGTAACATTACACCTCTTTTGCAAGTGCCACTTACATATTTAACATACAGCAAGCGAAGAAACTGCTCTTTCCGAGATTCGAACATAAGACTGCTTGCAAACAAAATAATCGGAATAAAAAGCCCCGGCGTGAAAATGAGGGTTTGTTTCAATCTGAAGCGAAAATCCTGCCGCAAATAATGCGCGGCTGGGAAAGCTTTTTTCTCCGGCTGCAGGAAATAGCACATGATTTAATCAGAGTATGTTGAACAACCAAAAAAACAGGGAGTCGAAACTCAAAATGAAACATCCAAAGTTTTGTTTTTTTCCCTTAAAAAAAAATTGATTGGAGTGAGACGTATTTCCAAAGAAAATGTAGATTTACAAATAAAAAATTAGAATTTATATTTTTCCATGCAATAATCCCGATTACAAATCATTCATGTCACCATAACTTAATCCTCATCAACAATAAAATCAGCGATTCATTTTTATTAAATGGGGAAAAACATGGTTTGTGGATCTCGATTCCCAGAATTGACTGTTAACCGGAAGACAAAGGATAGAAACCAAGGATCAGAAAAAAATAGGCAAAAGGATCTAGCTTGACAGATTACAAAGCAGATCGATATGAATAGGGTTTTGACAGAAGGGAAAACAAAATTCACAGATTGGGATCTGTATGATAAGTTAGCCGCCGCCGCCTCCAGAGCCGTCGCCGCCGCCGCCTGTGTTGTCTCCATCGTATGAACGCCCCGTCCATGGCAAAGGGCGTTTCTTCTTGCTGGTTTGTACGCAGGAAAGCATGATCGCTGATACCACCGTCAAACAGACGATAATGGCGCCGACCAGATGGAGATTGGGATATCCCTCTAAATCGATCCCCCTTTGCGATGCCATGCCCATCACTGCGGCTTTCACAGAGCTCAGACTCGCCAAACTACATTTCCCATATGAAGAGGCGCGATTTCTACAGAATTAGTATTCCTCCTGTTAATCCGTCTTTTGTGCTATCCAAATCAGTTAGTGTCATGTGCAGAATAAGGGGATCTGTTGTTTTTATATTGGTTGTATTGGTTGGTTTGTAGTGGCAAGTGGCAAGTGGCAAGTGGGTTTATAAAATGGTGAAGTGTACATATGGTTTCGCTTTCCGTAACCATGTGGAATATCAAGTAGGTTTTAATGAAGGAATGATTTTAATAATGTTCACGAGATCAAATAGTTTATGGGACCTAAAGTTGTACTTGGAGTGTATAAAGTCACCCCAAAGAGTTGTCATAATAGTTTTGCACAGAATTCATTGCCTTTTTAATGTTGAATCTGGTATTGTGGATCTTAACCAAAAGATTTTTGTTTCGACAAGTCTTTCCTCCTCAAACAAGGATGTTAGGTTGTCTACTTTCAAACTGTCCTCATATTTGATACGAATGTCATTATATGTTGTGCATTACATGATGTAGTGTCATTTTGTTTCCACTACCCCTTTATTACAAAATAAGTATGTTCTCTCTTCCCATTCTTCTTTAGGAGAAGTCCATCTACCATTTTCACACCTAAGATGGTTTGAACTAGTCCTTAACTAGGTCATCAAAATTTTTGCCTTCCATTTGATTTCTACCCCTAAGTAGGCCTTTTCCTTGTGGTCACAAGTTGGATTAAATTATTTGATGTGGTATTCTTTCTTCCACCCAAGCTATTATGTCTCGCATGCCTATCCCGATTTTTTCTTTCACATACTTTTATTTTTTTCATTGGTGTTTGGTCACTCTTGCATGTTAATATTCATTTTCTCGTCCATTTGATGTTTTGTTTCATCCACATGTTCTTCCTCCTACCTAGATTTTCTTCTACAACCATTAGGCCACCTATGAACTTTCATGCTTTGTACCTTCTTCAAATAAGTTAACAATCAAGTTATTGTTGATGCCTCTAAGGGAAGGTTCCCACTTCAAATAACAAAATATCATATGGAACTAATGTTTTAATTTTGAAGCTACTTGTGATTAAGTGCTTTTGGATTCTCTTTATTTGTCTCCACTTAAGATCAAACACATTGTTGCCCCAAACTTCACAACCATAAAGAACCACCAGTGTGACAAACAAGCCAAACAAGGTTTTTTTGGTTTTCCAATCCCATAATTTTGCATTTTTGCACCTATTTTGTAATGAATATAATATCTTCCACCCTCCTTGAATTATTTTTGCCTTGCACGTTTCCCAATTGAGCTTGTTGTGAAAATCCAACCCAAGATATTTATATTCTTCCACTACTTCCAAAGTGGTTTTTCCTCAAAAAGAAAGTTAATTTGCTTCTTTTTTCTTTGTAGAGAAAAGATCATGACTTTGGTTTTGCTAATGTTTACTTGCATTCCAACCTCTTGGAAAAATAGTTTGTAACGCCCACAAAATTCCCTCACAAAACCCAAGATAAAACTCAACAATTAGTTAGGAAAAATTTACGGAAATTTTTTTAATTAGAGGGTTGCCCCAATGTATTCACCAACAAGATTTAATTATTTCACGATTAATAATTTCCTCTTAATCGTAAGGTTGTCGTAAATAAATTAACAATTAATTATTATAGCTTCGATTCAATTGTTTCGGGTTCAAATCCCCTTCTAGGGTTATCATTAATTCCCATTTAAAATACTTGGCCAAGTTATTCTTGTTAATGTTTCCTCATTTAAAATTTCACTTAAAATCGTAAGGGTCTAATATTCCCTAATTTGATTCAACCAAATTCCTTCATATATTTTCCTACATATATTTAAGTTCCTATTAATTTATTTCGAATATTCATTATTTAAGCTACCCTTTTACCAAGTTATTTAAATTACCCTTACTAGACCAATACCATTTGTTTATTTAAATTTCCAACCAAGGGTTTAACTTATCCCAGGCCATTAAGTGGCCCCATTCATTAGATACACAAACATTTAATTAAAAACATATTCCCACAAATATCCTTACTTAACAATTGTAAGATTGATTCTCATCCATTAGATTAATTCACTTAGAGCCCTTGGATCTTAGGTATTCAACCTAACCCTAAACATCCTTATGAGGTGCTCTTATTCATTTCTTTTACCTTATTTTCTCATTTTCATTTTGCAGGTTTGGGAGGAGAAGGAGAATGGAGGCCATGGAATGGTTGCTCAAGCTCAAGGATGGATATACACATTTTTAGTTTCTTATTCCATTTGTAACCCTCTCCTAGGGTTTGTTCATATTGTATTTGTTATTGTGTATTTTATTCATATTTACCCTATTCGGGTAAGGGCATGTTGCCCCATTTTTATTTCTGGTTTTTACATGGTTATATACACACATGTGGGTTTGGTGTGTGTGTATATATTAACAAATAAGGGTCGACCGCATATGTAAATACATAGGGGGGATTGTAGTAATAGGTCGCAGCCTATTTTTTGTTGATATGGTTTAATAGAATGTTGTGAGGGTGGGTTCCGCACCCACCCCACCCTTATACAAAGTATAGGGGCTGGGATGGGTGTAGCACCCACCCCTTTCCCCTTACAAAAGCCAGCCCACATTGACCGCGGCCTGCACGGCCACAAAAACATTTTTTAATATAATTAAAAACTTAAAAAATTAATACGGTCGCTAATAACAATTGGATTACTTTACATTTAATATGATTACGAACTATAGGGGTTGGGATGGGTGCGGCACCCACCCCCTTCCCCTTACAAAAGCAAACCCACTGTGGCCGCAGCCTACGCGGCCACAAAAATATTTTTTTAATATAATTAAAAACTTAAAAATTCAATACGGTCTCTAATAACAATTGGATTACTTTACATTTAATATGATTATATATATATATTATATATATATATATATATATATATATTAACAATATTAAATTTAAAAAAAATGTATTAAGAAAATATATATTGCCTTTAATGATATATTTGTAATAATTAAATGTCCCTTTAAATCTGGAGAAAATACAATTTATGTAGATATATAAATCTCTAAATACAAAAGTTATTTAAGTGTAAACATTTATAATCATATATATATTTCAACCGCACACTATATCATTTAAGTTCATTTTAAAATGAGGTTAAGGTATAGGAAGTTGTTAAATTTCATTTCTATTCTCATATGTAGATACTTGAAAACAAAACAATTTCTCTCTGCAACCCAAAGAAAATTTGATTATAAAATTATCCCAAGTATTTCTTCTTGCAAAATCATTTGAATAGGAGAATACAAAATATACTTAAATGAAATTCACTCCTATTCCATTTAAAACAATTTTTCCAATAAGGTTGGAAGAATTAGAATTCACTTTTCATCCAAGGACACTACCCTTTTCAAATTAGGTTTGAAATACAACTTTGAATAGCATTCATATTTGCAAGAATTTTTATTTCCATTATAAACCATTTTAAGGTTCTTATTTCAACTTAAATAATGTAAATTTTGATAAACTTCATTCGACAAGACTAACTCATTAGAATACAAGATTACATCCAATGCACTCTTCGTGTAAAATTTACGAGTCGAGAAGGTATAATAGAAAAAGCCTCAAATTTACATACCCCTTTTCAATATACATATTGTTGTCAATTTTTTCCCTTTTGGACAAAATTGGACAACATGAGCCTATTATGTCCTAAGACTGGAAGGATCCTTCATGAGGTATTCCGTAGGACATTTCGGTCAAAATTTTACATTTAGGAAACCTTTATGTTGTTCCAGGTGGTCTCAGAGTCATCTCGAGCTATTCTTCTTCATTTCAGGTCTCAAAGGTTTCAAGTTTGCCCAGAGCGGAAAATTATCCCGGGCAGCCCGCATTCGTTCGACGTAAACAAGTAATCATAAAAGTTGATAATTTATGTTTAAAAGGTTTTGTTATGTTTCCATAACTCTCTGATTTCGAGAAAGAGACCCGAATATCAAAAAGTGGGATAGGGTCAAATTTAAGGAGTAACATGGCATTGAGCTAGAAATAGCTCACCGAGTAGCTCGGTGAGCTAAAGGTGAGTTATGAGTTAATAGGTTGGAGCTCATGGATGACAAGCTCGGTTATGACGACATGAAGATAACTCGACCCGGTGCAAGGGATTGAGGCCATGAATTCGACGAGCTAATCGAGTGTATGGGAGAGCTGAGTTGTGATTAACAGGTAATGAATCGATCTAATCATGAGAAACTCGAAGGAGATTTTAAAAAATATAGTCTTTAGGAGCACATTAGGCAAACTCGCATACATATGCAAGCTCCTGTTTAGCTTAATGATGGGTTCGGGGAGTTGAGTTTTTGAAATAGCTCGACGGTGGCTCGATCTCACAGCTGGCTTGGAGAAAGGGGAGCTCATAGGTCAAGCTAGGGATCAAGTTGAGTTACAGATCATGGAAGGTTTGAGCCGTAGTGGAATGGTAGAAGTTGAGAGCCAACTCTTGCCAGAGGTGGAAATATTAGAGTGACTCGACAAGTTAAGAATGGATGGCCCAACATGGCAATGAGCTAATTCATGGCGAGTGAAGATTTGGTAAAGATCCAGAGTGCCAGGGCTTGCAAAGGATTCGAAAGTGTGAGGGAGATCAAACAAGGACACGAGAGAGTGGCTCGCAGAGTGTAAGGTATTGTAGCCGATAGGTGGGAAGACCAAGTTATGAGAAGATCAATGCGGAGCCGAGTCAAACAGTGAGAAATTCACCGAAGAGCTCGGTCCCTGTTGAGGAATCATGCCAATAGAGCATGATACATGGTGGAAAAGCAGACATCAAGAGCCAAGTCACCAAATGATATGTGGGAAAAATGGTAGTGAAAACCCGAGTACCCCATTTCGGAATTACACGGTGTGGAGGCCATGTTGTGCATGGGAAAACAACGAGTTGATCTTCAAGTTGGTTGAGCCAACATGTTGGGTCCACCGAGGAGATGTGGTAAGAAGTGGGTGATGTGGAGGAACTCACCCGGCGAGTCATCTTGGTTTAGTGAAGTGGTGATGATGTGTCGTGGAGATAGTGAATAACTCGGCATGAGAGCTTCAAGCCTTTGCAGCCATGGCGGAGATAACGCCTTGGCAAGACAAGCCAACAACTTCACGTGGGAAATGGTCATCTTGATAGCCGTATAAATAGGAAATTCAAAGCACGTTGGAAAAATTAAAGTCTATAGTTAATGACAGAGTCATGATAGGTGAATAGCCATGTAAGCAGGAGGATCAAGTTACGATGTCGAAGGTGGAGGATTGAGTCAAATGTCAAGTGGTGCGGCAATAGAGGTCGATGCATGGAGCTTGAATGCATCACCAAGGAGGAATGCCAACCATGCATGAGTCATTCAGCATCAAGTTCAAAGATGGTGAGTTTTCATGGGAGACGAATGAATCGATGGTAAGCTTGCAAGAAGAGTTCGTTGAGTCAAGCCATATGAAGGGGATTACGGAGAGCATAGGGTGGATTCGGTTGGAAGATAAACTCGGAGTTGAGATCAAGCTACGCAGGTGCCAAGGAGACATGTTGAAGTCACTCGACTGAGCCGATTGTAAGGATCACGGAGCATGAGCTCATTGCACGATAGGAGTTAATTCAAAGATGAGCCTCAGGATTTCGAGCTAAGCAAGCATGTGTATGACAGAACGAGTTGCTTGATGCCAAGACATAGGTTAAGAGCTCGTTAACCCGACTAAGAGGAGTCAAAAGGAGTGAGAGACCGAGCTAATGGGCTAGGTGAGTCGCTCGTGGAGGATTCATTGATGAGAATCAAGTTGTGCTCAATGTTTTCAACTCATGAAGGGCTCGGCGTTGAGTTCAGATGATGGTGTGACTCATGAAATCATTCACTCAGAGGATATGGTGAGAGGTCGGTATTGCACTCACCAAGGCATGTGTTAGAGGAAAGTCACAGATCGGGGATGCACGATGAGATCATTTTGGATTGAGTTGTAAGCATTATGTTATGGAGCACGTGACTCAAAAGTCACAAGGTTAGTGCGGTATCTCAACTTCCGAGGGAGTGGCTCAAGGGAGTTCATGCACACGTCAACCAAGCCATGAAGGTTGAGTCTCCGCGCTAAGCCAAGGAGTAGAGAGACTTATGAAAAATCAGGATGATCACATGAATGGCTCGCGGAAGGCCAAACGATGTCGACAAGCCCAGTGAGTAGCTCAAGAACAAATCTGGTAGATGGCTCGCAAATATGAGCTAGAAGTGAGTTATGCCAAAGAGATCAGAGCCATGAACCTAGCTCACTCATGGGAATTGGAATGTAACTCGTAGAACTAGCTCAACGAATGGGAAGAAGAAAATCTCATATCGACATAGTGATCTCATGCATAGGAGTTCATGCAAAAGCTTCGAGTAGGCCGAGTTGAAATTCAAGGGATCTCTCTGTGGATTATTCCAGGCTTATAAAGTTGATTCGGAACCAAGTAGATAGCGAAGCTTGATGAGAAAATCTTGGGATCATAATTCACCCAACCGAGCTGAGTCGAATATGGGGACATCATGGAGGAAGACTCGACATCGAGATATAAGTCTAAAGGGAGCTCGATGACTTCATATGGGTGCTCGATATGGGAGCTCATTGGTGGAGAGCTCATTTTGAGAGCTCGGCGGTGGAAGCATTTCAGCTCATAGGGCCGAGTTGCATGATTTTGGAGAAACTCGAGATTAATCAAAAAAATTGAAGGGAGCTGAGCCATGTGGGCCAAGTTACATTAGGTGAATTTGCAATTCAATGCACAAGGAAGATATCTCATTGGTGGGAATTGGAATGTAACTCATGGGATCAAAATGAGGCAAGTTTGCCAAGGCTCACCCAAACATAGATGAACTCGGTGCTCGACGAAATATGCAAAGGAGGATCGGTCAATAAGATGAGTTCAAGGAGCTCACAAATAGGATCTCATCTCGCTTTTGATGGGTGATGGAGCTGAGCTCGACCCAACTCGGTGAGTTGGCTCGGTGAGCCAACTACCGAGTTGGCTTTTTTAGCCATTTCTCATAAACCCCATTCAGTGTAAATCAATCCTAAAGGGGTCCCAATTATTATTTTTTAATTAAATTAATATTTTTATTTAAATATTTTATTAATAATATTTATTATTATTATTAAAATATTTTATTAAAATATTATTTTAATTAATTGAGAAGATTAGGTCAATAGCAATTAATGACACATGATGGAACCTTCCCAAGTGGTTCAACCAATTGTAATAAATACATCATGTACCTTCAATTTAGGAAGGGAATTTATGACTCCTTCTCTCCTCTCTCTCAACTTCTTCTATAAATGTAAGTTGGAAGCTCATTCCAAGGGGTTCCAACAAGTCAGACAGTTGGACAAGTTAGATATCTAAGACAAGTGCAAATTTTTCAAGAGTCCTCTCTCTTCTGCAAGTTGTCCTTGTATGTTGAGATAACTTTCAAGCCTCCTTTCCAAGACTGTAATGGAAACCATTGCCTCTTCTGAATGTATGATGCATTGTGCACATTGTTGAAGTAATAAAAGTGTGTGTTTTGTGACTAATCTCGGTCCTTTCATCCTTCTATACTTCTTTGTGCCTTTTCTCATGCTTGCAGGTACACTGTGCAAGTCCATGTTTCTATTGCAGGTTCTTGGAGTTTTGTGCTTATCAAGTGGTGGAGTATTGTATGCAGTTGAGTTGTGGTGCATGTTCACCCTTCTCAAGTTCATCCTTCTAGACTGGAATACCGATAGATTGTTGTGTTCGATTGATTTTAACAAAGGGAATGCATGCTTCCTAGTACTGTGGTATTTTGTTTCCATCTTTAAGTTACAAGAGAGAAAAGTTGACTTGTGGTGCACACACACTCTTTAAATTAACCCTTCCTAATTCTGTCAACACCCTTTATTTGGTGCATCACCATCCCTAATATAGTTTCATTTCTGTAAATCTCTTTCCCTAAAACCCATGAAAATGTTAGCATAGGACTATATAACCATTTTATTACAGTGGGAGTAGTATAACACTTAGTTTAGGAATAGGAATTCAGCCTTCTCTGGAGGTTCACCTCAAGCCCAAGTCCCACATCTTGAGAGGTGATCCCATGTTTCCCAATCACGCAAACATCTTGTTCACATTCTAGCCATTCAGAGGGTGTAGTGATTTGGCGACAACACATGCGTTTTTAAAGCTTAATACAAATCAACCTTTCACAATACATTTACAAAAAGTTGAAACCTCTAAAATGCAAGTTACAATCCCTCCACTTAAGTGGAGACAACATGTAGGAACTCTCCTTGTCTTCTTCAAATCTGTAACTAATTCACAAAACTTCATTTGAACTCCACCATTATCTTTAATATCCAACACAACAACAAAATAGGGAGTAGGAAATGCTCTCCACCCAACCAATAATCCAATGAGAAGGAGAAGCCTTCTTCCTCATTGTTCCCGAGCCCCAACAATGAATAAATAAGGGGTATAAGACAACCAAGGAAACTTTACATGGCTTCCACAATAAACATTCAAACAAACTTTCAACACAATAAGCACAATACCAAAATCACAACAAACATGCAAGTTTCCCAAGCACAAAGGCTCAATACTCAAGCCAAGAGAGAGAAAAGAAACATGGGGATTCACTTATGCCTCCCAAAGGGTTTGATTTCCCACCTTAAAGCCTCCAAGAAACTCCAATCACATACCAATAAGACTCTTATGCCTCCCTCAATAAACATGCAAGATAGCACAAATTTCACTTATCTACAAATGTGGGACACCCCAACCCAACTCCCTCCCAAGATTCACAACAATACTCTTATGCCTCCCTCCAAAATATCCCCACTTCCTCTTTCTCCTACACAACCTAAAGGCCATTATATTCCCAAAACTAAAATATACAAAGCAATCATCCATTTACCATCATTTGCACACAAAATAGCAATAAAAATACATGGGTAAAGTCTCTACCTTGCCATTGCAAGAGTATCCAATCACAAGCACAACTTGCGAGTCTTTCCAAATCCCAAGCAAGCACAAACCAACTCCAAAGCTTCAAACAAGCACTCTAAAAGCAAGCTCCTCAAAAATGAAAGAGAGAAAATAAAACATCTAACCCCAAAATCATCAAACAAACTTGAATAAATAGAAAAGAGAGGAGAGAGAGGTGATGTGGCTCCATGTGGGATGCCACATCATTGTTCATCCACTCCACATTACAAGGTCAAACCCCAAACCCAAAGCTCAATAAATTGGTGGTTAATGAATGACAAAACTCTTACACACACAAACGCAAACTAATGCCTCAAAAAGACAAAATTAAATAATCATGTAAGAAAGTGTAATAAATACCCCTTTTTGCCTTACAAATCACATAATGGGGTCTATTTTTGACCCCTTAACCCATAGGGGTAGTTGGTAGGTGAAATTAAGAGGTGTGGGACAAGCTTAACTTGTCCCACAAGCCTCCAAAATGGCCCTTAAGCCCAAATCCAAATTTGACATGCAAGGTTGAGTACACAACACTTAAAACTAATAAAATCCTCTCAAATCCAACATAAAATCAAGGACAATCTACCAACATTAAATACCCTCCTTGGTCACATCCCACATTATAATAATTAATCAACTTAAATGGAGTATACTAACCAACAATAATAAAGTGGAGCACAATACAATAATAAATCACATACTCACAAAAATAATAAAATGAAGAGGGGAACAACACAGTTTCCTCGGTCACATTGAGGCCACCCTCCCAAAAGGGAACCTCCTAACAATTTATCAACAACAAACATCATACAAAGACACAAGTTGCCAAGGTGACATGTTGTCAATACCCAAAATTCTTTCATTGTTGGTCTCTTATCCCCTTTTGTTTGTTGTGTTACGATTTCTGTAAAAATCAAAACAATACCTCTCTGGCCTCGTGGCCATATCAATGACATCAAAAAATAAAACACACATATACATATCAATTTACATCATCAAATAACACTACTAAATCATCACTAAAATCAAGCAGTTTCACCAATTGTTCACAATTTCAAAATGTTTCAATTTTATCATTTCATCAATCAACAATGGGATCACGAGACTAGATGGATCGTCTAACAAAATCTATGTATCAAAATCCAATGTGTCTGCAAAATTATAAGGTAGTAACTCTAGGTCGTCATCAATACTGAAATATCAATCCATGCATATAATTCACACTGCGGTCACTACATATCTCGTAATCAAATTATCAATAATATCTTAACAAAATATTAACCAGATGTAATAATGTCCATCCATCAATGCCAACTGAAAAAGTGTGATAACAAAGTTGAGGCCCCAATTCAAGGTAAGAAAAAATCCAGTAGAATTAATGCCAAAGAGGATTCGGCACTACATAGCTCAAGGGTCCTCAAGTGCTCTTTCAAACTATGTGTTGTTTTTGCAATTAGAATGAGGCCATTTACATATAGATGCAATTTTATTACATGGTTGGCTAAGGGGATTTCTCCACTATCCATTTTATTTATCTGCTCCTCTAGCTTATCAATGTAAATCCTGAATAAAGTGGGTGAAAATGGGCATCCTTGTTTAACACCAACGTCTCTCCCAAAAACTTCAGACATACCCCCCATTCTAATTTTTCCCTTGACTTTCTCATAGAGCCTATGAACAATCACTCTGTGGAAATCCAAGTTCCTCCATTTTCTCTAGATTTTATTTCTAGGTATCATGTCAAATGCATTTTTAAAGTCAGCAAATTTGCAAACATATTCTTCACGTTGGTTGTCCCATACTTTTACATTCAAGTGTTAAAGAGTGATACAATGATCGATAGTGGAGTGCTTTAGCCTAAAACCATCTTGCCCCTTTTGCTCTTTTCCCTCTTTTTTTCCCAACCTGCTAATTTTTTTATCTATCGTGCTTCCAAATAGTTTTCCAAAAAGAGGGTTTACCATAATAGTGTAATAGTTTGACAAGTTATTGATATCTTTGTTTGTGTATAGGGTGATAACAACACTAGTTGTCTAATCTGACGGGAAGTTTTCCTAAATGATACCATTAAATATGTGTTTGATGTGTGGTGTGAGGACTTTCACACCCCATTTGAGATACTTTTCTTGTAACCCATCTATATCTTGAGTCTTTCCTCTCCACCGGTCTCTTTATGCCTTGAGTGATATCCCTTGTGGAAAAGAGCTCAATTGTTGTGTCGATAGTGGGGGTTGTATTTATATTTCTCCCGCTCATATAGCGATTTTTCATAAAGTATCCAAAAGATATAATTAAGGAGTAAATGAGATCTAATTGAAAAATAAATGGGTTGATTTAGAATATCTTGAAATATTTAAAAATGCTTGGAAAACATTATTACTGATTTGGAATTTATAGGATAATAATTAATTTGTCCTAAATGTGGAAACACTCTTGAACATTAAACAACAAAAGATAAATCCTTCTAAGAAATTAAATGGAACACCGATAATCAAATATGTATGGCGATCCTGATTGATTATGTACATGTATGGAAATGATTGTGCTAGAATCATAAGAGTACAAAAATTACTATCTTTGGAACATATGAAACTAATTTACTAACTATGATGACTGGGTTCGAACTGTTGGAGGTGACAAGGACTGAGAGGGGGATGAATCAGTCCCCAATAAAATTTTCACACTTGTGCTTCAAACCCTAACCACATAAAATCATGTAGAACACATATCTAAACATATAGTCGTCATGATGAAATATGCTCAATGCAAGGATCACAATGATAAACACATAAAGCCACTTATATTGATAATCAAATCAGATCCACACACTTATATAGATATTCAAATCAGATCACAATGAGTAATGTCTTCAACAATGATCAACAAGGTACAATGAAGATGTATCAAGATGAAAAATCATGTCACGTGAATATCCAAGAAGGTATACATCTTTCCAAATGGTTACAACTCAATATCAAATCTATAAAATAATTCAAACACCTACAAGTAACATCAATATGACAAGAAGATATCATCAAAGCTCAACTCTTCAAATAAGACCTCCTTCTTCAACTCTCTCTCAAAGAAACAACACCTAATTTTCTTTGCTCGAATCCACTTCATGAAAACACAACCAGATGTTGTCCTAGAATGGAATTCCTTGATTTTGGGCTAAGCCCAAAGGTTTTTTCTTTGTAGAAATAGGGTTCTTCAAAATAAGATTAAAGGGGTTCCAAAATATTAGCCCCATTGTACCCAAAACTCCATTTTATAGCCTCTCCTTGATTCAAATTCAAAATAGGTCGGTTTCCCTCCACTTGCACGACCATACCAACATAAAAACATCCCATAAGAATCACTAAAACATTCACAATTGACCCTTGTAGGTTGGCTCAGACTCACCAAACTACATTCCTCATATAAAGAGGCATGATTCCTAAGGAAATGTTATTCTACTTGTTAATGGGAACTTGTAAGCCCTTTGCATCAGCCAATTAGGATTTTGTGTCGTGGAAATCCTTCTTTTGTGCTATCAAAATCCGTTAGCATCATGTGCAAAATAAGGGGATATGTTCATGTTATTTTTATATTGGTTGTATTTGTTGGTTTTTAGTGGCAAGGGGCAAGCGGTAAGTGGGTTTATAAAATGGTAAAAATGTATATATGGTTTTGTTTTCCACTAACCACATCATATATCATCAAGTAGGTTTGAATGAATGAATGATTTTAATAATGTTCACGAGATCAAGTACATATATGGGACCCAAAGTTGTAATTGGAGAGTAAAAAGTTACCATGCAATAGTTGTCCTAAGATTTTTGTATAGAATTCATTGTCTTTTTAATGTTGAATCTCTTGATGTGGATCTTGACCAAAAGATTCATTGTTTTGACAAGTATTTCCTCCTCAAACAAGGATGTTAGGTTGTCTACTTTCAAATTGTCCTCATATTTGATACATGATGTCATTATATGTTGTGCATTCCATGATGTAGTGTCATTTTGTTTCCACTATCCTTTTTTACAAAATAAGATTACAAAAATTACTATGGAACATATGAAACTAATCTGCAAATACGATAGTTGTGTTCTAGACTTCTTGAAACCTCACTCGTTTATCCTAGTTTCGATGTGGATGGATAGGAAACACTTGCAAACCCCAATAAAAAAGAGAATGTTAATAGGGGCATGTGTTCTCCATCCATTATTTTTAGGCCCTCATGTCTTGAAAATTTTGGCAATTAACACTTAGTACAAATTAACAAGTAGTCAAGTGTATGCACCTTTATCTTTTAATAAATGCAAAAACTAGTACATGATAGAATGCTCACTAAATAATCAAAAATAACTATTTTAGGGCATGAGGATGCACTTGGATACAATAAATTATTCTCTTACAACCTCAATATCACTCTTACATTTTTGTAAACATCTTAAATTTTAATTAGGACCTTATTGGCATGCAAGCCACACCTAACAAGTGACAAAAGTTGACAAAACACATGGAAACCCTAGGGAATTCTAAATATTTTGAAGAAGTTCCCACATAGGCAAGATCCATAAGTGTACCAAAGCACGAGTTATATCATACCATAATTATATGAGTACAAAACAAAAAACTACCCAAAATTATAGGAAAAACACAAAGAGATAAATAGGGTCCAACAATGAAGGACATAGAGTCTATAAGAGAGAAATGAAACCACAAGGAATAAACATGAGTTTGAGGATGTCAAATTTCTCATATGACATAAAAAGAATGAGTCAAAGTTCAAACGACATAAGCAATACATGCCAACAAGAGCTTAAATTGGACCGATAATCAATAAACACATAAATCATTTAGTATTGAATATAAATTAACTATTCCCATACCAAAATTAGGAGTCTTCATAATGACTCACTATAATGGTTATGGATACATACATATTAAAGTAGAAAACATAATCATTCACATGAGAATGTTTTAGTACAATTTCCTCACCATATATTGAGATTTCTCGAAGTAAGGGAATAAAAGAAATATGAAATTCAAAATGAAAGAGACATCGTTTGATCTCCATATTAGAGGGTTATGATGCTCCTTAGACTATCATTAATCCTTCTATGTATTAGATATAGAAAATTTTAGTACTACAAACATATAAAAACATGTTTAAATAATGTGCAAACATATAAATATATAATCAAAGAAGTGTTGAAATCTAGAAAAAAACAAAATGATAGAAACCCATGCACATAGTTGTATAGAAATTGATAAATATTTCCCTATAAACTCATGTCTCAAAATGTGTATCGTGCATATGTCTCATGGTGAGACCAAGTAAAATTTCATGTGTATCATCCTATGGTTTCTTCCATATGAATAAATGATGAAGTATCTTGAGGATTAGAAACATGAGAGAGAGATAAAATAATATGAATATATGTACCCCTTTCAAAGGTTTGGGAAGAACTTGTGATCACATATCTCAAAACAAAGGGATTACATACACCATGTAAATAAATATTTAATATAAACATAGTAAGATATCATCATGCAAGTGTGAATGTAGTAAAGAAATTTCCCTAATTTGGGTCTTAGTATAAGTAATATAAGCACAAGAGTAGGTTCATGCCTCAAGATGAACTAGATATAAATAATGTAATATTAAAATAGGATAATGCCCCAACGGAGGAAAGATAAAATATTGTAAGTGTTTACACCCTAATTAAATTATGTCATGGAAAGTGCACAACAAAAATAGGATGTAATGGTTGGTAACAAGATATTATGATCTAGTCAATTTACAATTAGTCATTGATAACCATAAATAATGCATTAATACTTGTAATGATTGATAAATGATAAATGATGGCTCAAATACACAAGAGGAGATAAATACTTAGTTGTATAGGCCAAAACATAGATGATCCAAATGTGTAGATACACCTGTGGAAAAGATAAATAATAAATTGAAATGCTCTAATAAAATATTGAACTAGAAATTGAGGTGGTATAGAACCATAGAAATTTTTACAATCTAGACTCGAAGTCAGTACGGTCATGACTAGAAGTGTATGGTCTTAGACCCTTCAAAAAATTGGTGTATAACTTCTTGTGTGTTTTTCTTTCCTGGAAACTCCCTTCATTGTATTTCACTCTTGTTCGCAAAACCTCGAGATGACCTGTAATCACCTACAACAAAGTGGAAACCCTAGAAACTTGTAATACCCTTCATCAAAGTATTAGCAAACCAAAAGGAGAAATCATATGTGTGGTGATCCTAGACTAATCTTGGAGTTTGACCTAACTAAACCAATCCAAGTTTTTTACTACATGCCCCAATGTGGGATTAAGCCTCATGTATTTCTCCTAGGTTCTTATGCATGTGTGAGTGTGATCTAAGCCAACCCCGGGTTCCCTAATTCCTCTTAACAAAAATATAGTTGGATAACTATCGAGTATAGAATGTACCTAGCATGGTAGTGGTGTGATATGAGGTTCTTAAACTATGTGACATAAACCTATGTTCTTGAAACCCTTTATCAATACTTGGAGTGACTTTTCTTTTGCTAAGACATGGCTCGAGGACCTTCGCATGCTTAGAAATGGAGGTAGCTAAACTATTTGAATTGGTTTATTTCTTCATACCTGTATCATGGGTTTATCTAATTGATGTGCAACTCATTTATGAAGATTTAAGAGATCCTTGAGTGCTTTTGGAATGATATTTGCAATAGTAGTTTTTAATATTATCGAGTGAGTTACAAATTGATATTTACTTATTTATATAGTCTTTCGTAGGTGAAATATTCTAATAAGGTTGACCCTAGGAAGGTGATACAACGTAATAAAGATATTAAAATTAAAAATAGAGTCAAAGAATATCAAGGTTCAATACCATACAATTCGCCCAAGACCATATTTTACATCCTAACCAAATTATGCGATCCTAAGAAAGGAGAGATGTGATGAAAATAGAAATTTATATCACATGATGCATAGGGATAGTTTACTTATTTGATTAATTAATACTTCCGAATTAGAAACAAAGTAGAGTGTAAATATGAGCAAGTCATGAAAGAGCTAGGAAGATGTGTTGATTGGACTTCGAATGTGAGTATTTGTCTTAGCAAGGGAACATAGTCAAACAAGTCATTACCCAAGGACAAGTTACCAAATACTAGTGTTTAAATTTCCCCCTTTAAGTGTGTAATTGAAAATTGCATGCTTAAATAAAAAAACATACCTGAGTGTGTACACACACTTTGTCATTGATCAATAGTTGTTCTCTGATGTGTCGGTGTGGGAACACTCCATGCTGAAACATGTAACACCTAGAATAGTCAATTTCTATGATAGATATTGAATTGTAACTCAAATTATAAATAACACTTGTAACTTTTGTAACTTTGAACTTGCATAAAGTAAAGTAAAGGAGATGCAAAATATGGAAGGAATACACATGTTCATTTTTCAAAGGAAGAATCTCATGTTCTTGTCATACATTGGAGATTTGGAATTGTTGGTGAGATGCCAAAGGATTTGGGGTGATCAGTCCCCAAAGGAGAAACTAGAGTGTTGAGTGTATACAACCCAACACCAAAGGAGCTAGAGGAACTGAAATACCTTATTAAGAGATAAGACTCATGTACCAAAATGTTTAGTAACACTAATATCTTCCCTTTTAAGTTTGTGAGATGATAGGAAGGGAATCCTATGAACGATTTAGTCACTTTGATACCTTCTACAAGCCCACAAAACACATTTTTGTAGACATATCTAGGCCCAATTTTGTAAATGTTGTAATTATTGAGTAAGATAGAACCACATAGTCAAAAGGAATGGATATACCATGCCCCCATCATGTGTTATATTTTTATCCTAAGTGTATAGATTTTAGAATAGAGTAGAGCATGAGAAGGCCCATGTCCCCAAACCTTGTTCTTGTAACTATGTATGAGTAGTGTAGAGGAGAAGGAATGAAGTACGCATGCCCCCTATATCATGATTTGAAATGATTAACTAGAACTATATAAGAAACCTATGAATAATTGATAGAATCTAAGACTATTGGATTTCTCTTATAAAATGTTCATGTCTAGGAACATATGTGCATGGTCAAGACTGTAAGACGGTCTTGATAGGACTATATGGTTTTGAACTATATTGAATTATTCCACTTTTTGGTATATGCACTTATTTCGAGGATACTGAGACTCAGTAAAAACTCTGGTACTATTTCCTGTAATTTTTTTGTAGATGTAGACATTGGGTTCACTGGATGTTTACACCCTAACTAAATTATGTCATAGAAAGTTCACAATAGTAAATAGGATGTAAGGGTTTGTAACAGGGTATTATTATGATCTAATCAATTTACAATTAACCATTCATAACTAAAAATAATACAATAATACTATAAATAATTGATAAATGATAGCTCGAATACACAAGTGGGGTGAAGAAATAATTACACAAGCTAGAATAGAGATTATCCAAATGTGATGTTAGGTGGTAAAGAAAATTGAAACTAGAAATGCTACGATATCAATTTTAGAACTTAAAATTAAGATGGTGTAGGATCATAGGAAATATGTACAATCCATACCTAGATTTTTATAGTCATGATTGGAAGTTTCTGATCTTGTAACCTTTAATATTTGGTTGTTTAATTTCCTATGTGTTTTGCTTTGCTAAAAATTCCCTTCATTATATGTTGCTCTTGTTTTCACAACCTCGGGATGACCTGTAATCACCGATAAAGTGGAAACCTCATAAACCTGGAATATTCTCCATCAAAGCATTAGAAAACTAAAAGGAGAAATCATGTGTGTGGTAAGGCTAGACTACTCTTGTCAATTAACTCATACAGAACCAATCCAATTGTTTCATTATATGCCCCTATGTGGAATCAAGCCTTGTGTAGTTATCTTAAGTGCTTGTGCAAGTATGTGTATGATATAATCCAGCCCCATTTGGGTACTCTCATGTCTCTTGCAATAAAAATAGTGGGATAAATATAAAGTATAGATTATACCAATTGTGGTAGCGAGTTTGATGTGGTCACTTCAACCGTGTGACCTAACCCACCTTATTCCTTGAAACCCCTTAGAATGCGTGGAGTGAATTTTCTCTTGCTAAGACATGGATATATGACCTTTGCATTCTTGGAAATGGAGGAATTTAGACTCTTTGACTTAGTTGAGTTCTTTAGACTTATAGCAGGGGTTGTTCTAATTTATGTGAAACTGATTTAAGAAGATTTTGAAGAGCCTTGGGTGCTTTTAGAATGGCATTTACAATAGTATATGGTAAGAATGTCGAGACGAGTTATAAATGTTAGGAAAACTATAGGTTAGTACTCACATTATATGATCTAATCATATTTACGAGTGGTAAAATGTAATGATAGATGATTTAATTACAACAACCTATGTGAGTGTGTCACAAGTTATTTCAAGCAACTTGTAAATATTAGATCGAGAGGTTGTAGTAGGTTTCCAATTTTATAGGAAAATTTCTACCTATTATTTGTATTCCTTCCAAATGAATATAATGGAGAATTATGCAGAGTGTTTATGAATCGAAGTGCAACATATTTTTATTGTATGCAAATTATAGTGTTTATCTTGCAGAGATCCTATCATTGGTATTAGATCGTATGGAATTCTAACGATTGAATGGGCCATATCTATGATTGCTCTCACGACCCATAGGCATGAAAAGGATGTTTATGGTCAAAAAAAAGGGCTGCGTTGCAGCAGGAGTACCTGCCGTGAAGGCGTATTGCGAATGCGGGGAGGCAATGAATTAGAAGTTATATTGAATCTATCGTCTTGGCTATTAAAGAGTTAATTGACATGTATAATTTAGAAATCACAGTTTGAAAAGCATAAATTCTGAAATCTGTTTGATGCAGAAAAGAAGAAAATAGCCCGACAAGTTTGAGTAGTTTTTAGTAGCAAAACTTGAGAGAAATTTGTCATGTAATCAGATACTTACATAAAGTAGAGCATTGATAAAAGAATATTTACAAGTGGCAATTATCATGATGCAGTATAGCATTGAGCTTGAGAAGGAAACAATCATCTTGTTTGAAAGGGAACATTTATGCACTTTGCACTTTCAGCTGGTATAAAAAGACTACTAACGTGATAAGCCAGTACAGTAAGCAGATTCATTTTTGCTTTTCAAAATGTAAGACTAGGACGGATGAACGTTTAGAGTTACTGTCATCACAGTCTGTTTCTAATGTGAATGTATGGAAATGCATGGTTCGAAACAGCCCACGATAGATCACTTCCTCAGGTGGTTGAAGTAACTGCATGTCCATTGCATATTAAATTAAAAATAAGAACTGATGTCTCTAAATTTCTTTACATAAAGCATAGATGAGGCAAAGATGAATGCACCTTGAAAACGTAAGATTTGCTGCTTGTAAACTTTAAGAGGGGGATCAAAGCAAATGGCAATTCAAATTAAAGCAAATGGCAATTCAAATTAGTGCAAATTCTGCCAAAGAGTCTGACTGCATCATGGAGCGTTTGGCAGTTAATAAACAGTGTAATGGGGCTGTTATATATAGATACATCTTATTTAATTTAGCTTTTGAGATGGTTTCGCTTCAGACCTGCAGAGTGTATTTGGCAAAAGAGTCTGAGAGCTTCATGTTTGAATCCCATATGCTACGACTGCCTTTGTACGCCGGAGGGTATTTTGATGGGACATTTTGCCAACCAGATAGCCCATTGTCCTAGAACATGCTGCACAATATAAGGGAGACATGTTGTATTTGTCACAAAGAAACATGTAGTTATTGGAGTATTTTTTTGAAGTAAGACAAAGTGTTTCCTTCTTTACACAAAACTTAGTGCAAGGAAAACATGCAAAGTTGTTCAAATGTAGTTAGAACTTACAGCATAATAAGTGCCCAAAGAAGTGATATGGCAAGACCAGTTGCTCCATTTCTGCTTAGCTGAAGAACAAACATTCCCATCTTTCCCAAAAAGCGGGCAAACATTACAAACACTAGAAGCGCCACAACCATTTCCAGTTTTCGGATCTAGAATTCATAGATAAAGTCTACATTTTTTAGATTTCAATAACAAGAAAATCCGAATACACGAATGTAATTAGCAGGCAATTAATGTAATTAATAGGTCAAAAATGAGTACGCTATATCGGTGCAGTCCAAGAAGCAAGAGTGTGCTGAGGCCTGTTAGAAGAACCGCACCCCATAGAGGTATATGGAACAACATGTTCAGTGCAAAAGCAGATGCAATGACTGCCATACATATAGACAATAACTAATGTTAGAAGGCGTCGAACATATATGCATATATTCCTTGGGTAAAGCTTAAACAGACTAAGACTATTTCTAAAAACAATTAACCTTGAGCAATGTCTGCTGCAATGTCGGCCACCTCTGGTATCATCCACAATAACTGTTTATATTAGATGGAGTACAAGGGCCTGTTTGAAAAGATTGGAGATAAATTTACAACTACTCTATCTTATGTTATAGGGTTAATCTCTGTGTAAGAATAGCATCTAACATCTCTATTATTCTGCAATTGCATAAGAAATGAGGGCTGCAGGAAATTAAGGGCTGACAGTAACACATCAGAAACTGTAATATGGAATCAAATGCATTGAGGCAACATAAAATAGTAATCATATGTTTTCTTGTAGTCGTACATGAAACTAAGATTGGAGATTTGTGCATGTGAGAGATTTTGTTGATGAATAAAGTTCTTTTTTGCCTTTTTTAATGAATATGAAAAACTAGACTGTAGAGTACTTTGAAGATTATTCGTATAAAATATGAACACTTATAAATGAACAACCATCCATAGAGTTAGATCCTGTTACAAAATAAAGAGTAGCATAGAATACCTTAATTGAAAAGGAATTGCAAGTTTGGATGGTATACACTGTCCAAATAAAGCAGCTTCTTCGGCTATTCTGAGCAATATTCTTCTCACAATCTCTCCCAGGTACATTCCAGAGATTAGCTTTTCAAAGATCTGCTAATGAAC
The DNA here is from genome assembly GCA_018340775.1 of Taxus wallichiana var. yunnanensis. Taxonomy (NCBI): domain Eukaryota; kingdom Viridiplantae; phylum Streptophyta; class Pinopsida; order Cupressales; family Taxaceae; genus Taxus; species Taxus wallichiana. Next base: position 342,840,684 of record CM031239.1, read on the forward strand.
AGTAGTTTAGTAAGGTAACGACTTTTAGTAAAATTCATTTGATGTATTTATAGCTGAAACTTACAAATCAGTTTACTATTTCATCACTTTACAAAACTCGGGACACATAATGTTGGAGACAACAATCTGCTGTACTGAAAAGATATTTTATTTTCATTTGAGGTAGTTGGCGAGGATCAGAACTCAGTCACTAAGCAACACTTAGTTATTATCGCGCACATGATGTCTTGCAACCTGCAGTTTGTAAGCTCCACTTTCTCCTAGTCAGCCAATAGATATGCACTATGGAGACATCAGTGTGGAAAAGACATATCATGTAGCATCGAGGACCAAAGCCAAAAGAAGCCTCTTCAGGGCTAGAGAAGACAGGCTTGAGAAGGCGTGGGAGAGAAAGAGAGATCAAGTTTTATCAGAGGAATTGGGTGGTTTTTCTGATAATAACAACTACAGTGATTCTTATTCCTCTAAAACAGCTCAAGATTCATGTGGTGAAGAGGCTAGGATTAATTCTCCCAGGCCTGACTCTGCTAGAGCTAAAATCTTGACAAACGTGGACTTGGATGAACTAAAAGGCTTCCTGGACTTAGGATTTGGTTTGAACTATGACGAAATGCCAGAGCTTTCTAGTACTCTGCCAGCTTTGGAGTTGTGCTACGTTATGGGTCAGCAGTTCCACGATGATATCCACCTGCATCATAAAGCTTCTCCTGTATCTATTTTTGATAACAATGCAGATTCACCCAGAAGTGACAGCTTTGCACAATCTCCTATTGCCAACTGGAAAATTTCCAGCCCAGGTCAGTATTTCAGTTCTGTTCAAGAAGAATGCCTATAAATCACTCAAGTAAATGCAGGATCTGTACCTCTATGATTCCATTGAACAATGTCAAACTTACACAAAGTAAGCAGTCATAGTTATCACATATCATATGTCCTGTAGGAGATGGATATAATGTAAATGACCTATAAGTTGCAGAAACTGTATAAATCCTATTTTACCCTGTACCATATATCTTGCAAACAAAAGTATACTATTCTATTCCATATAGTGTTTGTGAGATCAAGATGCAGCAATACTTGTATCATATGAGTGGATTGGCCTCCATGAAAGTATGTAGCATGGGTAGAGTGAATTAGCCACCATGCGAGTATATATCTCAGGTAGAATTAAGTGTGTAGATTGATAGGCAAGACCAGATTTTGATTGGCATTATTTGAAGGAAACTCAGGTTCTTAGAGGGGGATCTGATTGTTGTATCCACCCCCTCCTGATTATATTTAAATGTAACATAACCATATCCTTATTCATATACTTCAATACCATATTTAAAAAGACGCCAAGATATTTCTTATATGACCAGAGAGCAATTATATTTGCAGCACCAAAATTAAGATATATCTAATAATGGAAAGGCCTTGGAACAGACCAAAGAAAACATAGATGTGATCTTGCATAGGACAATGTAAACAACATAAGCAATCATACCTGCAACAAATTGTGATGGTTCCTTGGTTCAAATTCTAGCCTGCCCATGTTGGAGAAGTAATTAGAAATTGATTTGTAAATCTTGCACATAATGCTGTTAAAACATGATTTGAATCCACAGTAAATTTGATGTAATGGAGACCTTGGCAGTAAGCTAAAAGATTCCGAGCACCTAGTACCAAAGATACTTTTCAATTTTTAGAAGGACAGAAATATTTAAAGAACATTAGACGTTTACTCCAGTTTCCTTTTATGTGAATTCAGACAAGCCGAATTCAAAAAAATAAGATTTGCAAATGAAAGCCAGCCTTTTCTTTTGATCCAACAGAGAATTAGATGAATCTCATATTTTGAATACGCACCTGGGTGGCAATTATTTTGACATTATTTGACACGCCTTCTCAGAAAGTAGCGGCCACACCAGATGCAGAGGCCAACTTCTCAGCAGATGTAGAAGTCTTTTTCCCCTGCATCAGATATCTTGTTTATTCTCGTATTACAATTTGTTTATAAAAAAGCTCCGAACAAAACAAATTGTACTGATGTGAGCATTTTAAAGTAATAGTGGCATATTATTATCTTGGATTTATGTGAATGAAGAATAACAAAGTTTGTCGTTTCACTATAACATGTGGATTTTCTTAATGAAATTTTGCATTTCAAGGATGCTGCAAGATTATTGAAATTTCTAACCATGGAGCTATTTGACACTCTGAATCAAACAAATTGTATGTCTTTACACTTATTCAAAGAGAGGAAACTCTTGCTTCCTGAAGGCTTAAGCAGCCTGCCAAGGCAATCTTCCACATCTTTAGCATTGCTCCAATCATGCACAGGAGCTTTAACAAGATTGAACTGTCTAGAAGAAGGTTACACGGTGGGTACCTAAAAACAAACATGTATTGTTCAGAGCAACAGAAATGGAAGGTTTGTCTATGTAGAAGTTCAAACATTTATCTAGACCAACCCTTGTCTTGGAAGGACATGATCGTTAGTGCCCAACTTCAACGAAGGACAGAAATCTCTCCTGCCATCTCTGACATACATGAAGCATTTCTTAGATCTGGAGGGAAGCTTTTTCTAATGTCATCCACTATTGCTCCTTGCAATAAATGCAAAGAGTTAAAATAGTTATTCCATAAACAGCTTAAGTGATATGCACAAATAAGCTCAAAGTTATTCTATACTAATAAGATCAAAGTAGATTCAAAAACTAGTTCAAGAAAGAGATAATTTCAGTGTCTTTTGCATAAACATGGGAGATAAGAAATAAACAAAACATGAATGACAGTTTAGTGGATGATAGAGAATGACATCTGTTCTATATTATTAGACAGTAGCTTGTAGTTAAACAGCGCTTGTTGATACCAGACATATAAAATAGGTATAGAAGACAATGATTTTGAACCTTGCACATATTAGCAGGGCAAAGTTGGCAGCCATGTGGCACAGCAGTGTATGAATGGAAAGGGAATATCCTTAATCTCCTATCTTCATCAGTCAAAATTCCTATAAAATAGGTATAGAAGACAATGATTTTGAACCTTGCACATATTAGCAGGGGAAAGTTGGCAGCCATGTGGCACAGCAGAGTATGAATGGAAAGGGAATATCCTTAATCTCCTATCTTCATCAGTCAAAATTCCCAGGCAAACTATAGTCTATGTAATACATGGAGTATGACCTTAGAGAAAGCCAAAGCATTCCAAAAAAATTACCCAGCCTGGTAGACATGTATGCAAAATGTGGAAGCATAGACAAGGCATGTGAACTGTTTGATAAAATGCTCGACGTCCATGTGCATCAGGTATGCTTCCACTTTTTGTATAGGTGTCTACCACAGCATTTGCAACTACATGTAACAAACCATTAGGCAGTCCCTGATAGCATGTTTAGTTACTTCAATATTTTCAGTTGGCGCTAATATTTGTTCATATATTTGTTGCGATTTTTGATAAACATCATCAAATGTTTTGTTTGGGTCACCGGTGATTGATGCAGTATTAATCCTCCATTGCCGAGGTCGTTTCTTCCTTCTGCACAGATATGTCCAATTTCATTAAAGTTTTATTCTCCTTTCAGACTTTGCCATCTGCTGCAGCTGTTTTTTGTCCAGCTCGCCCTGTTGTCGGATCCTCAAGACATGTGGCTTCTTGCATGAAATAGGGTTTCTTGTTTGCTATGGAAATGTTCTTTTAGAATCTGTTTGATTTTCTGCTTTGGCTAATTAGCATTCAATATCTCTGAAATTCCACCTGTGGAACAATGGATTTGATTTCTGTTGTTTATATTCAGTAACTTGCACATTTCTCTTACTGTATGCAAAATGTGGAAGCATAGACAAGGCATGTGAACTTTTTGATCAAATGCCTGACGTCCATGTGCATTAGATATGCTTTCACATTTTGTATAGATGCCTACTATAGCATTTGCAACTACGTGTAACAAACCATTAGGCAGTCTCTGATACCACATGTTTTTCAAGTATTGTTTCAAACAGTTCATGTGCATCAGATATGCTTCCACATTTTGTATAGATGTCTACTATGGTACTTGCAACTACATCTAACAAAGCATTATGCTTTGATGGCTGTAAATGCACATTCTGCTTATTACACACAACTCCTCTGAAGATGTATATATCTTCAATTATTGCAGACCTTCATGCATTATAGAAAAAATGCTACAAGTATGCAGAGAACAACAAGCTATCTCTGAAATGCAGGAACAGACAAAATATCCATACTACAGTCTTCATTATGCTGTCAAGAGTACAACAAAATTTAAAATGTCACTACTTCCTCGCAATACAAGTAGGTCAAGTAGGTCAATACTGATCAGCTTTGTTAGATGTAGTTGCAAGAGCTCTAGTAGACACCTATACAAAATGTGGAAGCATACCTAATGCACATGAGCTGTTTGAAACAATGCCTGAAAAAGATGTCGTATCAGAGATTGCCATGATTGCAGTATATGTACCAGATGGATTTTGCAGGGATGCTCTCACTCTTTGACGTACTAAAATATTTGCCAATTTCTATTAATAACTACAAGAAATATATACAGAAACATTAGCTTTAATATATTTCACACGAAGCCCAAAGAAAATTAATAAGAGAAGGCGAATACAACAGTATCCTGTGCGGCTGCCATGAGACCACATTTCTTTGAGGCATTCTATCAAACAGTTCACGGGCTTTTTCAAGAAATCCATTTTATGCATATCCTGCAATCATGGAACTCCTTGAGATCACATCTCTTCGAGGCATTCTATCAAATAGTTCACGTGCATTTTCAACAAATTCATATTGTGCAATCATGGAATTCCATGAGCCTACATTTCTTTGAGCCATTTTATCAAACAGTTCACATGCCTTGTCTATGCTTCCACATTTTGCATACATGTCTACTAGGCAGTTGCAACTACATCTAACAAAATTCCTCTATCCTTTATGCTTTGATGGATATCCATACCCTGTTCCAAAGCTCCCATTTTGGCACATCCAGAGATGCTGACAAAGGTTGTGGAATTTGGCTTTACATCTGCCAATTGCAATTGCATGAATGTTTCTAAGTAATTATAACACATTTTCAACAAAACAATTTTGGGCATATCCTGCAATCATGACTGTCCACGATACCACATTTTTTGAGGCATTCAGCCGAGCAGTTCCACGTGCCTTGTCTAAGTTCCACATTTTGCATACATGTCTACCAGGACATTTGCAACCACATCTGACAAAATTCCTCTATCCTTTATGCTTTGATGGATATCCATACCCTGTTCCAAAGGTCCCATTTTGGCACAGGCTGGGAGTATGTTGGAAAATGTAAACTGATTGGGTTGAAGGCCTATTTGTTGCATATGGTGAAACAATGTGACTGCCTCATGAGGATAACCATGTCTTCTGTATGCTACAATAATTGTATCACCTGTGAGCAATGGAAGAGTGGACTGTCTTTCCTTGTGAAACCATGCTCATGAAAATACAGGTCTGCAATAATTGAAGGTCTGCAAGAATGGTATGAGGTACAAGAGAAAGGAGGAAAGGCATGAGTGGAATGCTTCCACAGGCGGAATTTCAGAGCTGTTTAACTTATGTGTTGGTCCACAGCTCTCCCCAACCAGGCATCTAGTTACAAAATGTTATAGCCCAAATTAAGAAATCGGATTTTGAACAAAATAAGGAACATGAGAAAACCTGCGTGAGCATAAGCTGCTCGCCACATCCACCGCCGTAGACCCTGCAATGTCTGAAACCCCTGATTTAATCAGTAACAGTGCAACGCTCCAACGTTTTCCACCTAATTAGCCAAAGCAAAAAATCAAACAGATTCATGCAACAAGCCACATGTCTCTAGGATCCAACAACAGGGGGAGGTGGACAGAAAACACCTGCAGCAGATGGCAAATCCTAAAAGGAAGATAAAACTTTAATTAAATCGGTCGTATCTGTGCAGAAGGAAGAAACGAGCTCGGCAATGAGGATTAATCCTGCACCAATCATCGGCAACCCAAACAAAACATTTGCTAATGTTTATCAAAAATCACAAGAAATATATGCACAAAACATTAGCTTTCATATATTTCAACCGGAACCCAAAGCAAATTAATAGGAGAAGGCAAATACATTAGTATCCTGCGCGGCAGGTACTAATAATTGGCAATTTTCTTGAGCTACAAATCTGAACGTAGATATTTATGTAGGCTTTCCCTTGATTCTCAAGTGACCCACTAACACCTTTACTAGAATTGTGCATCCCTAATCTATCAAAGAAATGTTGTGAACAATTTCAAAAGAAATATAAGCCTCTTATCACGTATAAAGTGTATCAACTCTGCAGTTTTTTATTTACATGTGTTTGTCCTCATTATCATTAGGCCCCATCTTTATCCTTGTCTAAGCTACGTATGGCAAGATTAAACTTTACATATGTAACACAATTTTTATACAAATTCATACCTTACCGTCCACGTGGTCTACACTTTCATGATAGGATAAAACCATGTGAATGAAAAGTGTATGGTATATTTGTTAAAATCTATTTATCTAGTAAGTCGTGTAAGCCATAGTATGAAGTTGATATGGTGTTAACAGTTGGTTATTTTTAAGAAAATAGTTAATTTTTAGTTTCAGTGCATATATCTTATAGTTTTAGGTTAGATTGGTTGAGTAATTTTATAATGTAATTTTCTTATATGTCAAGAGTTTTTATTATTTGTATCTATTAATTATTAGTCACTCTAATTTCTTATTATAGCCTTTGGCTAAATTAGAAATTAAAGTTAAGTATATATTCAAAACAATATGAGCAATTGTTGTGTCAATTGATAATGTCACTTTGTTGTCAATAGTATATAGAGTCAATTGCATGTGTCAAGTCTATTAGAATGTAGAATCCTTATATATCATCTTCTTGTCAACATTTAAATTCTTCAAAAGTCAAAAATGTCAAAAAGAGTCAAAAATTCATTGTATAAGTCCAAAAATTGTAAAACTAAAAAAATCCCCACTTTTCTCTTAGACACATTATTGTTGGAATACGACATCCAAATTATGAGGGTCATTTCCAAATGAGCCTCAAATTAAAATCCGGACCTGAGTTAAACAACACATCTACTGGAGCATGAAGGCATGGAGGTTAGAGCTCAATCAACGACCTCTCATCATCACCACCGACAGGCCACATAGAAATTTGATGACATTTTTCAAAGTGTGTATGCTTTCAATTATGTGTGGTGTGTTTCCATTTGCAGTTGTCCCTATTTGTATGAATAAATAGAAATTTCACATTAAGGGGGGGGGGGGGGACATAATACCAATGTTCCATTTCCATTGTGAAATCTTTTTCTATTTATATATGAGTAGAATTTCTTGTGTCATCCCCGAGGTGAGATATTGATGAAAGTACTGCACATCATGATGTGGTTGGTCTTACGACACTTGCAAAACCATCTTTTGGTTTGTGGTAAACCACTTGTAAAGCCACCTTTTTTGGTTTTGGTAATCCGTATGTAAAACCATCATTGAGGTTTTTGGTTTTCTTGTGAAAATCACTAAAACATGAAAGGAGGTACAGTGTATGAGATTGAGATTTTACCTATGTTCACACTAAGGGGATAATTTTAGGAAAAATATATGTTAGTGCTCACATTAGATGAGCTAGTCATATTTACGAGTGATAAAATGTAATAGTATATGAGTTAGTTACAACAACCTATGTGACTGTGTTACGATTTGTTTCAACAACTCGTAAATATTAGATTGAGAGCTTGTCGGAGGTTTCTTATTTTATAGGAAACTTTCTCCCTATTTATTTGTATGCCTTCCAAATGAATGTAATGGAGAATTATTCAGTCGTTTATGAATTGAAGTGTAACATATTTATATTGTATGCAAATTATATTGTGTTAATCTTGCAAAGATCATATCAATAAATTGTTTTTGAATTACTTATATAGCATTTCATAGGTGAATCTTTTTGATAAGGTCATAACCCTAGGAAGGTGAAACGACACAATAAATATATTCAAATTGAAAACAGAGGCAAAAAGATCAATGGTTAGGATTGTACAATTTGTCCAGGACCAAATTTTACATCCTAACCAATCAGACATTCCAAAATAAGAGATATGTGAAGCAAAACATAAATTTATGTCATGATGCATAACTTTATACCCTTTTTCTATAAGGGACAAATGAGTCAAGAAGGAAGTGCAATTTTGGTTTCTTGAATGATATAATTTTTACAACATTGACTTTAAAAATTATGAAATTAGATGGAAATGGTGATTAATTCCAAAATCATCAAGAATATGAAGAAAAGAATACAATGAGTGTTTGGTGAAGTGGAGAAATAAGACAATGGAAGTGAAATCATAGGAAAAATCATTTAAAGTTTTTAAGCTCATAATTTCGCTTCAGAGATTAAAGAATGTTCATGAGAAAGGTCTCATGGTTAATTTAACTTGCTCAACATGTATGATGCAATAGCATTTGGGATCATGAGTAATCTTGCATCGTATAAAAATAGAATATTTATGTGTGCGATTCGATGGTCAATGTATCTTGTGACTTCATCGTGTTTGGTGGAGGTGATAAAGCATGGTGAATTAAAGCCACCAAAAATCCATAATTGCATGCCATTTATGATGGTCACAAGGACATCTTTCTAGGAAAATGATGAAACTATCAATTTACACAAATGGCAATTGTGTAGCTATAGACACAAAATCACGCACATACTACTATTTTACTATGTCGTCAAGTATGTTATTATATGCATGGATCTTAAGTAAGAAAATTATTCACTAGTGACACAATCCTTTGTCCATCTACTTGCTTTGATTGTTTATATTGTCTTTATCTCTCACATATGTCATTTTTGTACCCAGTTCTGGTCAGGTCACAAGGATCTTTGTATGTCTGTCTTTTCACATTTGTCGTCATTTATCCCAAGACACCAACACCCACTATGGACACTAGCACCCAGGCGCTCCTATCCATTCGGGCACTTTGTCCTCTTTGTTCTTTTTACACATTTTGACATTTTGGTCGGCCTTTCTAGTTTTCTAATCCTTATCTCGTGTTCATAGTCGAATTTGGTGTCACTAGTGTTGAAATTCAAATAAGAGATCCATATATATACACAACATACACTTTATTATTATGGATGGAAATTTTAAGGGGCAATCACATCTACATACTATCACTACCATTAAAGGGGCTACATTTTTGGGATGCATACACTACATAGGAAGGCGATGTTAGGTTGTGGAGCTAATTTTCATGTGTGAAAGTGTTGAAGATTGTACACTAAGAGTACTGTACACTTTTCATGTATCCTCGCCGAGGTTCTGGTCAGGTGGACCCCATGCAGCGGGGTCCGAGGGTGGCAGCCCTCGGTAGGCAGGGTCTGGGTGCAGCCCCTTAAAAAAAATTTGGGCCTAAAACGTGCCCGATATATCAGAAACATGATTTTCTCATATGGGCAGGATTTTGACCCATAGGTTTATGGGACGGTTTTTGCCCATGGTTTTGATACCCACGGTTTTGTAAAACTACTTAAGCAGTTGTCTATTTATATGGTTTTATGCATATGATAGATGTATGAAAAACATTGCAGATGTGCTTTGAATTCAGTGTGAATTCAGAGAGTTTGTTGAGCATAGCTCCAAACAGATCTGGGTATTGTATTGAGAGAGTGGTGGCTTGTAATAAAATCTGAGCAAGTGATTCTTGGTGGACGTAGCCCAAATTGGGTGAACCACGTTAAATATTGTCTCTTTGTGTTGTGTTATTTTATTCTGCACTTTTATTTGAGATCGTAATATTTTCTCGCATATTAGTTTTCACTGTTGCGATTCTATGAGGGATTTTCCGCATATTTTATTTCTTATTTCCTAACAGTGAAGTGCTAAATTCCATATCACACATTTGCATCTTATCTAGCTACAATCTACTATCTGGTGGTGCCATTGGCGTGAGGGAAACCTAAGGACACTATTTCTCACACAAGCACACGTAACTACATGGAGTCCGGAATGTAGTATAGCGCTGGTCATAATTTCACTCTTCGGGTTGTTGAGTTGTGGAGCTCAATTACTTCAAATTAGCATGTAATATAAATATTCGGAAAACACAATAATCATCATCGGTTAGGAGGGACCGAAATCGGTCACCCAAGACCAACATCGGTCGACATATGAACCGATATCGGTTAGGGAAAACCAACATCGGCTACTGTATGCGTGGATGTTTTAATTAACTCTCGGTAATTAAATCTATTTTTAGCATTAAAGTATATTTATTTATTGTAATTGCATGGCTAACTGCCCTAAGTTTATAAATGACTATATAAGCATGAAAGCTAGGGTTTAGAAGTAAGAATTTACAAGAATTAAGAAGAACTTGCAAAAGGTGGGTGCGAGAGAGAATTCTTGAAGAAGAAGCAAAAGCTTGTGTGAAAGAAAGTATTGTACATCTGAGAGGTGTGGAATATTGTAAATCTTCAATTGTATATATTGTCAAAGCTTTGGATAATAGATTGGCTTGTTTTCTTGGTGGACGTAGCCCACACTAGGTGAACCACGTTAAATCTGGTGTTGATTTATATCTCTTGTTTTGTCTATTTCTTCTAGTAGAATATCCACTTTTATTTGCATGAATACTTAGATCCGATATATTATCTCGTACAATCTGGTGTGCTAACCCCAACAATCGGTATCGAGCTTTGTTTGAGGGTTTGTGTGTTGTGATTTACTCACAAAGGGTTTTTGATTGAGTGGGAGTTACATCGATGGTAGAAGAAAACAAATACAAGGTAGAGAATTTTGATGGCTGAAATTATCAATTATGGAATATGTTGATTGAGGATAATCAGTATCAAAGAGATTTGTATTTACCGTTGGATGAGAATTCTAGACCTACGAAGATGATGATGAAGAATGGAAGATTCTTGACAAAAAGGCTTAGATAAAGAAACTATTTAGTTCTAAGATACATGAAGGTGGATATGCATCTAGTCATTTGAATGATTTCAGATCTATTATAAATCGCTTAAAATCGGTTGATATATCATTTGGTGATGAAGTGAAAGCACTTTGATTCTTATATTCTATGCATGATAGTTGGGATACCTTGGTAATGGCGATTAGTAATACAACATCTGCTAATAATATTTTGAAGTTTGATGATGTGGTTAGTATAATCTTGAATGAAGAAATTCGCGGGAAGAGTACAGAGGAATCATCATATGGGAATGCCTTGAATGTAGCAAGTAGGGACAAGCGAAGGAAATATCCAAGAGTAAAAGTAATGGGAAATCAAATTCAAGGGATAGCAGATCTAAACCGTAAGTAAAGGGAATTACTTGTTGGAAATGTGGAAAGAAATGACATGTAAAGAAATATTATTGGTCAAAGGACAAAGAGAACCAATAACAGACAAAGGTAAAGAAAAAAATCTTGTTGTAGCATAGGTAATGCAAGATGCTCTTATTCTTTCTTTAGATAATGGAATTGAATCATGGGTTTTAAATTCAGGAGCTTCTTTCCATGCAAACCCCTAATAGGGGTTATTTCAGAAATCACATCTAGGGCAATTTTGCTCATGTTTGTTTGGGTGATAATGAACCTTGCAGTATTGCGGCAAAGGGAAGTTCATCTAAAATTGAAGAATGGAAATACATTGGTATTGAAAGATGTGAGGCACGTGCCAAGCCTCGGGAAGGAATCTTATTTCTACAAGGAAACTATGTGAATCTTGTTGCATGGTTACTTTTACAAGAGACTCTTGGAAAGTCACTAAGGGTGGTCTTGTTGTGGTAAGAGGTAAGAAGGTAGGAACGTTATATTTATCTACTTGTGTTATTGATTCTTTTTCTGCATTATCTACTTCATATTTATATGCATGTATGTGGCATAACCGGTTGGTTCATATGAGTCAAAAAGGAATGTGGATCTTAAAGGCTAAGGGGAAATTATCATATTTGAAATATTTAGATCTTGATTTCTGTGAGCATTATGTTTTGGAAAGCAAAAGAGAGTGAGATTTCTCAAAGTTGGGGCAACTAAGAAGGAGCAGAAGTTGGAGCTTGTACACTCAGATGTGTGGGGACCAGCTCATGTAGATTCTCATGGAGGATCCCAGTATTATGTTACTTTCATTGATGATGCTATAAGAAAGGTATGAGTTTATTGTATTAAACATAAATCTGATGTTTTTGAGACTTTTAAAAGATGGAAATCCCTTGTTGAGAATGAATCAAATTCTAAGTTAAAGTGCCTTAGATCTAACAATGGTGGTGAATATTGTAGCAAGGCTTTCAATGATTATTTTTAGTGAATGGAATACATAGAAAAGAATAGTTCCAAGAACGCCATGGGAGAATGGTGTTCTAGAAAGAATGAACAAGACAATCATGGAATGTGCTAGAAGTATGAGGATAGATTCTGGATTTCCCTTGCAGTTTTGGGTAGAAGCAATTGATACAACGGTTTATTTGATTAATCATGGGCCTTCAATTTCACTAGATGGAGGAATACCATAGGAAGCTTGGACCGGAAAAGAGGTAGATCTTTCTTTTCTTAAATTTTTTGGTTCAGAAGATTTTGTGCATGTTGATAAGGAAAATAGGAAAATTTCGATGCAAAATCCAAGAGATGCACTTTCATTGGTTATGGATCTAGTGATTTCAGATTCCGTTTTTAGGATTTAAAGAATTCTGAAATTATTAGGAGTCGTGATGTTGAATGGAATGAAAAGAGAATGTACAAAAATTAAATATTGGTAATAAGGATGAACTAGTTGAGAATTTTTTGTATGAAAATGAACTCTCAGATTCAAAACTAACACCAACAGGGTTACACAATAACCAGTGTCAGTTTACCCCTTACCGACATCGATTAGTAGAAATAGTATTAGTTACGGAAGACCCAAATTGGCATCGGTCACTAGAACCAACATCGGTTACAAGTTACCGGTGTCGGTCACTAACGAAGTTTAGATATAAATTTTCAAGAGGTCCAGAATGTGCATCTAGTACCCCAAAAATTTTGAGAATGTCACAAAGGGTAAGTAAACCTCCAGAAAGATTTACACCTTCTCTATTTTATTTATTATTGACTGATAATGGTGAACCAGAAATTTTTGAAGAAGCAATGCAGGATAAGCGTCATGTGTGGTGGGAGCATGGCAATGGCATAGATGAGGAGATGGAATCCTTAGAACATAACCAGACTTGGGATTTGGTTAATTTTCCAACAGGTAAGAGAAAATTACGAACAATTGAGTTTAGATGATCAAAAAAGAAGAGGGTGGATAGAAAAGGTACAAGGCAAGACTTGTAAAAATATTTACCTGAAAAGGTATTGACTTTAGTGAAATATTTTCTCTTGTTGTAAAGATGACTTCTATTCAAACTGTATTGAGTTTAGTTGAAGTAGAAGATTTACATTTAGAGCAACTAGATGTGAAGATGGTTTTCCTTCATGGTGATTTGGATGAAGAGATTTATATGCAGCAGTCACTTGGGTATGAAGTCAAGGGTATAGAGAAATTAGTGTGCAGGTTGAAAAAGAGCCTATATGGGCTCAAGCAAGCTCCAAGATAATGGTACATGAGTTTTAATAGTTTTATGCATGAGTATGGTTACTTGAGATGTGAATCTAACCATTGTGTTTATTTCAAGAAGCTTGAAAATGGGAGCTATATTATTTTGTTACCGTATGTGGATGATATGTTTATTGTAGGATCCAGTATGCGGGACATTGGTAAGCTTAAGGGAAAGTTAGCTCACACATTTTCTATGAAGGATTTAGGAGCTGCAAAAAGAATCATTGGCATGTAAATACACAAAGACAGGAAAAATAAGAAATTATATTTTTCTCAGAAGGATTATATCTACAGGGTGTTAGAAAGGTTCAAGATGCAGAATGCAAAACTTGTTCATACACCTATGGTCGGACACTTCAAATTAAGAAAAGATCAGTGTCCTTCATCACAAGAGAATGTCAAATACATGACACAAGTTCTATATGCTTCAACGGTTGGGAGTCTCATGTATGTTATGGTTTGTATTAGACCATACATTGCACAGGTAGTGGGAGTTGTGAATAGATATATGGCCAATCCTAGTAAAGAGCATTGAAAAGCAGTCCAATGGATACTCAGGTATTTGAAAGGAACATCTAGCATGCAGTTATGTTATGGAGGTCCGGATATTTCATTATGTGGCTATGTTGATTCGGATATGGCTAGATATTTAGATGGTAGGAGGATCACTACTGGATATATTTTCATAGTAGGTGGGACAATAATTAACTAGATTTTGAGATTGCATAAGGTTGTGGCTTTGTCTACTACAGAGGAAGAGTATGTTGCAGCTACAGAGGCTAGCAAGGAGATGATATGGATGAGTAGGTTCATGGAAGAGTTGATAAAATAGCAAGATGATTGTAAATTGTTTAGTGACAGTCATAGTGCAATTCATTTGGTAAAGAACTCAACATTTCATTCAAGAACAAAACACATTCAGTTGAGGTATCACTTCATAAAGTAGGTATTGGAGGATGGACGGTTGAATTTAGAAAAGATTCATACGAGCAAGAACCTTGCGGATATGCTAATGAAGTCGTTAGCAAATGAGAAGTTGGATCTACACTCTACTTGTTGGTCTTCAATTTTGAGACTTGAAGAGGAAGAAACAAAGCTAAGGAAGGATCCAAGAATGACGATGTACGGGTATGGTGCATTAATTAATCTCCAAGTGGTAGATTGCTCGGTTATGGATCTTAATTACTTTAGATTAGCATGCAATGTAAATCTTGTTGGAAAACACGAAGAACAGTCATCGGTTAGGAGGGACCGGCATCGGTCGTCAAGGCAAGGTAGAACTAGCATCGGTTAGGGTGAACCAACATTGGTTACCTATGTATTGATGTTTTAATTAACTCTCAAGAATTAGATCTATTTTTAGTATTAAAGTGTATCTATTGATTGTAATTACATGGCTAAGTGCCCTAAGTTTATAAATGACTATATAAGCATGAAAGCTAGGGTTTAGAAGTAAGAATTAACAAGAATTAAGAAGAACTTGCAAAAGGTGGGTGAGAGAGAATTCTTGGAGAAGAAGCAAAAGCTTGAGTGAAAGAAAGTATTGTACATCTGAGAGGTGTGGAAGATTGTAAATCTTCAATTGTATATCTTCTCAAAGTTTTGGATAATAGATTGGATTGTTTCTTGATGGATGTAGCCCACACTGGGTGAACCACGTTAAATATGGTGTTGATTTATATCTCCTATTTTGTATATTTCTTCTGGTAGAATATCCACTTTTATTTACATGTATTCTTAGATCTAATATATTATCTCGTATAACTAGTGTGCTAACCCCAACGGGTGACCATTGGGGTCAATTCGACTTCACATTTTGCATATTTCATTCAGATTTGATGTGTTTGTGAGCTTGTGTAGGTAGCTAGGGTTTATTTTGTAAGTTACATGTACCATCGGTGATCAAAGATCGAATATCAAGTGACTGATAGGAATTAGCAGTGAAACCCTAGTAACACGTAAGAAATCAGATCCTGTGAGTCTCAGACGATCACCAATGCCCAGATTGGTCACCGGCGCCAAGCACCTCTATCCTATCTTTGGCGCCCCTGTCAAAGATCATTCTCAAGTTCCAGAATTCACAGAGAGCAGTTGTGATACTATTTGCATCTTGTCCAACACTTTACACTACCCATATCATTTCCAGATCGCACAAGAACCAGTGAGTACTTTATCTCTCCTATTTACTTATAGTTTTGTATTGCTTGATGACTTATCATCTGTATCTTTATTGTATTTTATCATATCATTTACTCTGAAATTAGATAAATAATTAAGTTTTTTATTAAATCAGTAGACATCATTTGGTGTTAACCATCAATGTCCCAATTTTTGGTTTACACAAAGGGGTGGTGTGTAGACACCTTGGTGGTTCAAAATGTATTTTGTTTGCACATAGAAAAATGGACAAAAACTCATATTATCAGATTTTGGAGGTGTTTTTGAGTATCTTGGGAAGGCCTAGAGCTATTGAGATTATTAGAATTTTCAAAAGGATATGCCAAGGATCAAGAAGGAGTAGTTTTAGTTGGAGAAAAATAATTTGGGATAGATTAACAAACAAGGGGTATCAAGTAACTTTAAACACAATAAAACCATAAAGAGATAGATTATAGAGGGGAATTCTTTGTCTAAGACCAATAGTGAAAAGTTAGAGTAGAGTCTAAAGGTTTTTGTAATCATCTCCATAGTCTTTGTACTCAATATAGAAAATGTATGTGTTTGGAATTATATGTAACTAGTCATTTATTTGAATAAAAGTGTGATATTTTGGTGCTCAATTAGGTGTGTTCTTAAGATATTGTGTTCTTGAAGCTCGAGTGTATAATATTGGGATTAAGGTAGTCATTAATATGTCTCCTTCATTCCCATCTAAATCACAAGGATTTTTAAATCATACTTCTCTTACTATTTTTCATCATATTTAAAATTACAAGACTCAAAGGATATTATGTATGCCTTGAAAAAATGTTACATAAATTGATGAGTCAAGGGTTTATAGGTTGAATTGCAAGCTTTTTTGTATTTTATCCATTGGTGTTTAGATTTTGTTTCTTATGTGAAGGATTTATGGTTTCAATTGGAGAAGTGCAATAACGATTCCAACAAGGATGATGGGATCTTTGATATATTCCTTAAGTGTTTGATATTGCAATCTTATGTTCTCATTTTCTCTACTAGAGTTGTGACGATGGAAGAGACAAGACTTTATTTTGTATGCATACACTATCTATTGATTTTTTAAAGAGAATCTCATGAAGTTCAGAATACTTAGTTTGGAGAAACATGCACATGTTATAAAGAATAAGGTGGACAATATTTTGAATTTAACCCAAGACAAATGCAATACCAATGAGGAAATAGAGATGGGAATGAAATAACTTATCATGATGATGATCACAAACATGGTCACTAATGAAAGGACAAGAAACAAAAGTAATGTGTTGAGAAGTTTTCATTAATTTCAATTTGGTCAAGGTGAGCTTGGAGTGTTGTCATTGATAGTATTATGCATGATTGATGTCAAATAATAAATTTGAGATTGTGCCTTGTTGATACCAGAGAGTGACGTGGAGATTTTTTTGTGAGGTGTCATTGATGAAAAATGATGTCAAATGATGCCTAATAATGATTTCAAGGTCAACATGATGGATTTCAGTTATTTATCATGTCATTTAGAATACATGAGTAGAGGTATGCAAGTTAGTTTAAATAAGAAGACCAAGATGTAGAAGAGTTTGATGAAGTAAATAGAGTAGAGTTTTGTTTATTGTTTCAAAGTCTGTTTGAAGTCCTGCTTCGATTGCTTCATATTTTTTCGAGGTATGTGGTTTGTCTTGGTATGGGACCAGTAGTTTTAGCTGAATGTTGTAATGCATCCTTCGAAGTATATTCTATTGCTTAGGTGTCACTTTTAAGCATGCTATAATGCTTCAAAGTTTTTCTAAAGTTTGTTCTACTTGCTTCAAGTCGAACTTAATGCTTCAATTTTTTTCCAAAATTTGTAGTTTACTATGATCCGGGACCACCAAAGTGTGGTTTGACTATTGCAACATGTATTTCTAAGTTTGATGAATCATTTTTGTGATCATGTTTGACCGACCTTCAAAGGATTTGAAATAATATTTTTGATTCTCTTGTTGTTGGCCGGAAGTATCTATTTTGGCACTAAAATGTTCCATATGTTCTATTGTTTGGCTGACATGGATGCTTTGCTGGAGAAAATGGAGATTTAAAGAGAAAATTGCAAACTACTAAGAAGAAGAGAAAGAGAAAAATCAAGCAGGAGAAGCGTATAGTGTGATTACTCCATGTTTGTCAGATGCTTTTATATGTATGGTTAACCCATATGTTGTTATACTTGCATGACCGACCTATGTTGATATGTTCTTTGAATTTTTGTATGATCGACCTAATGCATCATGGCCGACCTATATGACTTTTATGTTTGAGGAGGTATATAAGCAAGACATTTTAGACCTATTTGTGAGATGAGAGTGCATGGATAAAAGTATGAGGTAGAAAATATGAAGAGAGGTGTATGAGGTCCTAAAGACCATGAAGAATGCATGCATGTTGAAAATTTGAAGGTGTCCAGATGTGAAAGGTATTTTTTCTATGATCATGAGAAGGTGAAGAAGAAGATGAGCAAGTGAGCAAACAAGGCAGTTTGAATAGTCTTCATGAGCAGCAAAGCAAGGGTATAAATAGAAGTTGATGATTGAGGATCAGGTGTGTTATACACCGAGTACATCGAGAGATAGAGAATAGACCAAGAGGAAGAAGATAGATAAGATCAAATAATTCCATCATTTGTTGAGATAGCAACAAGAAGAGGTGGAAAACATTCTTAGGTGGCTAAGTTGGTGTTTGGTCTTCCTTGTGGAGTTGGTGCTTCACTAAAACCCTAGGGGTTGGTGCCTCCTTACAATTTGGTGCTTTTTAAAGTCAGGTTGGTGCCTAATAAATTAGCAGGTTGGTACCTCCTTACAAGTTGGTGTTTGCTAAAGTCTAGTTGGTGCTAGATAAATTAGGGGTTGGTGCTCCTTGTGGAGTTAGTGCTTCACTAAATCTTGAATTTTGTTATATATAAGAAAATTTCAATGGGTTTTCTTCCCCTTGAGGTTTCCCACCTATATTTTGTGTTCTTGTGTTCCCTCTCTTGTTTCATATTCTTGTGGATGGTTGTTTCATGCATAATAAGCTCACAATGGTTAATGAATGTTGAATGGTTGCTTTGATGGTTCATACAAGTTAAGATAACTAAAGAAAAAAATTTATAGGACACTAATTCACCCCCTCGAGTTATTGTGCTTCCAAAATAATGTAGTTATTATGGAAAGTTTGGATATATCAAGAATGCCTTCAAAATTGTGAAATGTCTAGATGATTATGTCAAGGATATCAAAGAGTACCTAGGAAAATCAAATGGTAATCGTAAGAGTTGTATTCTTATTTCATATAATTCCGATCTTTTACAATTGTACTTCCAAATGTGAATTCATTATAGATTATGGATATACTCTTGTATGGATAAGAATAGTACTTGGTTCTAACATCTTAAAATATCTAATGATGATAATTTTTTCATAGCATGTGTTTTAGTTCTTCTCTAGACATTCAAATTTGGTAACTTATCTTTTAAAATGATAATTTTGGTTGTGTTCCCTTTCTAAGACAAGTGCTCACATTCTAAGAGCAATTAGGACATCTATCTAGCTCTTTCATGACTTTCTCATCTCTACACTCAACTATGTTACAAACTTGAGAAATATGAATTAATGAAGTAGTAAATTACCCTTGTATACGTCATTCTATAAATTTTTGTTTCGCATCACATGTTTCTTGTCTTGGACCGTACAGTTTGGTATGAACATGTTATATGGCCCTTGTTGGTCCTTGTATGGTCCTAGATCTTCGTATCTTCTACTCTTATTTGAATTTGAATATATTTATTGCATATTTTCATCTTCCTAAGGTTGGATTTATCATAATATTTCACCTACAAAAGGCTATATAAGTAATTCAATATCACTTTATTACTCACCACACACATTATTTTTCATTTTTTTATATAAAGCTTTGATGAAGGGTATTGTAGGTGTCTAGGGTTTCCAATTTGTTGCAGGTGATTATATATTGTGTCAAGGTTGTGTGAACAAGAGAGACATAAAACGTAACATATTTCCATACAAGTAAAAGGCACACAAAAATACAAAACTTTATTACAAGAGGTTCCAAGTGACTCAATTATCCTTTCTTGGACAAGAGCATTTTCCAAATCTAGAAGGAACAAAGCATGTACAGGATTAGAACAACCTTTTTATCCAATTGGAACACCCAAATCATCCTATACCACTTTGTATGGTCTTCATCTCCTCTTGTGTATTTAAGTTATTATTTCATCGTTTATCATTATTGCAAGTATTAATGTGTTGTTCTAGTTATGCATAATTGATTGTTAATTAATTAGATTAAAATAATCTCGTATAGCATGTCCTTACATCTTATATAGTGTTGTGTACATTCCATAACATAATTTAATTAAGGTATAAGAATTTAATTAACATGACCCATGCTCGAATCTACCAACCCTAGTTTCCTTAGAGTTTATCCTTCATTTTTGGTTTCATTTTATCAATATTCTATAGTTTTTATTCATATTCCCATCTATTACATTCCTGAAGGCTGTTTTCACAATTTATTGTAGACTTTCATGGTCAATCCTCTTATTTGGGTCTCTTTCTAGGGCTTCTTGTTGTCCAAAACACATTTAGTTTCATAGATAATAATTAATAAATATATGTTAAAATTCTTCAAAGGTTTTTATTTTTTTGATATATTAAACGAGAACCTTTTTTGGCATAATGTTTAACACAATTTTTAGAAATTCAAAATTACTATTTTTAGTCATCACGACATAATTGTAAAAATAGTACATTTTTTTAAAATTCCTTGGAGGTTTATCTTCTACATATTCAACTTACAAAATGCATCTTTTTGTCATTAAATTCACTTTTTATTTCTATAAATGGTCATTTCAATAATTTGACAACGATAACTTTTTGCTAAATATCACATTCAAACCTACCTTCATTATTAAATTTGGGATTACTCTTATTCATCTCCAATAATCAACTTTTTAGGATTTATCTTCTATGATTGTATGATCTATTTCATGTTAGCCTTTCCTTATTCTTTATCAAAGACATATCATGTGTGCATCACTCTTCTAAGGATAATAGCTCAAAAGACCATTTCGTGCAAATCTATCAAATGGATTCTTCAAAGACCTTTGGATGGTCAGTAGCATGGACAACATTTATAAGGTTATCTTACAATCTATTCAAGTGTTACAATTTCATTTCTAAGAGAAAATTAAAGCTACGAGTACTGAAATTAAATCTCGCAAGGATGAAATAGCACATTTAAAGGACCCGACAAATGTCCATGTTAATCATGTCTCTAAACGTCATGATCAATATCTTTATAAGGATATAAGAAAGCAATGTGATACAAATGATATGCATGATACATGTTCTCATTCAAGTGAAGTAAAATTCCTCCATAAAGGCGGTTCAATTTGTGTATTCTAAGAAATCAATCTAGAATACCAAGTCAACCACATCGGAAAGCACCTATTTGGTTTGAAAAAAATGTTATTAAAAATGATATGTTATAAGAGTTACTTGATAATTGATTAATCACTTTTCTACCTAATAATTATTATCCCCTCTATAAGCTTGAAAAATTAATTTCCAACCATTTTTCAATGATCATGGAATTAACAGACATCATGAAAATGCTTTTTATGCTTTAACGAACAATCCAAAGACCTTGAACATATGGGTTTTATTTCCTCTTATACACAACATTATAATAAATCTCTTATGCATTCATATCAAGTCCCTAAATCTAAATGGGTTCCTAAATTTGATACATCTATGTCAAACAAGCATAATGCAATACTAAATGACACAACTTTGGCTATGAAAGAAAAACATCCTTTGGAAGATCCAATCTCAATGAAATAATTACATAATACTATTGTACAAATAGAAATGGAAACAATACCAATTGAGCATGACCAATTTCACATGGCCTTAGAGAACTTATAACATACAAAATCCCAAGCAAGGGGCAACACAACAATAGGTTCTGCAAATATCCCTATGTTGCCATTAGTAGTGAGTTTAGAGCAATGGGTTGGGTCAGATTCTACTGATGAAACTTTGGCATATCAATCAAAGCATATAACTGTGTCCCACTTTTTTACACTTTTTGCACCTTCAAAAAATAGTTCCCACAACAAAAACATTACCAAACACATGTAAAATTACCAAACATGTATTTTTAAGAGCTTAAATATACCAAGGTGCAGGGAATCCATAATTTACATGAAATTTTTATAGTGTTTTTTAATATTTATTTACTAGTCAGATTTGAAAATTATTTTTAGACACCAAATGGGAAAATGATATATGATTTAACTAATATAAAGATGATGATTGGGATAATAATAATGAATATATGTATGATCCTATTAATGTGGTAGTTATTGGTGAGGTAGCACCTACTACGCATGGATGGGATTCCATATCTTTTCTTCCTTGAAATACAATTAATGATGATGATGATGATATGTATATCTCTATAGGAATAGGAACATATTGGCTTAATCCTAAGTTTACTTCTACAAAGTCTTCTCCCCTAGGACTCCCATCCCAAATGGGGAAACATGGAGAAAAATCTCATCGATAGTACCAATTTACCATTAAGAGTTCATTCCACATAATTCAATAGCCTTGATAATGATGTCATGTAATGATGAGCAGATTGATATACCATTTGAAACTTCACATGAAGTGATTATTCCTCTCTTTGATAATGATAATTCCTAGCTTATCCTGGATGACCCCAGAGCTTACTGGATTGATCATTATAAAATTCCCACTCACATATGTTGGTATTTTACCAATGTTGATAGACTTGTATTATAAATCATGTTTTCCTATTCATGGTTCTATAAATATAGTTCTATGGCACATGCTTTCTTTAGTGGCTTCATCATGCTCTGTATCAATGGTCACCCAATATTCACTAACAAAGAAGCCCTTTTCCAAACACCTAGGAACATACGAGGATCTCCATTCTTTCTTAAGAATAGGTTTCCTCACATGCTCTGTGTACTTCAATAAGGGTGATGATCCCAATATTTTTACTAATATTTATGATATTATCCTTACTCATGCTATATGACATCAATTCAATCACAACATATTTTATGCACAACTAAAAATCATTATCTATCAAATTCAATCTCTTATGACATAGTTTTCTAATCACAAATATAAACCCATAATATTATACTTGTAATATGTGTAATGTATATATCCCTCTTGAGTTTTCTATCACACATACTATGACTCCTCTATAGTGTATAGAGGGTTATCCTTATTAAACCATGACATATTTGAGGCTTATGCCTCCTTCATAATTTGGGCTTGTCTCTCCACCTAATAAGACTCTTATTGGGTAGATCTTATGATACCCCATTTTCATGTACATAGCTATTTTTACAAAAATCAAAAACATTCAAATAAAAACATAACACACTTTAAATATTCATATATTTGCAAAAGTACAAAATCAAGACATGTTTATGGTTTGATTGGATAGTTTGTTACTTTATTCATGTTATTTTTCATTTTGGTTTGATGGATAGCATACATTTTTATATACTCTTTACACACATGTGTTCATAAGGTCTATTGAGTTTGCTGCAAGACACACATAGGTTGATACAAGATGATAAGTTCTGAAGTGTTTTGGTTTCATTACAATTAATTTACACTTCCTCATCATGTTTGATTACATACATAGTGTCTATGTTGTCTTTTGATTTAATAGGACTAACACATGTGTTTTATTCAACACTAATCGATCTTGTTATCTATGATTTCACTATCATTATTTTATATACATGTTTGATACATTGTTTTCACTACTTTCTTATGTGTGTTAATTCCTTCCTTGACTATTGCATTGTTTAGCACCTTGCTTATAATTGACTATTTACTTGCTTGATTACTGAATTCCATGATTACTTACTCTATATGTCATGAGTTCCTTGATTATCTTGTGACACCATGGGTGTCCCATATTTATGGCTCTATGTCTATCTTTTGTATAGGTACTTGATTCTTTGTATGCGGCCTACAATGCCTTCTATTGTGATTTTGTTGTGACACTTTGGGTGCCCCATGTTTGTGGCTCTATGCCTATATTGCATGTATTTTTTTGTTTCAGTATATGTGGCCTAAAATGCCTTTTATTTCAATTATCTTCCGACACCTTAGATGTCTCATGTTTGTGGCTATTTGTCTATCTTTTGTGTAGAATATTATTTCTTTATATATGCGACCTTGTTGTCCCAAAAATTTTAAACACTATAAATTTTAAATTTTTGAAACTAAATTCACATCGTGATGCTTCGTTAGATCATCTTTTCACACCATTTTGAAAATCCATTCGTCTTTCATCCTCTCTATTACCCAATTGTTGATTATTATAGTGATGTGTTATCACATTCCCGCCATCGTTATTATTCCCGCCTCGCTTCACAAACACTTTTAATTTCGTAAAAGGTTTATAAGGCTTAATTAGTGGTTTTAATTTAATGTTTTAATTAATTAATTGGTAATATTGGTTTAATTCATGTTATTAATTAATTAGAGTTAGATAATTAAATCGGCTTCATTAATTTAATTTAATTTAAAATTTAATTAATTAACGTAGTTTTTTTAATAAATTTATATTATTAATTTTATTAATTAAATTCTAAATTCTAAATTTAATTACTAAATTAATGATATCAATTTTATAAAAACGTTAATTAAATTTTGAACTTACGGTTGGATGGAAGGAAAAGTGGGAATTTGTTCCCACTTCACCATTTGGAGCACTTCTCGATCGGATAAAAATTAAACTACTTTTTACACAAGATCTTTGGCAAGATATTTGTTTGGGAGGTTCACGGGGAAGTTTCCCAAATGCCAAATTTGGCATTTGGAAAAATACAACCCACTTCCCCACTTTTCCCCTCTCTCCCTTTGCTACATTAAATTTCCACTTCTCATCCAATCACGGAGGATTGAAGGCATGAATTCTTCTTTACTTCTTCTCTTCTCCCAAAGTGTACACAAAGAAATTATTTTTGGCACGCACCATTGGAAACTTCTAACCCATGATGAATAATTTCAAGTTGAAGAAAAATAAAATTAAAGACCTTTCCACCATCCCTCACGAATCTCGGTCACGGGCGGTTCACTTAGTAAAAGTATGGTATAGCACGTTCATTCAAAGGGTATTAAAGAATACCCTTAATGTTAGTTTTTACCTCTAATTATTCAATTGATAATACCCCTCCCGTTATATTATTAGAATGAAAATACCCCTATTTTTTCCATGTACCTTACTTACCCATTTTTCCATTACAATTTTATTTACCCCTTTTTATTTCTACCCTAATATATCAAATAGAAAATATATTTATTTCTACCATAATATATCAAATAGAAAATATATCATGTTTTCCACACAATTATTATTTTCTTAATATGTCTTTTCTCTAAAAAGATATTTCGAAGCCATTTAAGATATATTATCAATTATGTTAATGTTAAACTTTAATCATTTATCAATAATTATTCAAATAATTAAGATGGTGAAATAATATCATTTGTGTTGAAAAGCATACTCAATCCTAGTTTTCTATAATATTATTATTTCTTGGTTAGGAACACGGGGTCACCTAGTAAAACTATGGTATAGCACATGCGTTCGGAGGGTATTAAAGAATACCCTTGATTTTAATTTTTACCTCTACTTACTCAATTGATAATACCCCCTCCCGTTATATTATTAAAATACCCCTATTTTTTCCATGTACCTCACTTACCCATTTTTCCATTGCAATTTTATTTACCCCTTTTTATTTCTACCCGTATATGTCAAATAGAATATATATCATATTTCTCACTCAAATATTATTTTCTTAATACAACTTCTCTATAAATAGTGGGTTTGAATACATTCAAAACCTATTAGTGACCTATTACCAGTTACTTTAATGTTATTCTTTAATAATTTATCATTCTTCAAATAATTTATCGTTTTCATTTTATTTTTTTTTGTTTCCCATTTAAGTAGATCTATATGTTTTGAAAATATATAACTTTAGCCAACTATCAGATACTATCTCAAAATGGCCATGGTCTGCTAACAACATTATCAAACAAATATCAAGAATACAAGAGTACTGTGTATAATTTAATGGCATATCCATGCATAGCATTCAAATGTTAAATGATGTTAAATGTTAAATCATTATGATGTTAAATGATGTTAAATGTTAAATCATTATACAATATACTATTATAATTTTATAGTGTATATTGTACAATTAACTATAAATTTATAATAATGTACAATATATACAAAACGAATAAAATTAAATTTATAGTGTATGTTATAGATTGTATAAAATTAAATAATGTATTTTATATAAATGTATACCGTGTATGGTATAATGTATAAGTCAGATATACCATAGTTGGAATTCTCGCATAGTTGTATTTTTAATTACTAATCCTGTCTACATGCGATCAAAGCTCATGATTCTTTCGGAAGATTGCAAGAAGTTGCTTGGTCCAAAAAGGTGCAAAAATGGATTTTATGAAAATAAGAAAAATATTTCCATCAATGCGTAGAGCTCAAGAAAATATACACTTTTAGATAAAATGACACTTGAAACGGAGCCAAAGAATGAAAGTTATGGCACATGCAAGTTTTTGTTGTTACATCTTCCGGACCATTTCCAAAAATGGAAATTGTTTTTTTGTCCTTGTGTTTTCTTCACCAAAAATTCACAAAAGGAAAAAAATGATTCGAGAAGAAGAAAATAGGTGAAAACACCACGTAAGCCGGAAACGATTCAAACAGGGGGAGGGAAACGCCCGTCCCAGGACGCCCTGAACATCCGGGACATGAGGAAAATGGCCAGGACGCATCCCCACGTAACACTAGACTAATAATCAAGCAAAGAATTTTGAGTAAAGTGAATCACATTAACCTGACATACGTTTCAATAAAATAATTGAATACTGATATAATACCAGACAATGGCATCACAACCAAGATGAGACATTCAAGATGGTGAATCTAATGAAAAGTTATCTAATAAAAAGATTGTGAATTGTATACATCTTTACCAAGTTGTAAAATTCACAACAACTTTTGCACCCTAACAAATAGAAGTGAAAAATAATTTGAACACAATGTTACCAAAACTATAGAGGG
This sequence comes from Taxus wallichiana var. yunnanensis, assembly GCA_018340775.1. Taxonomy (NCBI): domain Eukaryota; kingdom Viridiplantae; phylum Streptophyta; class Pinopsida; order Cupressales; family Taxaceae; genus Taxus; species Taxus wallichiana. Next base: position 342,867,645 of record CM031239.1, read on the forward strand.
CATCGATTACAATAAACATATACATACTTAGATACAATAAAATACAAAAGCCTTTAAAAACCATCCATAGCAAGTCACACAAAGATAAATTCAAACAGACAATGATAAAATTCTACAATATATGAAAATGAGCAAGGGGACTTTGATCCTGACATAAGGAGCTATGCATATCGATTTTTTATTTTTAACAAACCAAGCTACTATTAAGAGTAGAAACTAAATACTCACCAAGAAAGCTACGCAAAGAATGGTTTTACACAAGGATTAAAAAAAATAGAACTCACCAGTGCCAAAGCTTTCTTCACCAAAAATAGAGCACAATCCAGCATCCATTAAATTTCCAAAAAACTTCCAACCAGTGGGCACCTAATAGATGAGTAAAAAACAATAAACCTATTTTTACAAGACTCATAAAATAGTAGGAATAGGCAAATATGCATATAAGTAGGAGTAATTTGATACCTCAAAAAACTTAAGATTCAAGTTTTTGGCAACCACATCAAGTGCAGCCGATGTTGGCATGCTCCTGCATTAATCATTACCAACAACATAACATGAGAAAATAATAATGCATAACATGAATGATATATAATGTGTTTTTAGTTGGAAATTATTTGTAAAAGAGATCATATAGATATTACAGAAGGCATGCACTCAACAGCATCCAAAGTCTTGGCTGCCAATAGCACCACAAACATTCTATATAAAAAATATGAGTGCATTTTCAAGTCTCATCACCACGCACCAACAACAAAGTGAGGCACTTCAGCCTTTGCGACTTGTTTTAAAATGAATAATGCATGACAATTCATATTTTAGCTCTGTTGTAATAACTAATAACTAAAAATATCTCCAAGCCCTTGGCTTGGAAAGGTGATTTTATTAATCATCAAAATGCCAAGATACAAATTTAAATTGTATGACCTACCTATGTTGTATTAACCAAAAATATCTCCAATGCCTTGGCTAGGAGAGATGATTATTTTAATCATCAGAATGCCAACATACAAATTCTCTAACAAAAAGAAGGTGTTACAGATTTGCATCTCTTGTAAACTTAAAAAAAAAAACTGTGCTCCATTTAGTATCAAGCATATTGTTTCATGAGTTTTTTTCCTCCTTAACAATAGAACAGCACAATAAAAACCAAACAAAGTCAGATATACACAAATGGGCATCTCGTCCTAGTATAGCAAACACCTTATGCATGCAGCTTGAGATTTCATGAAACTTAGAGAAAGGTGAAGGAGCATTCTCATTATTGGGAGCCTTGGACCGCTAGACAATGAAGAGAGGAAACGGGCATGGGGCAGAGACAATGAAGAGAGGAGCTTGCATGGAGCGGTGGATTTTGGGAGTTAAGAATCAAGGAATGCATGAGGAAATGTTGTAAGACTGATTTTGCATGAATAAGACTAGTTTGAATCTTCTGAGTATCATATACCTCTGAATTTCTTTTCATTATATGCATTTGACTCATTATAAGAGAGTAATGTTTGCTTTATGAGCTAAATAACCTTGGTTTATTATGCTCGCTGCCCTGAACTAGAAAAAATCAATCACTTTATTTTTACTTGGTGGAATGAGCCCAAATTTTGGAATAATTTCTGTCATATCAACATAAATAAGTCCACAAAATTTTAGGAAGAATGGGCACGTGGAGAAAGAGCAGCAAATAGCAGAAATTTCGAGCTTATACGGGAAAAATACAGTGAATAGATTAAAAGGTAATCGATGCTATCTTGACCATTATTATGTGTTAGGGGTTGAGAATGTTTTGGAAGGATGTTTTAGAACATTTTTAAAGTATATATGGGGTCTTAAAATGCTCTTGGTTCACTGAGAAACTTCAAATTGGGAATTTTATAAGCAAAACTTAGTATGGACTATGGAGAATGTGCAAACCCAGTTTTAGGACAACGTTCATAACTTTTTATGGAAGTGTCATAAAGAGATAAATTTTTGACAGCAGAAGCTCCTTGGAAATACAAATCCAAAAATTCTAGTATGAGGTTGATTGGATATGTATGGAAAAATTTATGAAGGATTTAGGACTGTCCCAAACGAGTTAGTTTCTCAAGAGCAAGAAAGTAGAAAAATGAGATAGAGGGAGCTAGACAAAAATTTAAGCCATGAAACTTTAGGAGAATGTTTAAATACTATAATGGAAACTACTAAAATCCTCATAACCATCTGGGTACCTTGTGAAATGTGAAACCATGGTTGGAGCAAGGAGCTTTGTCTTGAGAAACTTGTAAGACAACTTGGTAGAGTGGAAGAAAGGATTTTTTTAAAAAAAGGGAATGCTTTCCTTATTGTATCTAATGTTATTGCAAATATGTGCATGGAGATCCTCAGGAAGGGGTGGTATAAATCAGTTCTAGAAAGTTTTAGCTCTCAAGTGTATGAAGACAAGCCTTGTGAATGGTAAACCTTTAAGCAAAAGAAAAAGAAAAAAAACAAATAAAGTTTAGGTTCAAGCTCATAACCCCTGCTTCATTTGTGGTATCAGAGCGGATGATACCTCTCTTATTTGTTTGATTTGATTGTTAACATTGTATGATGAAGAATGATATGCAGGGATTGTTGAAGGACAATACTAAAGGCCTAAGAGAAAAGGAAAGCCAAGAATGGCTTAGAAGAGCCAGTAGAGCTCAAGTGGAAAGAGGAAGAACGTTGTTTGATCTTGGGGTGGAAGAGACTCAAGAGGAAAAATGGAAATGTTGTTAAGGAAAGAGTGGGACACATGATACATGATAGTATCAAGAAGAAAACAAGCCTCCAAAACTAGAAAGGTATGATTAGCATTGATTTTGATAAGGAGATAGTTAATTTGAAGAAAGATCTAGCTAGAATTAGAGATATGGCTAAGTATTGGATGCAGATACAAATCCGAGGAGATGGATGGAGGATGAGGAAGAGAGTGAAGTGGCCATTGAAGCTACTTATGGAGAAGAGGAGGCAAAATAAGATTGCCACCAAGAGTAAAGCCCATGGAGGCAAGAAAGTGAACAAGTTGCCGGTGAGCAACATGAAAGAGAAGTTGTGAATTGGCCTTGGATACATCGGTGTCAAAAATAGAATTAGGAATGAATCAAATGACCAGGAAAGGTAGCTGGAGAAGGAACTATTTCAATGAGACCAAAATCTTTCAAAGATCGATAAATCCATGGTTGGAATACCTATATTGGCCGAGAGGCTAATGCAGATCCAAGCAATAGGTATAAGCAAATGCTTTCCTTAAATTGTGAAAAAAATAGACTCAACGCTATTTAGGAGGCATTCAGAGCTCAATGCATTGCACAGGAATTTTTCTAACTTAGCGGAAGCTATGATTGAATTCATAAGATTGATGGATTCCATCAAGGGAATGCTACACAAGCTCATTATATAGGGAGACATCGAGTTGTTCCCTGATGAGCCCGACATGCATTGTATTGCGTGTCTCACTAGAATGTTCAAGGCTTACTGGCATGACCTCCTTGCTGCAACAAATGTGCTCTCCATGAATAAGTTTCTTGTTGAAGAAATAAGTTTAATGGAAGAGGCACAAGGAGTTAGTCTTCCCAACTTCTTACCTCATTCTATTTTCCTAAACCTTCTTCAGACTCGTGTTGATTTGTTTGCTAAGTGGAGCAGAGATTTAGCTATGCAGGCCTATAATTATTTAGACAGAGTCATATGTCATGTATCAAATCTCCATCCTAATACAACTAGATCTTCAATGATGTGGTCTCAAGGAACAAGCAGTCACTTAAGTGCCCAAAAGTCTCCATATGCACTCAAGAGACACTGAGAACCTTGGGACAAATAAAACATTCAATGGGAGCTTCCTAAGAGAAATATCAAATATGACTTTGGGCTCATTGGGATCTAAAACAAAAGATTTTACATCTGCAGAGGCATTGTGACTCATTGGAGGGCTTAAAGCATAATTGGAGGGCTCAAAGCATAATTCCTTTGTTGATGAATTGGGAGGAATACATGTTGGGGAGGTGAAGTAGGTGATTGAGGACGCCAAAACAGAATTGAACTCGAGAGAGGACTCGGAACAAAAAGCAATCCAAATTTTAAACATAGTATACAAGCTTTTTGATATTGATTTGGAAGGGAAATGCAACGAGCAAAAAGGTGCAATTTGAAAGCATCTATGGTCACATGGAAATATGCAAATTTGGGAGAAGAACAAAATTGTCTAAGTTAGTGCAATCGCCTCTTATGGAAGATGCAAGGAAGATTAATTTTTTCATTGGTCTAGGTTTGCCATCAATTTGGAACGATAAGCAACATTTGATGTCGAAGGATGATTTCTTGAAGAAGTTGCAGTTGAGAAAAGGTAAGGACCAATTCAATATTTGACATGAGAAGGCAGATGAGATTGCGGGGAAAATAAATGATTAGTTGAAATCCCTATTAAGCTTGCTACTAAGAAAGCAAAGATTGTTTAAAGGAAAACTCCTCTCTCAGCTATGAATTAACTTCTAAGTTGCATCTAAGCCACTATTAGTTAACTTCAATTGAGATGCCTAAAGACGAGATTGAACATGTTTGCCTAACAACTATGGAGACTCTAACTATCTGCTATCAAATCCAATACCTACTAAACCTTTTGTCACATGTAATTGAATCAAGTCATTAAGTGAATGATATTGTAATCTCTAACTTGTATTAATCCATATTCCAAACATTTGACTCTTGAGTGTATTTTTTGTTTAGAAAATGTGATTTGTATTTGGGAGATGCCAAATGCCAATGTTACACAAATGTTGTTATGTAACATTGAGTGTATTTTGTTTGATTGGTGTGAATGCAAAGTTCTTAATTCTTTTACAAACAACAAAATTAACCAAATTTGTATATTGAAAAGTTGGTGCAGATGACACAATTATGAATGACAAGACTAAAGATTAAAAAAGTAATATTTAATTACTTTTAAGATTGTGACTAACAATAACAATACTTTAATTGACAATAAACCTTGACTCAATAATGCTTAGATAAATAAATATCTAGAGTCCACACAATGCTCTAGATTCCATCCAATAACTAGCTAAATAAATGTGTACCAGCTAATTACAATTAAAAAATACAACAAACTCTTTTTCAAATCATGATGTCCCAGGTATGCTAAGCTAAATTCAATGATTGAAAAGCTTGTTTCCCCTTCACCAACTTCCTCAATCATAGTGCCTTTTCAAGTTTCTGGTCATATAAAATTGTAATAACAAGAATGTCTAGAATTAATGTTTACAAATCATCATGCACAACAACGGATTCTTCAATTCTTTCATCAGCGGATTAAAGTCTTTGAGAATTTTATTATTTCTAGCTCTTACTCTTTCTTTTCCCCAACTACTTGTTCTTTGGAATTGGAAATGTTCTGTGGGGGGCCTTCATGGCAGCAAAATTTTTGTCAGCCTCCTTTTAATATAATGAAGAAGCTATCCCATTGGAGTGTTTCTTCTTTTACATGAGGTGGATGTGGGGACATCATTAGTGGATTCTTTTGATTCCCAAATCTTAGGAGCTACCCTAAATGGAAGGATTTTTCATCAATCTTTATCAAGATCATTATGATCCTCTATCGGGTCATGAAAGGGGAATGGAAAGCACCAACATGTGGGATCTTTCTTTTCTTCTTGTTCTTTATTTCTTTAAACCTAGCCCATGACAATTTCCTTCTGGCCTCATTAGTATCAAGGCTTTTTATCAATTCTTCCTTTTCATCAAAGTGGTGTGGTGCCTTGCTCTATTCTCTTGATTTACCTTTTCAAGTCATAACCCTCCAAGGCACCATTTTATTACACAATTGGATACATAGGTGAGTGTGTTGACAAAGTACACCTGTGTTAAAATGTGAAATCCCCTAGTTTGATTTTTGAAATTAGCCCCAAGTTACCCATCACTTCGAAATCCTTATCAGTGGAGGCAAGTTTCCTAATGAATTCCATAGCAAATAATCTGAATGGGACAAATTTCCATTTTAAAGTGGGAACTTTGGCCCCATAAACTCTAATATAAGTACCACTTCAAATGGCAATCCACGTATCTCCCCATTTTGTTTTTCAAGATCACCCCCATCACCATGCTAAATGGTCTAAGAATCTTCATTAAAGATGTGCTTAACCTGCATCTTTCAATGCCATGAAACATTTGAAAAAGAGGGGTGTTAAATTAATCTACAAATATGTAGGTACTCGACCTAGGATTAAAGCTTTTTATCTAAGTGAGCCATCCATATTTGACAAGCTTCAAAATAGTCTTGAAGGTTTCTGATTCACTGTGCCATATTTATGGATCCCTAATTCTTTTGGCCTATAAAGTGAGTAGTTTTACATATGGCATGAAAAGAATATTGAATCTACCAGGTTTCCTATGTCATAGCTTAATGAAAGTATGAATTAAAGATAGTATTCATCCCAATTCCAACACATCTTTTGATGAGTCATGAGCATGTAATACATCACAAAAAAGTGCACAAGAAGCCCTAGATTAGGATCCATTATACTGTCATCCACACATCTTTGATGGTATGGTCTATTTTCAGGGTCATTTACATGCCTTTACAATTCAATGTTTCTGTATAGCTCTATATGGTTTTTGTGCCTTATGATGCACCTAATGCGGTTCACATAATCTTTAGGGGATGGACTTAAATCTAATATCTTTCTTATGACATCAGGGCCCAAAACTAACATGACTCGGCCCTTAAGTTTCTCATTGTTCTATCTTCAGGTATGTAATTATCAACATCCATTTAATGATACTGTAGTCTACACAACAATTGGGGACTGCCAATTTCCCCAAGTCATAATACCAAATGTTTCTCAATGGTAGTGGGCTCTCACTTCTATCCCAAGCATGGTTGAAGATCTCCCTTCCTGTGAACCTAAGAGTAGGGTCTCTTTAATTTGACTTGAAATCTTTAAAGTATTCACTAGGGTTAGCTCTAACTTCTACTGTAGAAGCCTTCATAGCTCTACCTTTAGACTATATGGAATGGACACTTCTGGTTTGTTGGGAGAGACCAATTGTTCTAGTTTCCTTTTCCTACTCTAGCTCTTGACGCAAAAGAAACTATTTTTCAAAACAGAGTCTAGGAATAATTGCTTATTCTTGTTTGGAAAATTAGTGTTTAACTTTGAAGTTTGATATGCCTGTTTCATGAGTCCTAGAAGTATTTTCCCTATTTGATTGCTTGGAATATCAGTTTGACTTTGAATGCAATGGAGGAATTTTATAAGCAAAATGTGTAGAGAATGAGGATTTTAATAACGGTGATATTTTTGAAGCAATGTGGTAAGCTTTAAAGTGGACTATTCTTCACAAATGCCCATATTTTCCTATGAGCTACATCCACTGTAGATCTACTTGGATCAATGGCCAATGATCATACATTTTTTGCCCTATATTTGAATCTTGATTCTTCAAATGTCCCTTCAATAAATTTCCCTTCATTGAATTCTCCTTTGATTGGGCCATTGGGCATAAAGAATGCATTGTTCAATAGATAGTTAATGCTTGAATAACCACTTCTTCCCTTTCTATGAATTGGGAAACTAGTGGATTAGAGGGTTTTTGGAATGGAGAAATATGCGGGAAAATTCAAATATGTATTAATCGATTAAATGCCAATAAAGATGTAAAAAGTGTTGTTGCCTATTGCTTTGGACCAAATGTTAATGATGAAGCTTCTTAATTCTAGCAGGGGATTGTAATATGATAAAATCTGCCAATGCAAATTAGGTTTCCAAGCCATCGATATCTCTTGGGCAGAATTTTTTCTATAGCTTATTGATGCCCATAATCTAATTTATCTAGAGTTTGTTAATGGCAACTTTATATGGTGTAATAGAATGAAAGGTAGAAGTTTTGTAGCTTAAAAATTAGACAGATTTCTGTTCTCAAAAATTGGGTTTCTTCCTTCATTATGATCATGGCTACTATTTTTGACCCAAGATTGTTTGATCATTGATCTTTTTCTCTTCAAATCTTGTATTCAGCTCCAGATCAATGGTTTCACTTAAAATATGAGAATATGTGGACTTAACATTCAGGGTTTGTAGCCAATATACAAAATTGGTGGATGCAATGTCCACCGTGCAAGGGGTTTGCTCCAAATTTTCTTAAATTCAAGATCATAGTATGCAGCAAACAAGTCTTTGGAAAAACATTTCATCATTTACAAGAGACCAAGACTCAATTAGATCTACTTCAAGCACAGTTTAGAGAAGTGGGTTTGGATAGCAGGCTTGAATCCAAAGAACGGAATTTAATATCTTAGCCTATGTTGCCAGGAAATGGAAATGGGTACAGATACTGGTACGGGTACAAAACACAGAAACGACAATTTTCAAAAAACCTTGGATACGAAATGTGGTGGAAATGTCTTTATAATATATATATATATATGGTTGTCCATTATCCTATACTCAGCTGACACATTTATCTTGTGGCAACATCTTTGTTATGTTATATCTTGTTAAGAGGTATGTTAAATCCTTTCACCTTAACACAAGAACTTAATATGTTCATGTTCCTAGTCTCTTGCACAATTGCATTAATACTACTTTTACCATCTTTTCTAGGTTGGAGTTCTAAGTGAGGAGCCTTTCCCTATGTTTTCCTTGGACAAAATTTGTTCATCGGCACATGATAACATTAGGGAAATGCTTCAGATCCACAAGTTAATTATTGCAGAGGAAGGAATGCTTTTCACAGACAGGCTTGGTTCAAATTCAAATGGTACTGGGAGAGGAAACACTGAGGAAAATCTCAAGCTTTGAAATTTCCTACAGATTGGAGCTACAACAAATATATATATATATATATATATATATATATATATATATATATATATATATATATATTTGTGAAAATGTCTATAAGATATGATTTGTGAGAAGTTTCTATATGGAAACATGATTATATTTCCTTGATTGTCTCTGAAGTGAAAATTCCAAATACACGTAAATATTTCCAACTTGACTTTTGTAGCACAACCATTAAGATAAAATGCTGATAAATAAATTCATGTGTGAGTCCCATGACACTATAAAGGTACAATTACCAATGGCACACAAATAATAAACAAAAATTAGAGAGAAAAATTGAAAAAATGCAAAAACAATGGGAGAATATAGGGCTCAGAATTTATTGCAAAATGCACTCTCAAAATAGAGATGGTAGAATTACACCATAATTCTAACATTAGAAAAAACCTCAGTCACAATAAGTAACGTTACAAAGAACATCCTGTTTATGATGTCCCTCATATTTAATTTATCAACCTTAAACGAATTAGTTTTCACATTTTATAGTCATGCACAAACCTCAGCTCTTATTTTTTCAGCATGTAGCCAATGCTTATGGAGGGGGATCACTTAATGTTAGTAAAACAAAAATTATATTTTTGTAGCACTTATAATATTAGTGCCTTGGGTAAGTGCAGGAAGTTGATGGACAAATATAGGGTCATCCGTGGACGTCATATTGCAAAAAATAGCGAAATCTCAACTTGTAGGGATTATTAGCTATACATGCACTCTAAATTAGAAAAAAATATATGAATATGAATCGTAGCATTCAGAATCTAGTTTCTAAAATACTAATTTTTTAAAAAAATGGACAAGTTTAGCTATATTAAACACTTAAAATTATATGACTTAGTTTTTTTTTTTTTTTTAAACTTATAAGATTGTAGTTTGTTTGCCCACATTTTGGATGACCAAATCTTGTTATTTTTTTTCCTTTGGTGAAACGTTAGATGTAGTTGTCTATCTTGGGATGGATTTTATTTTGTATTTTTTTAGCAATATTTTTTTAATGATTTTTTCCGTGAAAGTGGTCTGAAAATATTTAGAAAACGGAGCGCTTTCCGTTTGCCCGCCATAACTATATCAAAAAATATCAAAATCAAATTTTTTTAACGTGTATAGAATTTGTCCACGCTTGGGATGGTATAAATTTTATCATATTTTGATAAGCAAAACAAAAGTTACAGTCTTAAACGTAGACATGAACATTCACGGGAAAAATGTCTTAAAGACCTATTGTTAGTAAAAAATTATAAAATGATATTTATCTTATTTTATTCACTTTAAAAACAATATTTCTATGAAGCTAAGAGTCTCCCCTATGCGATGGCACCATTTTTGTGAAATTTTTCAGTTTTTTAGTATGGTTCAAGTCTTTGGAAGAGCAGATTTGAGGTTTTTTGACCTTTTACACTTCATAATGACCTTCCATAGCTTTGGTTGGGGAAAAACAGAGATTTTCCGAGGCTTAGGTTTGGCAGATAGATCCACGATCATGGTTTATAAAGCGCGATCGTGGTTTTTAAAAACTAAACCATGAGCGCGCTTTATAAACCGCGATCGCGGTTTATAAAGTGCGCTCATGGTTCATAAATCATATTTACACACATCCCAATGTCTGAATTACCATGTGATTTTTACTCTCTGACCTTACCGTATTAATTACTGCGAAATTCTATCTTTTTCTACACGTTTTTCTTATCACCGGAAGCAAAACATCATGGGAGACAAAAATGAAGTCAAAAAGGAAGTCATTAAGTAAAAAACACCAAACGAATTAGAGGCCAACAAAATTCAAAATGTTGAGCGAATGCGGAAACTTCGTGAATCTAGAAGAGGTTCATCTTCAATCCCAACTATTGTAAGCAATGAAGAACTAGGTAATGTTTCTACTGTCAATGTTGAAGTTGAATTAAATACTCGTGATGAAGAAATTTTTTTATCACAATGTTGAAGAAGAATTAAATACTCATGATGTAGCAAATGTTGAAATTGAAGGAGACAATGAAAATGTGAATAAGGAAATTCATGTTGAAACTGTAGACAAGCAAAATTTGACAAAAACACCTCCTAGGATTTTACGTAAGAAACCTAATTTTTTTATTGAAATTGATGAAAACATTTTGAAACCAATGTCTGACAAACTTTTTGAACAACAAATCAGAAGAAAAGCCACTGAAATTTGGGATAATCATTTTGAAATTTTAAATGATTACCAAAGATGTCAGTTGTTGGTTAGTTTGATGAAATTGATTAAAATGAGACGTACATTAAACACCTAAGGATTGACAACATCTAATATACGTGGTCAAACCTCTACAATTGTTGAAAACCTTCATGATGCATATCACATTGTTGGTGTCAAGAGACGCACTAGGGATAGTAATATTGTGCGTCGTGTACTTGCTACTAGTGTTGTAAGTGAATCAATAAAAAATAACGTTTGATTACGCAAACAAGTCGAATGTTGCAAGTTAATCGAAAAACTCTAATGAAAGCAATTGAAAGACGTAATATCCTTCAATCACTCAATAATGTCAATTTTTGGGCATTTTCTGCTAGAGCACCGCGTAAGGACAAAAATAATTTTGATGCTATAAGAGAAGTTGTTATTAAATTTTGGCATGATAACACTAGAGTTTCACCTAATACAAGAGATGTTATAAAATGGAGAGTTGGTTCTACTAATCATGAACCACATCCAAAGCATTTCTTAGATATGACTCAAACTCAATTTTTTCGTAAGTTTGAACAAGAGAATCTGGAAATTAAAATTAGTCAACATTTTTTGAAATGTTGAAACCATTCTATGTGAAAATCAACCATGCTCACACCACTTGTTGTTGTAGGCAACATGTTGAATTTGCGATGCATTATGCTAAATTTTTATGTATTCGTTCTAATTTTCATTCTGAAACTATGTTATCTAAATGTGGTGTTCAAGTTCCACCAATATCTTCCAAGGATTTCATTCCTACTATATTTTGTGAAAAAGAAGTTGGACAATTTTTTTATAGTCAAGATTGTTTAGATGGAAGTTGTAGTATATATGCGATGGATTACCTAAATTGGAAAGTTGCATCCATGAGTAAATTGAATGTACAATAGGACATTCAATAGTTGAGTTTGATAAATATAAATCAGTTGCATACCCGTTGAAAGATGGAAAAGAGTCGAAACGGTGTGAGCTAGTTACAGAACAAATGCCTATTTTTCAATTTATGAGAAAATTTAAGGATGAAATTGTTTATGAGTATGCGAGGCATACACATAGAGCTCGATGGTTGGATGAAAAATTCAAGCTATGAAAAGACACATTTCCTATTGGTACTATTATTTCAGTGGTCGATTTTGCAAAGAATTACACATTGCAACCACAAATGGAGGTTCAATCGCAATATTACAACTCAGTACAAGTTGCCATTTTTGTGCATATAGCATTTCTACATTCTCTTGACAGTACAGAGAATGATCAAAAAAATTTAAGAGAGTACCACTTTTATATCAGTGATGATCATACTCATTCTACTGAATTTGTGCAAGGGTGTTTCCAATTATTTTATGGAAACTTGTCTGATAGGGACATCCACTTCAAACAACATTATATATGGTCAGATAATTGCACGTCTCAGTTTAAGAATGCACGAATGTTTTATTGGATGAGCGTAGAATGCACGTCAAGATGGGTGTGCAACATATTTGGAGTTTCACTGAGGCTAGACATGGAAAAGGAGAGCATGACGGTGCAGGGCATGTGTGAAAAGAGCTCTTGCAAGAGAAGAGTTAAAGTACAAAGATGGTGCTAAATTAAAAGATGCAAAGAGCATAGTGGAATGGTGTACTGACAACATGGCCTGAGGTTCTCAAGAAAATTCCACAGTTCGCAGATATTTTTGGTTGATAGAGGAACAACATATTGCTAACTACGAGGATTATATGACACTCACTGGGTCCAGTGATATGCACTCATTTTGTAGCTCAGACGCTACTTCATGGGCCGTATGGACAAGAAATTTGACATGTTTTTGTGCATCTTGTATCGAATTTGTCACTGCTGAGTGTGATTCACAAGAATGGGTGGAAGGATGGATTTATAGGCCTGTAACTCCGCTTCCTAGTTATCAACCTCCACAAGTATTATGACTTGTTTCTCCGATGAAGTTACAACATCTAAGAACTTTGATAAAATTTTGAATTTGGTGCGACAAGGTATTTATGGTTATTTATTTAATTTTTGTATTGAGTTATGTCCATTGAAATTTTAATATGTAATTTAAATTTGAGTTGTTCAGTTCTTTGGTTTTTTTTCAGAGGACATGTGTTTGCAGTAATTGTGACAGAAGACAATGAAGAAGGAACAGACTATTTCTTATGTCGTTGCATCGAGGAAAGAAAGAAGTTGACTTCTCCTATTATAGATGGTGAAGATATTGAGTATCCTACAGGGTCAGTGGTAGTTACTAGAACTTGGCTTTGATGGTATCCATTAAAAACTCCTCTATTTGGGTGTTTGAAGACTTTGAGACACACAGGAAAATACTCTTATATTCACATCTAGTTCTAGCGACAAATATTCAGCTGTATAGATATCGAGGAAGGCCTAATAACAAGGTTCTTTGGAAGGTTCAAGAGTCAGATCATGAAGCAATCTTGTCTGCTATTCAGAGTAGATCCGATCCTGATGGTTCATTGGAATGAATTTACAATGCTTGAATGTCTGGTATATATAATTTCTTTTCAATATATATATATATTTTTTAGTTTAAAGATCTAGATTTAAGTTTGAATATATTTTATTTTAAATTTGTGTATTTTGTACATATATAGATCTAGTATATGGTTTTGATTTGAAACTTAAATTTCTTTGACTAACACTTTTATGTTTAGGTTAGTGGTGCCAGTAAAAGCTTCCACCTTCATGTGGTTGGCACTGTTAGTAGAGAATTTTAAATTCTCAAAGCTAAGAGAAGCTTTCATTGTTTGAAAAAGTTGTAAATTTTGAAAAAGTTGTAAATTTTGAAAATGTTGTAAATTTTGAAAAAGTTGTAAATTTTGAAAATGTTGTAAATCTTGAAAATGTAGTAAATCTTGAAAATGTTGTAAATTTTGAAAAAAATTAAATTTTGAAAAAGTTGTAAATTTTGAAAATGTTGTAAATTTTGAAAACGACTCCTCCCCAAGTGTTTACAAGACCATACCTACGCGTGTGCACCGAAATGAGAAGGAAAAAACTGAGAAAGGCTATTGTAGAGGGTCTCTACGCTGAGGTGTCAGATTAGATGAGGCCTCTTTAGGTGCCACGGAGTCCAAGTAGTCACCCGTCGAAGTTGAACGATATTTTGGTCTCAGGGAGCTCTTAAGGGACTATGCCCGAACGAAGTAGCCCAGAAGCAACGACCCTTTCGCGCACCAAAACACCACCTCCTCTAGCGTTCACCTAGCCACCCGAGCATTCGGTGTAGTTGGTTTGGTGCCACGACCCACCGTTTGCAAAATATAGCGTTTGACAACCTTACACTGGCTCCAACTGCACTATTTCACGCGTTTACAAACAGTAGGACAGCGAGAGCACCGAAATGAGAAGGAAAAACCGAGAGAGGCTATTTTAGAGGGTCGCCTACGCCGAGGTGTCGATCAGACAAGGCCTCTCTAGGTGCCACGGAGTCTGAGTAGTCACCCGTCGAAGTTGAACGATATTTTGGTCTCAAGGCTCTTAAGGGACTACGCCCGAACGAAGTAGCCTGAAGCAACGACCCTTTCGCGCACCAAAACACCACCTCCTCTAGCATTCACCTAGCCACCCAGATGTGCCAACATAGTTGGTTTGGTGCCACGACCCACCATTTGTAAAATATAGCGTTTGACAACCTTACACTGGCTCCAACTGCACTATTTCACGCGTTTGCAAATAGTAGGACAGCGAGAGCACCGAAATGAGAAGGAAAAAACCGAGAGAGGATATTGTATAGGGTCCCTACACCGAGGGTGTCGGATTAGACGAGGCCTCTCTAGGTGCCATGGAGTCCGAGTAGTCACCGTCGAAGTTGAACGATATTTTGGTCTCAGGGCTCTTAAGGGACTACACCGAACGAAGTAGCCCGGAAGCAACGACCCTTTCGTGCACCAAAACACCACCTCCTCTAGTGTTCACCTGGCCACCCAGATGTGCCGGTATAGTCAGTTTGGTGCCACGACCCACCGTTTGCAAAATATAGCGTTTGATAACCTTACACTGGCTCCAACTGCACTATTTCACATGTTTACAAACAGTAGGACAATAAGAGCATCGAAATGAGAAAGAAAAAACTGAGAGAGGTTATTTTAGAGGGTCCCTACCCTGAGGTTTTGGATCAGACGAGGCCTCTCTAGGTGCCACGGATCTTGCGTAGTCACCCGTCGAAGTTGAATGATATTTTGGTCTCAGGGTTCTTAAGGGACTACACCCAAACGAAGTAGACGGAAGCAACGACCCTTTTATGCACCAAAACACCACCTCCGCTAGTGTTCACCTAGCCACTTCGGGATGTTCTTAGGAATAGTTGGTTTGGTGCCACGACCACCACTTGTTTGTAAAATATAGCATTTGACAACCTTACACTGGCTCCAACTGCACTATTTCACGCGTTTGCAAATAGTATGACAACGAGAGCACCGAAATGAGAAGGAAAAAACCGAGAGAGGCTATTGTAGAGGGTCCCTACGCCGAGGTGTCAGATTAGATGAGGCCTCTCTAGGTGCCACGGAGTCCGAGTAGTCACCCGTCGAAGTTGAACGATATTTTGGTCTCAGGGCTCTTAAGGGACTACACCCGAACGAAGTAGCCGGAAGCAACAACCCTTTCACGCACCAAAACACCACCTCCTCTAGCATTCACCTGGCCACCTGGGACATTTTGGCACACGATCGGTTTGGTACCACGACCCACCGTTTGTAAAATATAGTGTTTGACAACCTTACACTGGCTCCAACTGCACTATTTCACGCGTTTGCAAACAAATAGGACAGTGAGAGAGCACCGAAATGAGAAGGAAAAAATGAGAGATGCTATTGTAGATGGTCCCTACACTGAGGTTTTGGATCATACGAGGCCTCTCTAGGTGCCACGGAGTCTAAGTAGTCACCCGTCGAAGTTGAACTATATTTTCATCTCAGGGCTCTTAAGGGACTACGCCCGAACGATGTAACCCTGGAAGCAACGACCCTTTCGCACACCAAAACACTGCCTCCTCTAGTGTTCACCTAGCCACCCAGACATGCCAGTGTAGTTGGTTTGGTGCCACGACCCACCGTTTGCAAAATATAGCGTTTGACAACCTTACACTAGCTCCAACTGCACTATTTCACGCATTTGCAAATAGTAGGACAGCAAGAGCACCGAAATGAGAAGGAAAAACTGAGAGAGGCTATTGTAGAGGGTCCCTATGCCGAGGTGTCGGATTAGACGAGGCCTCTCTAGGTGCCACTGGAGTCCGAGTAGTCACCCGTCGAAGTTGAACAATATTTTGGTCTCAGGGCTCTTAAGGGACTACACCCGAACGAAGTAGCCGGAAGCAACGACCCTTTGCGCACCAAAACACCACCTCCTCTAGTGTTCACTTGGCCACCCAAACGTGCCGACATATTCGGTTTGGTGCCATGACCCACCGTTTGCAAAATATAGCGTTTGACAACCTTACACTAGCTCCAACTGCACTATTTCACGTGTTTACAAACAATAGGACAACGAGAGCACCGAAATGAGAAGGAAAAAACCAAGAGAGGCTATTGTAGAGGGTCCCTATGCCAAGGTGTCGGATCAGACGAGGCCTCTCTAGGTGCCACGGAGTCCGAGTGATGCCAAAAATCACAAAAATGATGTCTAAACGAGATGAACCCAACTTAAAGGTAAATCCTTTTAATTCAACATACCCATTCAGTAAAATATTTAGAAACCCTCTTCTCACAAGTCAAAGACATGAGAACCTTTGGTTGGTCATAGTGGAGAAGAATCTAATTCATACGAAGACCAAAACAAATTAGATCTATCTTTCTTTCATGAGCTCCTTTACTACAATAGAGACGAAGTACTTGCAAGAGTCCTTGAGTTAGGAGGTAGACTATTACAAGAGTATGAAGTGGTGATTAAGACCATGAATCACAAAGCAGAAGATCCAAAATGACCATCCCTCATAGAAATGGACATCCATTTTAATACAGGTTATTCTTCCACTTCAATAAAACGTAAAAAAAATGTTGAGGATCACCCACCAAAACCAACAAGTGATTCATGAAAACCTTACTTTAAGGCTTCACGTAGATTCAAGATTGAACATAGTCACAAAGACTCACCTCCTCCTAGATTTTATGATGAAGATGATCCCTTATTCGAAGAGGAGATCATTCAAAGACAAATACTAAAACTCGCTCAAAATTTAGTGACCTTCTAGGTTACTTGAATAGGAATACATGCAAGGATAGACTCAAGATAAAGTTAGGTGAATTTCACATTTATCCATCTAATGAAGAAAATTTCAAAGTTGCTAAAGTGAATAGACCCAAGTCAAGACTTCAATTTAAAATTTATCTTACAACATTAAAAAATAAATTTAAGACTTCAATTTAAAAGTTATCTTACAACATTAAAAATCAATTTCATAAGTATGAAAGTGTACATAAGCACAAGTGTCAAGATTCATTTACAACGACAAAATTGTTCACATTTAGAACATTTTTACACTATTGAAATACCATAAGTCCACCATTATGCACATAAATGTACAACTTGTTATGTTGTCTTGTTCAAATTAGAAGCAAATTTATATTTAAAAAGACTATGCCTCAAACTTTTTGCTTAGACTCATTAAAGCCAGCACATGCAACACATTTCTATTAGTCTCGCCATTTTTCTTTCAAAGTGTATAATTAATGCTATGAATTAATGCAAAGTATTAACCATCCCTCCAAGATTGAATAATCCATCCAAAATATCGTAATTTGAATCCAAATAGGATCATGTCTTATATTTTGGATGAATAAGGTATGTTGATAGTTTGCAGCTGAATGTAAGCACATTCAAACTTTCCATATGCACCGAAATAGCTAAATATACACTTTATATGTCAACTGAATAAACCCTGGATCTTAAATGGTTGAAAATAAACTAGAAATTCCTCTTCCTTGTACACTGAAATGACTGAAAATAAAATAAATATGCTTATGTTTATATGTAAATGAACACATTTGCAAGCAATAATAGGATTACAAACATATCTTAAGTCTACATTGAGTTATTGATGTGCATATTCTTATTTAGCCTTCCAATCACCACGAGCTCTATTATTTCTAGTCCACATTGAGTTATTGCTAAGCATGTTCTTATTTAACCTTCCATTCACCACGATCTCAACTAGAATATTGTAGTAAATGTCATAAAACATGGTGTTTTCATGCATGCACATTGAACTATTACATACAAGTTTAGAGTAGAATGATTGAGCTTACATAACATACAATGATCTAATTTTTTCATCTTCTACTATGCATTCACACATTCAATATACACATTTAAATATATTGTTTTATGTTTTGAAATACACATTTGGTCATCATAAGCAGTAATAATGAGATATACACTTATCTATATCACCCACAAAGGAAAAAATGATTCAACATGAGTTGCATTCAATGAAGAATACGCTAACCACTTTACAAGAAAGAAATGTAGGACACAATAGAAAATATCTATACAAAAAGCTATTTCCTTACCCATTTGATAAAGATATGTTGCTACAACAATTTGCAAAGAATTTAGACATGGTCCTAACGAGAAGATGGGTATATTCAAATAACCATATATCCTAACCATGGAGATAAAAAGAACAAAAATTCAGATCATGGACAAGCTTGTAATGACTATCGGAATACTACCTGCATCTATCCAAAAAATGATAAACAATTTTAATCCCTTATAGGATGCGTCCATTCATCTAATGAACAAGTAAATACCATTAGGATCTTAGAGAAAAGTTGTGATGTGGATACAAGACATTCTAGTTTGGTAATACCATTTATCCCCTACCTATTCCGCAACAAGTCCAATACAACTTAATAGAATAATTGGAAAAGACACCAGCTAGAATTTTGATCCTATATCTCCTCAAAATCACCATTGCTCATATAAGAAAATATTATATAAAACACGTATGAGTTAAGGGGTGTCGACAAACATAGATCTCAGACACCTTCAAGAAATTAGTACACACCTTGACTCCAACGATCATATCTCTTTTCATCAAAATCCAATCCCACGCAATAACCAAGAGAAAAAGTTACCCTTATACATAGAGCTCATTGTTTAACTCATCGTCAGATCAAAATAGTGCTTGTAAGAAAAACAAACATAAGTCTCATAGTGAAATCCTCTTTGAGTCATTAGTAAACAAACAAGACAAAGAACATATAGAAAAATAATAGATAAATCTTGGAGCTTCACTTTCAACAAAAGAAAAAAATGTTTTCATAGCATTATTATGAGAATATGAATATTAATGTTTTCCATTAGATGCTAAACCCATAAAGCAGAAGTTAAGAAATATGCATCCCAACGTTACACTGCTTGTTAAAGAAGAACTGAAAAAGTCATAAATATGAAAACCAACACACATGGATATATATATATATGACAAACGTGGTCCCATATGTACATTTGACATGTGCTTAGTTTGAGATGTACACATACATTATGAACTTATACATATATATTTTGAATCTCCGAAAATATATATGTATAAGTTCATAATGTATGTGTACATCTCAAACTAAACATGTGAATGTACATATGGGACCACGTATGTCACAAAAGGCTATATATATATATAAAATATATATATATATATATATATATAAGAATCAAACAAAGTGTGCTCCAGACGCACGTCTCTGAAAATATATATGTATAAGTTCATAATGTATGTGTACATCTCAAACTAAGCACGTGTCATAATGTACATATGGGACCACATGCGGTCACAAAAGGCTATATATATACAATGGACTATGAATCTACTCATGACCACATATGTACATCCAGGTGGACTATAAATCTACTCATGAAACATCTTCCCTCTCTTCGCCCTGCTAGAAGTAGCACGTCCATGACCTGGGGATGTAGTGGAGGGAGATGCCACTATGGATTTCATCCATGTGGTCCTAGGTGTCTCTAAGCATGCCTGCAACCTAACCTGCACATTCATAAACAACAAGTTTTTAACACCCAAAATTTTAAAATACATTCAAAATTTAGAAACTTGTACAATTTAGTTAAAATGCATGTGAAATCTTACCGCAATGTCATGATCCCTATCAATTTGTTGTTGACGCGTTGTAGGGAAAACAATAAACTCACGAGGGGTAAGCTACATACAAATAATTAATTTTCAAATTAAATATTTCACATATACCTACAAAATTTGATATTGTAGATTTAAGTTTAATAAGAAATAATGAACCTCCAAAATTTAACAAATTTAAAAAATTGTACCTCAGTTAGTGGATCTGCAGATGCTATGGCAGTATCTACAGCAGCCTCCACAATCTGCATATATGGAGGAGTCTCTCTAGCAGTCATAAGCTATACAAAAAACATGTACAAATCAATATTAAAATCTACATGACAGAGGTCCAAAGCATGTAATCCACGTGAACTTCCAGTAATTAGAAACAAAGTGTAAAGAGATTTACTAACCTGCGTAAAACTCATGTGAGGCGTGCCAGTAGCCTCAGTTCCCTGAGCAGATGATGACCCGCTCAGGCTCCTGTGTATAAAAGAGAAAAATATTAATACATGTACAACATACATGTGAAACATTATAATAATAATCTAGTGCAATCAAATGAAATTAAAAATTTGTAAGTTTGTACAACTTGAAACTTACGTTTGAAACACACCCAGCCGTAGTAGCTAGCATGTCGACGCCGAATGTTTCCTTCACCGGCTCTTGCTATTTAAAATAAAATAAAAAATTAGTTTTTTACATGTATGTACATGACGTACAATCAAATATATATATATATATATATCTCAAACATGTGAATTAAACTATGTATATATATATATATATATATATATATATATAATTTAAATTTATTTGAAATTTACCTATGAAAGACCAATATCAGTGGCACCAGTTCCAAAAACATTCCCCAACATCTCATCTATAGAAAAGAAATCATGTGAACCAGCAAATGATGTCTCACCTGCAAAGTGCATATGGCACCACATGATCCACAAAGTGGTGTGGTGCACTAGAACTGGCACCTCCACCAACATCACCAGATGCAATCTAGTCACTATGTTGGGTGAGAGTGTCAGTGAGCTCCCTCAATGCATGCAATGTATCAATCTCCACAACCTCCTTCACTGTAGGAGGGATAATCAAGGCAAGTGGGGGTTTTGGGCATGGGGATCCTAGGCCGACCTACGCGTGCACCTGTCCGCTTTGTATGCAGAGCCACCTCCTCGACAAAAAAGTTAGAAAATTCAAAATAATTTGGGACCTCATTGAGCACGAACTCGCAATATAATTTCTTCAAAAATAAAGAGGAACCTCATTGTTGTTTCATGTTGGATAATCAAAACCATCCACCATCGGTCCCAAAAATTGTTTTTGATTCTGTCATCATCATGGCACCAATGGATCGGGAACCATTGCAAGTAATCGTAGGGGGCATTGGTTCTAGTGGTCGGTAAATAATGCACAAATGTGGTCTTTTCCAAATTTTTTTGTCTTTGACGGCCGCATGGGATAGTTTATCCACATACCACCGCCTACAAATCACTTCTAAAGGTGTTCCATCTATGTATTTGGTTGGTTACAGACTCGACTTCGCCAATCAATGTTTGCAATGTATTGGCTAAAGTCATGCGGGATGGATTTATAGCATGGTTTTGTCTTCTAGTTTGAATTAGGTTCTCAATGACAATTTTATTTTCTCGTATTCTTCCAATGATATTATCTTGCATTCATGTTGGCTCAGTGGGGATAGAAGGAGCCACAGGAGGCGGATCTATGTTTGGAGGAGGGTTTTGAGGAATGTTCGGAGGGTTTTGAGGAATTTTTGATGGTTTGCATGATTTCGAGCTTGCCGACCAACTGATAAAACAAGAAAATTGTATACATAAACAAACATTTCAAAAAACCCATGAAAATGCAAAAAAAAAAACCTAAAATGCAAAAAAATGATTACAATCGGGGACTTACCTCCTCATCTTGGTGGCATGGTTGAATCTATCACTATCCAGAAGTCCGATGAGCAATTTTGAGGTGGTATTGAAAGCGTGAGTGAAAAACGTTTAGGAAAAATCACGGTTTGAAATGAAAAATGAGGAAAATAAGGAGTCGCGGGACTGCTAAATTTTGTCTCAGAGTTCCGCGATCACGGTTTATAACCACACTCGCGGTTCTAAACCGCGATCACGGTTTTAGGTTCGGTAATTACCGAACCTAGAATTCAGAACCGCGATCACGGTTCCTTTATTTCAGGGTTTTTATGTCCACGGAATTGTCCACCAACTTCGTGCACTTACCCACTTCCAATATTATTAGGAAACCCAAGGCATATGCCACTTCATTTGAATCTTTTTAGGGTCAAGATATCTCATATTTAGGTAGAAATTATTATCCCGGTAGAAATTATTACCTTTTCATGGTTAAGATATCTCAGATTTAGGTAGAAATTAACATTGTTATCGCCTCTATATTATCACAGGGTAATGTTACAATAAGTTCAGCAGGGCTTCACTACGAGCCCACAGTTGTTTAGTCGATGATGTGACTGAGAAAAACTAAACCATTAGAAAGAATGTGAACAGTATCTATTCATTTATGTTTTTTAAAAACAGTCCAAATCGAACTCATGTACAAAACACATTGATAATAGTCCCAGAATAGTGCCCACATACAAATCACTTTAAAAAAACTAAATATGAAAAAATATCATATCGTAACAGATGTTAAATTCATAGCTTCTAATAAACAACATCAATAACAGAAGGAAAAAGGACAAAATAACTTGCCTGTAACCGCAGAGAACATGAATGGAATAAATCTATTTTTTTCCACCGAAAAATCTAGTTGTGCTTTGAGAAGGAAAGGTCCAAGATTTAATTGACTGGATGCAGAGCTCCAATTTGAAATGAGAAAACTTATGCTTCTCATGCGAATGTTAATAGAATTCCCCACTGTATCATCCAAGAAAACCAGCATGTCCACACAACTGCATCAGGTTTGATTGGCATTTTAATAATAAATTTTTGGGCTTCCTCAAGATAACCAGCACGTCCAAGAAGTTCAACCATACATACATAATGATCCATCGTGGGCATAATGCAATATGCATCACTCATGCTATTGAATTATTTACAACCCTCATCCACTAGGCCTACATGGCTGCATGCAAATAAAACACAAAGGAAGCTTACATGGTTGGGGTAGGTTCTAGAGTGCTTCATCAGTTCAAATATTTTGAGGGCATCTTTGCCATAGCGATGCATTCCATATCCTGCAATCATCGTAGTCCATGAGACCACATTGCATTGAGGCATTGTGTCAAACAATTTGTGTGCCTTCTGTATGATTCCACATTTGGCATACATGTTTATTAGTGCATTCCCAACTGCAACATGTGACAAAAATCCACATCTAGTTATGCACTGATGGAACTCCATGCCTTGTTTCAAAGTTCCCATTTTGGCACAGACTGGGAGAATGGTGGAAAAGGTTGCAGAGTCGGGCTTTACACCTCCCATTTTCATTTTCTTAAAACTCTCCAAGGCCTTTTCAGCAAGCTCATTTTGTGCATATCCTACCACCACTGCATTCCGTGAGACCACATCTTGTTGAGGCATTTCTTTGAAAAGCATTAATGCTTTGTCAAGAACCCCGTTTTGTGCATATCCTGCAAACATGACAGTCTAAGAGACCAGATCTCATTGAGGCATCATGTCAAACAACTCCAGGTTCCTTCGTATGCTTCCACATTTTGCATACATGTCGATCAGGGCATTCCCGACCACAACATCCAAAAAAACTTGCTTCTAATTATGGTTTGATGGATGTCCGTACCAAGTTCCAAATCTCCCATTTTGGCACAAACTGAAAGGATGCTAGCAAAGGTTGTTGAGTTCAGCTTTACACCCGCCAATTGCATTTGGTTAAAAATCTCTAAGGCCTTTTCAGCAACAAGGTCATTTTGTGCATATCCTGCAATCATCCCATTCCATGAAACCACATCTCGTAGAGGCATTGTGTCAAACAACTCACGTGCCTTCTTTGTGCTTCCACATTTTGCATACATGTCTATGAGTGCACTTCAAATGACAACATTAGGTAAATCCACTTTTCCTTATGCTTTGATGGATGTCCATACCCTATTCCAAAGCTCCCATTTTGGCACAAACTGAAAGGATACAGGTAATGGTGAACTGATCTAGTTGGACATTTGTTTGTTGCATTTCCTTATAAGTTTCCAAAGCTTTATCAACTAGCCCATCTTGTGCATATCCTGCAATCATCAGTTGTCCATGAGACCACATCTCGTTCAGGCATTGTGTCAAACAAATCATGTGCATTCTGCATGCTTCCACATTTGGCATACATATCTATCAGGGCACTCCTAACAACAACATCCGAAAATGCCCGCTTACTTATTTTCTTATGGATGTTCATACCTTGCTGCAAAGCTCCCACTTTGGCGCAAGCTGGGAGGATACTGGCAAAGGTGAAGTGATCCGGTTGAGCATATGTTCTTTGCATTTAGTGAAACAGTATCAATGCATCTTCAGGAAGCCCATGTCTATGGTAAGCTGCAATCATGATATTCCATGAGACGACCTCTCATTCTGTCATGTGGTCAAATAGTTTATGAGCATTCACTAAACTTCTGCATTTGACATACATACTGATAAGTTTAGTTTGAAAATAAGTGCGTGTAGCAAATGTAAATCCTCTATCAGTGATGAAAGAATGGATTAGCTTACCCTCTGAAATTGTACTCTTTGTAATGCAGATTTTTAATAGTTGAAAATATATAGAAGAGTCCGTGGGAGGATTGCTTGTGAGAAAAATGTGCAATGTCTCCTTCCAACAACCCTCTCGACACAATGCT
The DNA here is from genome assembly GCA_018340775.1 of Taxus wallichiana var. yunnanensis. Taxonomy (NCBI): domain Eukaryota; kingdom Viridiplantae; phylum Streptophyta; class Pinopsida; order Cupressales; family Taxaceae; genus Taxus; species Taxus wallichiana. The sequence continues at coordinate 342,892,604 of CM031239.1, forward strand.
CTCATATGGATAGCGGATGACATTGTAATAATTGAAGCGTGGGGAATGCCTCTATTACTCATTTACCAGAATAAATTAGAACACTCTCTCATCCTCCCCAAACAAAACAAAACCCGTTGTAGTTCAATTGTTGCAGGTCATGGTAAACCACATTTGTTATGTCATTTTATATTTCCCGCCCGAGAAAACCAATCCCAGCTCCATGTGACTTTTCCTCTCCTCCCAGTTCACGCCTGTGTACCTAGCCCCCAATACCTAATTCACCATACTAAAAAATTAAACCCTTCCACCCGCATGTCGCATACCAGGTATATTGAGATTTTTTTGGGTCATTTTTAATCCCCCAATATGAACGGACATGGTAGGATACCTCCTAGTTATTGAACCCCCATGGTTAGGAATATCCTAATTGATATTTCCTTATTCAAAAAGAGATTATAATTTAACTTCATGAAAACACTCCTTATGCAATATTAAGGTATTTATTTTTAAAAACTAGGGGTCAAATATTTTAGTTTAATATTAAAATCAACCCCACCTCTCCTTAGGCCCACCTCTCTAACCTACCCCCAATACCTAATTCAAAATATTAGTAATCACCTCCTAATGTCTACGTATATTGACTTTGATTTTATCAATTTTAATTACCTCAATATGAATGCATGTTTTAGGATATTGCCTAACTAATGAATCCCCCTTGGTCTCGGTAACGATAAATGAATGAGTTTCAATTACGAAAATCTAACGCAAGGAAGAATTATTTAATTACTCTAAGACCAAACTTCACAGATGTAAAAGAAGAAAGAATCTCGGTGGTAAAAAAATCATTTGCAAAAAAAGATAATCAATCCAAATATTTCCACCATAATGGAAGAAGGCAAAGGATTGTTTTCTCATCACCAAGGGAGGAAATAGATACAAAATTTCAAGCCAATGAAGAGGATTTTTACCAACGCAAAGAGAAAATTAGTATCGAGTTAAGATAGAAAAGAAAAATCAACACCAATCATCAACGCAAAAGGAAGATAAAGGTCATTATTCGCAAACAACCAAGTCTATGTTAGTGTTAGTTTTTATTTCTTCCTCCTTAATCAGCAAACAATCAATGAAATGCTAATTTTAAGCTAACTTAAGCACTAATTAATCGTAGAATAATTGTAAAAAGCAATGATTAATCGCAATTAGTTTTCTCAACAATCACTTTGTTGCAGTTACCTTTTGTTTGTATCTATTCTAAATGCATCGCATTGTTATGGAAATAGTGAATTTTTCTATTCGTTTGCTATGCTCTATCTTTTTTTATTTTCTGTAAACCTGCAATTTATTTTCTTTTTCTTCTAGCCAGATCTACATAGGCTTAGCTGCAATTTTACATGGTATCGAGTCGTAGTTAAGCGTGCCCAACCCGGAGTAATCTTGGGATGGGTGACCTCCCGGGAAGTCCTGGTGTCATTACCTCATAATGTTGTTGGACCTAATTATGTGTATATGTGGTGGGCCCAAATCTCACATGGTTACATCCACTCCATCATGTGGAGGTGTGTTGTCGTAATAGTTGTTTAACCGGAGTAGTACTAGGATGGGTGACCTCCTGGGAAGTCCTAGTGTCATTACCTCATAATTTCGTTGGACCTAATTATGTGTATATGTGGTGGGCCCAAATCTCACATGGTTACATCCGGCTCCATCATGTGGAGGTGTGTTGTCGTAACAGTTGGTTAACATGATGAGATCCCTCTCCACCATCAGTTCGAGATTTTGGTGTGACGGTAAATTGTATTGTTAGCATAATAGCTAGTTAACACGATGAGATCCATCTCCACCATCAGTTTGAGCTTTTCGTGTGATGAAAAATCATACATGGTATCAAATCTTGGTATCCTCTTTCATCGTCCAACTATTATTTGGTGGAGAGGGATCTCATCGTGTTAACCAGCTGCTACGCCAACAACATAGTACCAGAGCAGGTTTGAAGCTGGGAAGAAGGAGAATATAGTTTTTTGTAGTAATTAAAGATTAGAGCTATTGAAAAGAATGGAATTTTCAGCCTCTGCTATTCTCACACCATACAACTATTTTGATTGGAAGCCAAAGATTCTACTTCAGCTTAGAAGTAGAGGCCTCTATCGGATAGTTATGAATACAGAGGTTGAGCCCAATCCTGTAGTTGAAAATACTAAATACTTTAACCACATGGATGAAGCATTTGGTCTGCTATGCTTATCCATCTCTCTAGAATTGTTGTTTCATGTTGAGGCATGTACAACTCCAAACCAAGTTTGAATGCATTGGAGGCTCTCTTTGGAAAGCAAGATGAGATGCGGGGTCATATCCTTGAAAATGAGCTCAACTCATTGGATCCAAGGAGTTTTGATAACATTCAATATTTCTTCACAAAATTCAAGGCCTTATTGCTTCAGCTGAAAGGTTGTGGTATTGACAAATCCAAGGAAGAAAGCAAATTAATCCTTTCTATTCTATCAAATTTGGGTCCTAGAATATTCAGTATTTGTCTCTACTTTCCACACAGTCAGGCTCACAACAGGAGCAACTTGGAAGATGCCACATTGGATACCTTCATTGAGTCTCTAATACATGAGTAGGATAAGCTTATAAAAATGGGCACATTGAAGAATTCCAAAGCTCATGCACTTTTTGTGCATGCAAGTGAGAAGAATAATTCCAAATCCAACCAGCAATTCAAAGGCAAAGTGAAGAAGGATTCAGCTCCAAGAAAAGAAGGCAAGCCCAAACCTCTAGATGGATCTACATGCTCAAAAGAAGAGGAAAAAAGGGGCAATTCAAAGTGAAACTATTGCAACCATGGGTACCATCCAGAATCATCATGCAAGATCATTGATCTCATGGCATAGTCACTTCAGCAACATAATCTTGGTAGCCTTATCCCAGAGAGTGCCAAGAAGAAGCAAGAAGAAAAATCACCAGAAACAAGAGACAATGCTCATGCCTTGATTGCTATTCATTCTTCTTCAAATGCATGGATCATAGACTCTGGAGCTTCACACCACATGGCAGCCACAAAATATGCTCTTTCTTCTTTGAAACCATATTTTGGTTCTCCTATTCTCATGGGAGATGGTTCTTCTGTAGAGGCAACTAGAATAGGGAGGATGGAGGTTGGAATTGGAAGTTTTGAGAATGTGTTACATATTCCAAAGCTTTCTGTTAATCTTCTTTCTATGTATCAAATGACACATATTGGAACTGGAAAGAGAGTTGAATTCACACCAAATTCAGTGAGCATCTATGACATGCAAGACAACTCCAAAATTTTTGTTGGTAAGGTGAATCATCAATCTCATATGTACACTTTCTCTAACTTTGTTGCCAAATCAGATTCTACTTTACTACTAACACATGCAAATGATGAAAGTAGAATTTGGCATGAAAGATTTGGACATCTAAATTTTAGATACATGCAAGCAACTTAGAAAACAAGGGATGGTGAAAGGCTTTCCTACCATAGAATTTTCTGATGGAGTTTGTGAAGGTTATGCTCTTGGAAAACATCCATAAGAAATTTTTCCAAAGGGCATGCATGGAGATCCTCTTCTCCCTTAGATATTTTTCATAGTGATCTTATGGGCCCATTTCCTGTACCTTCCATGAGCCAAGAAAAATATGTGCTAACATTCATTGATGATTGCACACGATATACATGGGTATATTTTCTCAAATTCAAGTCTGAAGTGTTTGAGCATCTCAAGATCTTCAAAGCTCATGCAGAGAAGAAGTTTGGGAAAATGATCAAGATCCTCCACACACATAATGGGGGATCATGTCAAAAATGATGTCCAACATTTTTTTGATGAAGTAGGAATACAATTGCATAACACAATTCCTTACACTCCACAACAGAATGGGGTAGCTGAGAGGAAGAACTAATCTTTGAAAGAGATGGCAAGTTGTATGTTGCATGCAAGGTCTCTTCCCTCCAAATTATGGGTTGAAGCAATCAATTGTGCTTCATACATACAAAATAGTTCTCCTCACAAAGTTTTCATAGGGAAAACACCTTTAGAAGCATGGAGTGACAGGCAACCGGAAGTCACACATTTCCACATTTTTGGATCACATGCATGGGCCCATATTTCTACAGACAAGAGGAAGGATTTGGAGCCTAAAATAAAATAATGCATTTTTGTTGGATATCCAGATGGTGTGAAGGGTTATAGATTGCTATATCTTTCTACAGAAATTCTCTTCATTGAGAGGAGTGTCTATTTTGATGAAAGTCCCATGCAAGCATCCCGACCACTTTAATGCTACCTACTCTTACTGATCTCAAGGATGATGCATATAATCATGTTGATCTGATTTTAGATTCATCTGAATTTGAATCAAATGAACATGTGCATGCATGTGCAGACCCAGATCCAAATCCAAATCCCAATCAGGCTTCTAGTGATGATTCAGTATCTCATGTGAGAAATCAACGAACAAGGAGCTTGGTTGATATTTATGATGTGCCTCATGTATTTTCTACTACCGATCCCATCATTATGCCAATGCATGCCTATGTGATTCAAGCATCGATCCTCAAACTTATGCAGATGCTGTAGGGAATCCTCATTGGGAAACAACCATGGATGAGGAGTACAATTCTCTCATTATGAATCAAATTTGGGACTTGGTTCCACTTCCATCCAATCGTAAGCTTGTAAGGTGTAAATGGATCTACAGAATAAAGAAATCAGTAGATGTTCAAGTGACCAGATATAAAGCAAGGTTGGTAGCCAAAGGTTTTCAGCAAGTTCATGACATTGATTATGATGAGACTTTTACTCCAGTGGAAAAAATGGACTCCATTCAATTGGATCTTATCATTGCAGCAGCAAGAAGGTGGGAGATTCATCACATGGATGTGAAGAATGAATTTCTTCACAGTTATCTTGAGGTGGATATCTACATGGAGCATTCATAAGGGTATGTTCAAAATTCATCATTAGTATGCAAACTCAAGAAGTAACTATATGGCCTCAAGTAGGCACCAAGAGCTTGGTATGCCAAAATGGATTCTTACCTTCTGTCTCAAAATTTAATTTGATGCAAATCTGATCCAAATGTTTATATGTTGATAACATCTGACTCTTTTTGCTCATAGTACTCTATGTAGATGATCTGCTAATAACAGGTGATTCACCACAACCATTGCTGCAACCAAAGAAGCTTTGCATGATAGATTTTCCATGACAGATATGGGTCTCCTCAACTTTTTTCTCGGTCTTGAAATCAGCCAGAATGAATCAAGTGTCCAAGTTTCTCAATCCAAGTATGTGAGAGATCTCTTGGCTTGATTTCATGTGTGTAATGCAATCAACAATCACACCTTTCCTGTCGGGGGTAAAGCTTGAGGATGGCCAGGATACACCATTGGTCGATTGCACACTCTACCATCAACTTGTGGGGAGTCTTCTTTATCTCACTCACTCTCATCTAGATCTATCATATGTAGTGGGTGTTGTTTCCAGATACATGCAAGAGCCTCATGAGCTACATTGGAAAGTTCAAAGTGGATACTTCACTATGTTCAAGGAACCATCAGCTATGGGATTCATTATTAAGCTAGATGTACTTTGGATCTCATTGGCTATACTGATTCTGATTGGGTTGGTGATATCATTGAGCACAAGTCCACTTCAGGATATGTTCTTAGTTTGGGATCAGGCCCTATTTTTGGTCAAGCAAGAAGCAATCTGTCATTGCTTTATCAACAACAGAGGCTGAATATAGAGGTGCAATCAACATTACCATTCAAGACATTTGGCTGCAAAACTTCCTAACTAAGCTTGGTATCCTCTTTCATCGTCCAACTATTATTTGGTGTGACAATCAAAGTACACTGAAGATTTGCAGAGATCCCATACAATGGCAGCGAACCAAACACATCGAGATCCACATGCATTTCATTCATGAATTGATAAATGATGGAGTCATCGACTTGCAGTATTGTGCCACTTGTAACAAATTGCCGACATCTTCACGAAGACATTCACTGAGAAGAAGTTTCACATTCTGCAAGATCTTCTTGGGGTGAAGAACACTGCAACACAATAGCTTCCATGCACATTTCGTGCATATTTTTTTTGAGGGGGTTTTGTTCCCACAGGGGTTTCTCTCTTTCCTCTTTTTTGTCTCCTTAGTTAGACTTAAGGGGGGGTGTTAGTGTTAGTTTTTTGTTTCTTCCTCCTTAATAAGTGGACAATCAACGGACTGCTAATTTTAAGCTAACTTAAGCAGTAGTTAACTGTAGAATAGCTGCAAACAATTAACAAAAGATTAACTGCAATCAGTTTGCTTAACAATCACTTTGTTGCAGATTACCTTTTATTTGTATCTATTCAAAATCCATCGCATTGTTATGGGAATAGTGAATTTTTTTGTTCTTTTGCTCTGCTCTGTATTTTTTTATTTTCTATAAACCTGCAAGTTATTTTATTTTTCTTCCAGCCACATCTACACAAAGCTTAGCTGCAATTTTCCAATCTGCATTGAGAGGAATCAAAATACCAAAGTGCATATGTTTAAATAATGCATTGCATGATCTTCAAAGTTTTCCAAATGTCTCGCACAGGAGAAGAATGAAGGTCTGAATTTATAAATAAAACAAAATCTCATGTTTGTGTTAAGAGGATTAATTGAAATATGAGCATTAGAGACAAATCCAACACTAAACCAAAGAAATAGCAAAGACACAAGGAGGAAAGAGGTCCGAGTTTACATATGAGTGAAAAATTTTAAGTTTGCAATTCATCTTTGGCCACATGAAATTCTTTAAACTGCACAAAAAGACAGGAAGTAATAAAAAGAGAAAAAAAAACTACAGATGAATGAAGAAAAGATAAAATAAGGGAATAAACTTGAAGGAAACATATGCCAATGAGGAGAGAGTAGAAATGAAGACAAAAATGCATTGAATTTTGTGCTTGGAGAATAAAAATGAAATCAAAACTGTATGTAAATGAGAAACATTTGAATGAGAATAAAACAAAATCTCAAGTTCACGCAACAAAAAGGACTATAGAAGAAAGTAAGACAAGAACCAATTCTAAATCATCCAAACACCGTGCAAAAGGAGGATACATATCAAAATCTACAAAAATTAAGCTTGTAAGGAGAATGTTATGGTTCAAGAATCCATGGGAGCCCGTACTCATGAAGATAAAGACTAGTATAAACAAAGAAAGTGCATTCAATACGAGAAAATAGGAGTGTTTTCATTTATTTGCATTCCCTTATTAATTTTATGTGTCAAAATATGTGCAAGATTTCAAGAGCAATCTAAAAACCAATAATATCATAGAAGAAAGCAAGGATACATGTTGCGATTGTGCACGTTCAAGAACGGCTTGCATGCAAAGTCGTAACTAGAAGTGCACAATAGAAATAATTTTGACAGATTTGCAGGAAATTATTTTTAAAATATAATAATATATTTTACATGCGAACTTGTTGCAGTGTTAGAATGAAATTGGAGGAAGATTTGAGTAATGTAATAATGTACAAGATCCAAATTGTAAAATGTTTTTATGACATGATTTGAATGGGATAAATTTCGTTGTAAAAGACACAAATTTAATAAAATCTCATTTTCTTCATTTTTTTGGTGGACCCGACACAACAAATTATGTCTCTGTTTGCTCGTGTTTCCTTCTTCGCCTCAAAATGTCAACATCAAACAAATCAACATTAAAATATGAATTTCAAGGTGTCATACCCGCATCCACACTTATTTAAGACTATGACCATATAACGAACACCAATTTGGGTCGCATTAATATGATTCAATTTTTTGATAGAACTCTATCGACGGCCACACATTGTTTTCTCAAGGCTTGTACAAAGATCGGATTATCATAAGTAGTAGCATTTCCAATTTTTGTTTAGTGCCCGTAACTCGTCATTACTTGTGCTAAGCACTACAATCCTAAAAGAAGAGGTATTTTTAACAATAACAATGAGCATGTCCCCCTGGTCGCACTTGAACACATTGAAGAACTACTCAGAATTTTGGAGTATGAGGATAATGTTGAGATCACTGAGGAATTTGCACAATATTATTGGGATGAAGATCCACTGAAATACTCCAAAGTGATGAATAAGAATTGACTAGTCAAAAAATGTGTTAGAAGCACAACCACCGAGGGGGTGAATCAAGGTGTGCCCTAACAATTTCTTTCGCATTCATTAATTATCATTTCAAATTAACCATTAAACATGCAATCACTAAGAATCATAACCATATGTGAGAAATGAGAACACAAGAACACAAGTACACCAAATATAAGTGGGAAGCCCTTGAAGGGAATAAAACCCATTGAAACAAATCTTGGACAACTTGTCCTAAACATAAATGAATAAATTTTAGTTGAGCACCAAACCAACAAAGAGCACCAACCTAATAAATTAGTAGAGCACCAACCCCTAGATGAATTAACACCAACTAATCCACCTAATTGTTTGTCACCTCAGAATGTTGCCACAACAACTGATGATGACACTTATTCATCTCTCCTTTCTTCTATCTTCTTCAAATCAGTGTTATAGGATTCTTCACTCAAGAATTTCTTCACCAAGCTGATAAGGTCAAATGAATTATCTCTCCTATAGCATAACACCCTCTATAACATCATGACATGATCTCTACCTTATTCTAATGGTCTCCAAGAGCTTTTACATCTCTATATACCGACCTCTTACTCACTTTTTTCATAATCATACGACCACCTCAAATAGGTCTCATGAACATGCTTATATTGTTGAGTTGTGGAGCTTAATTACTTTGGATTAGCATGCACTATGAAACTTGATGGAAAATACAGTAATCGAAATCAGTTATAGAGGGACCTGCGTCGGTCACCTATGACCAACATCGGTCAGGCAAGGAGGAACCGGTATAGGTTAGGGCTAACCAACGTCGGTTACTGTGGGGAGTGTTTTATTTAACTCTCATAAATTAGATCTTTTTTTAGTATTAAAGTATATCTATTGATTGTAATTGCATGGTTAAGTTTCCTAAGTTTGTATACACCTATATAAGTATAAAAGCTAGGGTTTAGAATTAAGAATTAATAAGAACATGCAAAATTTGATGATTATTGTGAGAATAATTGTGAGAGAGAGAATTCTTGGAGAAGAAGCAAAAGCTTGAGTGAAATAAAGTATTGTACATCTGAGAGGTGTGGAAGATTGTAAATCTTTATTGTATATCTTGTCAAAACTTTGGATAATAGGTGGCTTGTTTCTTGGTGGACGTAGCCCACTCACACTAGGTGAACCATGCTAAACGGGGTGTTGATTTATATCTCTTGTTTTGTATAATTCTTCTGGTAGAATATCTCGCTTTCATTGCATGTATGTTTAGATCTGATATATTATCTGTATAACCTTGTGTTAACCCCAACAATGGTATCGAGATATTTTTAAGGGTTTTATGTGTTGATGATTTACTCACAGAGGGTTTTCTAATTGAGTGGGAGCTACATCAATGGAAGAAGAAAACAAATACAAGGTAGAGAATTTTGATGGCTGAAATTATCAATTATGGAAGATGCAAATTGAGGACTATCTGTATCAAAGAGATTTGTATTTACCGTTGGATGAGAAGTCTACACCTATGAAGATGATTGATGAAGAATGGAAGATTCTTGAAAGAAAGGCTTTGGGGTCTATAAGATTGAGCTTGGCAAAGATCCGTGGCTTCCAATATTACGTGCGATTTCTACGGTAGGGTTTATGAAATCTCTTGTTAATTTATATGAAAAACCTAGTGCTTCTAATAAATTTTATTTGATAAAGAAACTATTTAGTTCTAATATGCATGAAGGTGGATCTGCATCTAGTCATTTGAATGATTTCCAATCTATTGTAAATCAGTTAAAATTGGTTGATATTTTGTTTGATGATGAAGTGAAAGCACTTTTATTCTTATTTTCTTTTCCTAATAGTTGGGATAACTTGGTAATAGTTGTTAGTAATACAACATTTGCTAATAATATTTTGAAGTTTGATGATGTGGTTAGTATAATCTTGAATGAAGAAATTTGTAGGAAAAGTACAGAGGAATCATCATCTGGGAATGCTTTGAATGTAGAAAGAAAAGGGGCAGGTAGAAGGAGAGATCCAATAGTAAGAGTAATGGGAAATCAAAGTCAAGAGATAGCAGATCTAAATCCAGAGGTAAAGGAATTACCTATTGGAAATGTGGAAAGAAATGACATGGAAAGAAAGATTATTAGTCAAAGGATAAAGATAACCAACAACCAAACAAATGTAAAGAAGTAAATCTTGCTGCAGCAGAGGTAATGCAAGATTCTCTTATTCTTTATTTAGATAATAGAATTGAATCATGGGTTTTAGAGTCGGGATCTTCTTTTTTTCATGCAACCCTAATAAAAAATTATGTCCAGGAAAATTTTCGACATGTTTATTTGGGTGATGATGAACCTTGCAGTATTACTGGTAAAGGGGAAGTTCATCTAAAATTACAGAATGGAAAGACTTGGGTATTAAAATATGTGAGGCATGTGCCAAGACTCATAAGGAATCTTATTTCTATAAGGTAACTAGGTGAATCTGGTTGTATGGTTACCTTTATAGGAGACTCTCAGAAAGTCACCACGGGTGCTTTTTTGTGGTGAGAGGTAAGAAGGTAAGAATGTTATATTTATCTCGCATGTGTTACTCGATTCTTTTTCGCATTATCTACTTCAAATTATGATGCATGCATGTGGCATAATTGGTTGGGCCTATGAGTCAAAAAGGAATGCAGATCTTAAAGTCTAAGGGTAAGTTATCAAATTTGAAAGATTTAGATCTTGATTTATGTGAGCATTGTGTCTTTGGAAAGTAAAAGAGAGTGAGATTTCTCAAAGTTGGGGAAACTAAGATGGAACAGAAATTAGATCTTGTAAACTCATATGTGTGGGGACCAGATCGTAACTTCTCATGGAGGATCCTAGAATTATGTTACTTTCATTGATGATGATACAAGAAAGGTATGGCTTTATTATATTAAACGTAAATCTGATGTTTTGAGACTTTTTAAAAATGGAAAGCCCTTGTTGAAAATGAATCAAATTCAAAGTTAAAGTGCCTTAGATCTAACAATGGTGGTGAATATTATAGCAAGGATTTCAATTATTATTGTTCAGTGAATGGGATACATAGAGAAATAATGGTTCCAAGAACACCACAAGAGAATGGTGTTGTAGAAAGAATGAATAGGACAATCATGGAACATGTTATAAGTATGAGAATACATTCGGATTATCTTTGTTGTTTTGGATAAAATCAGTTGATACATCGGTTTATTTGATTAATTATGTGCCTTCAAGTTCACTAGATGGAGTAATACCAAAGGAATCTTGGACCGGAAAAGAGGTAGATCTATATTTTCTTTAAAAAAATTGTTCAAAAGCTTTTGTGCATATTGATAAGGAAAATAGGAAAAAGTTGGATGTAAAATCCAAGAGATGCACTTTCATTGGTTATGGATCTGGTGATTTTGGATTCTGTTTTTGGGATTTAGAGAATTCTAAAATTATTAGGAGTCTTGATATTGAATGGAATGAAAAGAGAATGTACAAGAATCAAATTTTTGTACCCAAGGACGAATCGGTTGAGAAGTTTTTGAATGAAAATGAACTCTTAGATTTAAAAGTAATACCAATAGGGTTACATAGTAATCGTGTGTTGATTGACCCTGGCCGACATCATCAAGAACTAGTATTGGTTACAGAAGATCCAAATCGGCATTAATTAGCAAAACTGATGTCGGTTACAAGTGACCGTGTGGCCGGTCATGATGATTTGGATACAAATGTCCAGGAGGTCTAAAATGAGCCTTCAATACCCCAAACGCATGTAAAAAGGTCTCAAAGGGTAATTAAACCTCCAAAAATATTTACACCTTCTCTATTTTATTTATTATTGATTGATAATGGTGAACCAAAAATTTTTGAAGAAGCAATGCAGGATGAGACCCACATCCAGTGGGAGCATGGCATGGATGAGGAGATGGACTCCTTAGAACAAAACTAGACATGGGATTTGGTTAAGTTACCAGCAGGTAAGAGGAAATTTTAGAATAAGTGGGTTTACAGGATCAAGGAAGAAGAGGGTGGACATAAAAGTACAAGGTAAGGCTTGTAGAAAAGGGATTTGCACAAAAATCAGGTATTGATTTTAGTGAAATATTTTCTCTTCTTACTAAGATGACTTGTATTCGTATTGTATTGAGTATAGTTGTAGTAGAGCATTTTCATTTAGAGAAACTAGATGTGAAGATGGTTTTGCTTCATGGTGATTTGGATGAAGATATTTATATGCAGCATCCACTTGGGTATGAAGTTAAGGGTAAGGAGAAATTAGTGTGCATGTTGAAAAATAGCCTATATGGGCTCAAGCAAGCTCCAAGGAAATGGTACATGAGGTTTGATAGTTTTGTGCATGAATATGGTTACTTGAGATTTGAATCGACCATTGTGTTTATTTCAAGAAGCTTAAAAATGGGAGCTATATTTTTGTTACCGTATGTAGATAATATTTTTATTAAGATCTAGTATGCAGGACATTGGTGAGTTTAAGGGAAAGCTAGCTCACACATTTGATATGAAGGATTTAGGATCTGTAAAAAGAATCCTTAGCATGCAAATACACAAAGATAGGAAGAATCAAAAATTGTATTTTTGTTGGGAGGATTATATCTACAGGTGTTAGAAAGGTTCAAGATGTAGAATGTAAAACTTGTTTGTACACATATGGTTGGACACTTCAAATTGAGCAAAGAACAATGTCATTCATCACATGAGGAGGTAAAATACATGACATGTGTGTCATATGCTTAAGTAGTTGGGAGTCTCATGTATGTTATGGTTTGTACCAGACCATACATTGCATAGGAAGTGGGAGTTGTGAGTAGATATATGGAGAATATAGGTAAAGAGCATTGGAAAGCAATCTAATGGATACTCGGGTATTTGAAAGGGACTTCTAGCATATAGTTATGCTATGGAGGTTTGGATATTTCATTATGTGGCTATTTTGATTAGGATATGGCTAGAGATTTGGATGGTAGACGGATCACTACTAGATATATTTTCATAGTAGGTGGGACAGCGAGCTAGCTAGATTTCAATATTACAGAAGGTTGCGGCTTTGTCTACTACAGAGGCAGAGTATGTTGCAGCTACAAAGGCTAACAAGGAGATGATATGAATGAGTAGGTTCATGAAATATTTTGGAAAGGATAAAGATGATTGCAAATTGTTCAGTAATAGTCGAGTGTAATTAATTTGGCAAATAACTCAGCGTTTCATTCAAAAACAAAACACATTCGGTATTGAGGTAGAAAGGATAAAGATGATTGCAAATTGTTCAGTAATAGTCAGAGTGCAATTCATTTGGCAAATAACTCAGCATTTCATTCAAGAATGAAACACATTCAGTTGAGGTATCACTTCATACGGCAGGTATTGGAGGATGGGCAGTTGAATCTAGAAATATTCATACGAGTGAGAACTCTGTGGATATGCTAATGAAGTCGTTAGAAAAGGAGAAGTTTGAGCTACACTCCACTTCTGTTGGTTTTTGAGTTTGAGACTTGAAGAGGAAGAAACAAAGCTAAGGAAGGATCCAAGAATGATGTTGTACATGTATGGTGTAGTAATTAATCTCCAAGTGGGAGATTGTTGAGTTGTGGAGCTCAATTACTTTAGATTAGCATGCAATATGAAACTTACTGGAAAACATAGTAACCGACATCAGTTATGGAGGGACCGGCATCAATCACCTATGACCGACATCGGTCAGGAAAGGAGGAACCGGCATCGGTTAAGGCTAACCGGCATCGGTTACCTGTGTGGGAGTGTTTTATTTAACTCTCGGTAATTATATCTATTGTTAATATTAAAGTAGATCTATTGATTGTAATTGCATGGCTAAGTGCCCTAAGTTTGTATACGCCTATATAAGCATGAAAGCTAGGGTTTAGAAGTAAGAATTAAGAAGAACTTGCAAAATTTGATGATTATTGTGAGAATAATTATGAGAGAGAGAATTCTTAGAGAAGAAGCAAAAGCTTGTGAGAAAGAAAGTATTATACATTTGAGAGGTGTGGAAGATTGTAAATCTTCAATTGTATATCTTGTGAAAGCTTTGGATAATAGATTGGCTTGTTTCTTGGTGGATGTAGCCCACACTGGGTGAACCACGTTAAATCTAGTGTTGATTTATATCTCTTGTTTTGTATAATTCTTCTGGTAGAATATCCGCTTTCATTGCATGTATGTTTAGATCTGATATATTATTTGTACAACCTTGTGCTAACCCCAACATATATACATGACTTAAGCATCATACACATCTAGGATTGCCTTCATAGATCAAATGCACTTAAAACAACATGAATAAAGCATAAACACATCATTCATTTATCTTTCTAGGTCGAAAATAGCATGTTATGACCATACATCTTCATTAGGACTCATAGAGGCCTAATTACACTCAAACACCTCCTTCACCAAGACTTAGTCCTCTTGGCCTATATGGCCTTCACCAAACATCAAAACCTATTAGTTCAACCACTCCATGCCTCCTACAATCTTGACCAACTTTGTATCACCACATTATATCATGAAACCATCATTAGGACCAATTTTCCTCATTACGCCTATGACCTACAAAACCAATCTTCACATATGAAGCTCAACCACTCGTCAACTAACCTCCAGGATCCTAAAAATATTGAATCCTATCATATCATACCTAAACAACATCATCATGTCTATTGGACATCACAAATCAAAGCCTAAGTACATAAGACCATCTCTTCACCATGACCACCTGAAATTGCCAAAACTACCCCGTAACCAATATTCCTATATTGATTTCCACATACCATCTAAGGGCTCAACCTTGTTCTGAAACCACCCCAAACATTTAGTGTGGCTTTCATACTTCCTCAAACATCCATTTATTCATCTGGTCCAATGCAAAACTTGAGAGAAAACACAACTTCTTCATAAACTTACCTTTTCTGTGGGGTCCACTCAATTTCATGCCACTTGTAGGAAGCTAGAGGAATCCACTAGAGCCTATAATCATCAACTAAGGTTACCCAATCTATTTTGGGTCATATTGAGCAAGATCTTCTCCATCACTACTTTAGTAGGGTTTTAGACGACCTTACCTTCTTAACGATTTTTCATAAATCTCTACCCCTTAATCCACAAACTAATGCCATAAATATTGAGATATGACCCTTACCTATCGACCATTAATAGCTTAACCTCCCATGCAGAGGTCACACATGCCAATGAGCATCAAAAAGTCCTTCTCAAGTTGGGTTTCTCACTTCTAGGAGCTTGGTAGAGGCAAAAACCACATTTCTTTCTTTGTCTTGTAAACCAGGGCTTGAAAATTTTCTCATGCCTCTAAGATAACCTACTACACCTATCCCAATGTTCACTTTTGTATTTTCATGCTGAAATCATTCCAACCTATCTAATTAGGTCACCTAGGGTCAAGAATAGGTCTAGGTACAACCCTAGAAAACATGATTTAACCTTATATCTGCATTCTGAGACACTTTTGAGTGTCTTAACACCTCATCCTCATGATCTCCATGCTCTCACATCTTCTACATACTTATTTTCCACCATGACATACCATCCTCCTTCATGTATGTTGACTAGGCCTCCTAACTAGGCTTCTTGATCATGCTTGCACCTTCCATGTTGACCACCTCATGACTTTTACACTCTTTCCCACCTATAAGAGCCTTCAACAAGCTTCATGAAATCACTACAACATCCACCTATCACTGCAATACTTCTGCAAGCCACTACACCTACTCAAGACACCATGCCACCTCATCAATGGTAGACCAAGCAACTCAACATGGCATGTGATGCAGGAGCATCAGAAAAACAATTTACTTCTATTATGCAAATGACAAAAAAATGCACTTTGTCTAGTTATTGGGAGGTCTAGGAGGGTTATTCATAAAATATGACCTTAGTAAATGTTTAAAATAGTTTTTGTTATAAAATCTAGAAACTTGTCTATGGACAAAGAAAGCAAATTAGTTAAAATGTAAGAAATAGTTGGGTTCAAAGCCCCAATATAGTCTTTGTTGTTCCAAGAGATTAAGCTCAAACCTATGATGGAGGAATTAAATAAATTAAGAAAATATATATTTAAGTCATATATGCTTTGTAAGAAGAGTGGTGTGAAGGAGTGATTAAGAAGAAAAAAAAATAGATTAGAGTCAGTGAATAAATCTGTACAAGAGAATAAGAAGAGTGAATGTGTGAGTTTTAGAAATGGTTCAGCTCCTTTAGGACATGAAGATGGAAACTATTTTGTTTTGAAATAATGGAGATTTTTTATATTTGAAATGAAATTTTTCCTACATTTAATTTGGGTTCTATCTTTTTCTATATGCATATGATTTGATAATACTAATTCTATTTGAATACAAATGTGACGCCTAAAATTATAACTGATATAATTTTTTTGTTGAAGCGTGTTATAGCTAGATGCACTCATTTTGTGAATTACAATTTTATGCTCACAAACTATGTTAAGATGGCAAATAAGGTATAATGTTTTATTTGATATTGTGCGGTATCATTCTGGAGATATAAGAATAAATGCATATAGAGAATAAAAGTGTGGTGTGTTTATCTGAGGCATATGAACTCTTGAATGAATTCAGAGAAGGTGTGTGAAGTGTGAGAGAAAAATGGTCTTTGACTGGGAAAATCTCCATGGGAGAAATTAAAAGGAAAAATGATTTTGATATATGGGATATTGGAGCCATTTATAAATAAGGATATTTTCTTCAAAGTGTTTTGTATCTCTGTGTTGTTTATTTTATCATGAAATGTCTGAGTTCGTTGCATTTGATATTAACAAATTGTATTCAGATGCTAACCAGACATATTTTGTGTTGAATTTTCATGTTGAGAATAAATGACAGAGAAAGAAAAGGAGAGGTCAAAGGTGCCTTATAGGGATTGAAAGTTTACGACCAAATCATAAATATTAGACAACAACAAATATTCATTGAGGCAAAATATTGTTGGAATTAAACTTTGATTGAAATTAGTTCTAGGTTAGAAGTACACGGGTAATAAATAGCAAACATCCAGTTTTGATTTGGAACTGAGATATCGGTGCATATAGCTAGAAAAAGGGAAGAGGCCAAGTGAATGTAGAAGTGTGTAGTTTGTTATTCTTGGTACTAATTCATTGTGTTGTTGGGAATCATATGTGGAGATTAAAAATAGTGACCTATGAGAATGGATTTGGTATATTGCACAATAAAACAATTCATTGTAGAGGTGTATGTTTAGATAGCATAAATTTAACTAAACCTATTTGAAGAACATGTCGTATATTTGTAATTACAGTCTAGGTTGTTAAGTTATTTAATGGGTTTTTAGTCTTATATGAAATGAACAAGCTATCCAGATTTCAGAAAAAAAAAAACCCAGAAGATATTTTAAGAGAAATAAATTTTACAATATCATGGTTTAATGTGTAGCAAATGAGTCTTTATGTAAAGAGTTGAATTGATGTCAGTGCATCAAGATGACATCAATGAATGACACTACCAATCAACCTTCATATTCCTTTCTCCTTTTGACATCAATGACACTTATTGACATCAATGACAACACCAACTTTCCAACAAAGAGAATTCATGCTAATGAGAATTCCCTTAGAATTTCTCAACATTGAGTTTTGTTATGAGATTCGAGATATGATCACCTTGTTGAGTAGAATATTTGGCATCTCTTTTGCATGTTATGTTTATTCCTAGATATATAAGTTCATCTACTTTATTATGGATCAAATACTTCAAGTTGATTGGGCCACAATCATTAGCAATACTTTACACAAACAGTTGGTTGAAGTGAAGATGACCAGTCATTTTTAAGTACCTAGTCTATACAAAGGGCATGAAGACATATTTTTGCCGCCCAGAGACTAGGGGCATGATGGCACTTGGATAAAATAGTGTTTTCCACTATTATCCACATCTTGAGTTCAAAGCTAGTATGCATCACTTTTTTATGCCAACAATGTCTTTCTCTTCTATGTCATCAATATGCTCATAGACAAGCCACAAGAGAGATTCTCACAACAAGCCAAAGAGGTGATCTCACGATGGGGCTCATGGTTCATCCAATTTTCTATTTTCTGATACATCCGAGTTAGAAGATACAATGGAGTGCCTTGTAAGCTATCAAAATACATGAGCGAAAAATGGGCCCTCGTGGATATTTCATGAAAACTAGAATCATGAACCGCTTCTTAGGAGAAAAACACAAATATGGTGTATGCTTCCCTATCTCTATTGGCATGTACAAGTGTTCATATTTTTATAGTATAGAATGATAGATAAAAAATTACTACATGACACTACATCCATTTTTAATGAGATGTTAATTTTATATATGTGGGTTCATGGAGAGGATTCTCGAGCCAAAATATAGACACCTTCGAAAGTGGAAGAGTATTGTGTTGGTTGTGTGAATGAATTCAAGTTTTGGCATCGTGACTACTCCAGAATGACCCTAAATCAAATAGTCACATTCAAATCAAAGGATGCCCCTCTTGGTATTATTGATAACAGCCTCGATATGGTTGACCCTTGCATATGATTCCATCACATCATCACCCCTTCCCAAAGATAGTTGGTCAAGAAGATTGATAAAGATAAGCGATAAATTAATGATATTTGACTATGAAGTTTCCAAATTAATGCTCAGTAAATAAACCATGGAAAATTATGTGGCCCATGCTTTTGAATGGTTAATATTATTCTATGGTGAATGGAAAATTATAAGTCTCAAACCATTCAGCTCAAAGAAGAGAAACGGAAACTAATTGCATATGTACAATACCTAATTAATCCAATCTCTTCTACTATTCAAATAGTTAATACATTGTTGATGCAAGATCAAGAGATTCTTGTGCTATCAAAATATATTAACAATATGGGTAATGCAACCAAGGCGTGGATCAACAATGTTTTGATACAGGTTTATGAGTCATTGATGAAGCCATGAGAATCTATGATAAGATTCATGCTTATCTAGATTCGATCCTACATTTTGGAGAGTCTCTCGAAGTAAAAATAAGAACTGTTGAAAAAATTATCTTAAAATCTAAGAACTCGCAGAAGTGGGTTTCTCATATCTTTTAGCGAGGGAAGCTTGGATTTCAATCATCATGGACTTCACATTGAGTGGTTGAATTTTTCCAAATTCAAAAAGATGGTGTTTGATGATGTCTCGAAAATAATTTAATGACATGAAATAAAAGGGAGAATCAATCATGTGTGTCATTCAAGAATTCATTGAATAGGTCCCTTGCAACTTTGTCAGTAAACACAATCAAATGAGCTTAATACAATATCTCAAGGAGCAATTGAATGATCTATTCAAGAATCAAGTATGCTTCTTCAAGTAAGTTTTGGTCTTGATTCCCTTGACAAGCTTGTCAAACTCCATAATTTGTTCACCAACATGGAAGAGATAATGGTGGAATTTCATGTTGATCCTAGTAGATTCTATAAGTGTAAGTCATCTATGAGACTTGCCTTATGTCTCACTACTTTCAAGAGCCAAAATTGATGGAATCACTTTAGAAGTTCAAAAAATTCAAGATGGTGAGATGTTTGGACCCAGATTTTCAAAATAATATTTCCAATGTTTTGTTGAGGTTTCCCCGATGACTAATGATCTCATTTCTCGTATAATTGAGATAGGTGGACTCTTGTCCCAATGAGTAAGTCACTAATCCTAAGTGTCATGTTGGATCTATGTGTCAATGTCTTGTTTATGTGTTGTGATGTCATTTTATAAGTGAGCTCCATATGTGCCCACTCTTTTGAGATATTTGAAATAATTTATTTAAGTCACCCGAATTATAAAATTATTTTAATAAAGTGACTTAACTTTATTAAAATAAAGTTAATTTATTAATATGACTTAATTTAGTCCTAATGTGATGTCATAAGAAACCCTAACTACTTTGTAACCAACTTTTGGGTTATAAAATCAAGTTAGAGATCATTTGTAAATGACTTTTGGAGAAAGGAGAAAAATATTGTTTGTAGAGAGAACTTATGAGAAACTTTGTGTTCTTGTATAAAGAGGAATAAAGGAGAATTTATGGAGAAATTTGTGTCTTGTACTTGTTTCTTTTCTTAAGCATTTATTATTCCTATGTTTAATGAATGTGAAAGCTCTTTCTCTCTATGAATTTTACACCTTTTATTCAATTGTCATTCATATACTCTAATGGTTTCTAAAGTACATTCAAGTTTATGATCTGCATTTTCTTAATCTTGCATGTACTCCCTTTCTTACTTCCTCATTCATTCTCTCTCACTTCCTTTTCACTTCTTCTTCCTTCCATCTTCTTATCCACTTCCTTTCTTACCAAAACCCCCAAGTATAATTTTGAATGTATAGTTGTATATAAATTTTTGTTTTCAATAAGGGAAACCTCACCCATCATTGAGGAGGGATAATTTCCCCTTTACATTGTTACCATATTTTGCACGCGTGTAAAATCACATGCCAATAGACCTACAATTCCTTCTATTATGATTGTCTTATGTCACCATGGGTGTCCCATGTATTTGGTGATATACCTCCATGTGACTATGTTTTTATAATATCACATATGTTAGTCTAATTATATATCTCTACATTTTAGTTAATACACCTATACTATTGTTAATCTTTCTTATTGCATGTTGAATACTTTCAAGGTATGTTAATTTGGTTGACTCTTAGTACACCGTGTTTCTATCTCTATGTGTATGTACTAATACTAATATTGTTTATTCTTTGTATCATGTTGTATTTTTCTTTCTATTTACGTCATGGTTTCCACCATGTACAACCCCTTTTGTAGGTACATGATCTCAATGGTTTTTATTATAATATTCTATGTGATCCTATGTAGATTATCATACTTATCCAACAGCATACACATCTTTTATTTTGAGCCTTGTGCTCAAATTTTGTATCACACACATCTCAAAACAAGGAACATTCATCGTGATATATCATACGTCTATAGGTAGATTACGGTGGCATGGGAATATATTTTTATAGGGTCCAAATCCTTAATAACAAGTACAAACACTAAAAAGTGCTAGAATTCAATACAAGTCAAAAACATACATTACATTCAAGCCCATAGTACAAGTTGCTCCCACATTATATGTTCCTGATAAGGGGAATATTCTCGTAATTTTATAGTATTCTCATATCTATCAACTATTTACAAATGTCTTATATGGGTTCATACATAGATTACTCAACTCATATCATGATACATGGATTATGAGTACTTCATTCCTTTTCCTCTACAAGAATCGACACAATTGCAATAATAGGGTTTAGGGGCATGGGCCTTCTCCTCTATGTTATTCCAAAATCTATACCTACAGTCTCAACAATACAACACATAGTAGGGGTATCGTATGCCCTTTCCTTCTCAACTATGTGGGTTTGGTTAAAAAATCTTACTCACAATTACATAGTTACAAAATTAGACCTATATCTTTTTACGGTGGTGTGGCATGTAGGGTTGTGGAAGGTATTGAAGAGGCTAAGTTCTTTGTAGGTTTCCATTCTTCTCATCTCACAAATTTAAAGAGTAAGATATCATGGTTACTAAACAATCTGATATGTGAGTATTCTCACTTAACAGTATATTTTGGTTCCTCTCTTTCCTTTAGTGTTGGGTTGCATGCACTTAACACTCTAGTTTCTCCTTTGGCACAATTCAGGACTAAGCACCTCGAATCCTTTGGCATCTCAACAACATTTCCAAATCTCCAAACTATAACAAGAATGGGATATCCTCCCTCCACATTATGAACAATTGTTTCCTTCCATGTTTTGTATCACATTTACTTTACTTTATGCAAGCTCAAAATTACAAAAATTACAAGTGTTATTTATACTTTGAGTTACAATTCAATTTCTATCATAAACATTGACTACACTTTGTGTTGCAAGTTTCACCATGGAGCATACCAATACCAATACATTGGAAGACAACTATCGAACTAAGATAAAATGTGTGCGAACACTCGGGTATATTTTTCCTTTAAGCACGCAATTTTAAATTACACACTTAAGGGGGCAAATATAGACACTCAAATTTGGTAAAATTTTATTTGGTAATGACAACATTGGCTATGCTCCCTTGCTAAGACAAATGCTCACATTCTAATTCCAATCAATACATTTTTCTAGTACTTTCTTGACTTTATCATCTCTATAATCTACTATATCATAAACTCAAGAAATATTAATTATAATCAAATCAATAAATTATTCATATACATCATTCTATAACTTTATGTTACGCATCATATGCTTATTTTCTGGACCATACAATTTAGTAAGGATGTATTATACATCCCCCGACCTACTTGTATAGTCTTGGTTATTTCTATTTTCTAGCTCTAATTTCAATTTGAATATTTTTATTGTGTCATTTCATATTTCTAGGGTTGGCCTTATCATACAATGTTACCTATGGAAGGCTATATAATCAAGTCCATATCACTTTACTACTCACCACACACATGATTTCTCATTTTATTATCTAATGTTTTGATTAATGGTATTATACATGTGTCCAGTGGTTTCTACTTTGTTGCAAGTGATTGTCGGTTATACCAAGAATGTTTGACAAGAGTGACATAAAACAAATCATTTTTCCATATAACTAAAGGGCACATACTATTACAATAATTTACTACCGAGAGGGTCCAAAACAATAAGAAATATCAATACTATACAACTTATCATGACCTAGACAAGAGCATTTTCCAAATTTAGAATAAAAATGAAGCATCTATAAGATCAAAAATCCCTTTTATCCGGTTGGCACACGGATCATCGTTATACCACTTTATACAAACTAAGTATTCAACTCCTCTTGTGTATTTGAGTTATTGTTTAATTTTTATCATTATTGCAAGTACTAATGCATTGTTCGATTATGTGCAATTATTGTTGATTAATTAGATTAGAATAATCTCATATAACACATCCTTACATCTTATATAGTATTTTATACATTTAACATAATTTAATTAGGGTGTAAACATGTTCCTTTTATTTGTAATGGTGATATCCGTGGAGATGGCATGCTTAAGGATGTATATCATTTACGTAATTTTTGTGAATCTACTATTGATTTTTCAAATAACTCATCAAGGTAAAAATATGAGTTTTGGTCTAACATATTTGTTTTGAAGGATATATACGATAAATTATGGGTGATTTTTGTGGTTTACTTGATAAAACATCACGAGCTTATGGGTTGGCCTAATTTAGAGATGTTTCTCATAACCGAGGTCCTTGTGTATTGGTGGCTAAGGTTGTTGATGAAATTTGTTTGTGACGTGAGATATTAGAAAACCTAAATTTTAGAAGCATGTGATTGGTCGATGGATGTAATAATATGGTCCATGGATTACTTTATTTTTCTCCATTAGAATACATATGTGAAGTATGTGTGCTCAATAATAATCATCATGAAGGCTTTGAGAAGGGGAGGTGTGATATGCTAAAGAGCATCTTGAGCTTGTTGATTTTGATTTGGTGCACCTAAAAAATTAGGCTAAACTCATTTTTGTATTGAGTATATCATTAAGTTCTTTGAAAAAAATTTCAAGATGTGACACCATATGAGAAATTGTGGTACAAATCCTACTATTATAAACTAAAAAGTGATTGATATTGTTACATAGACCTATATTTTAAATTATAAGTGAAATAAAATTGATCCTAAGATTCATTAGCACATCGTGGTGGGCTATTCCGAGGAGTCTAAAATGTTGCATCTTGTGGATTCATGTTAAGCACAAGATTATCATTCCAATATATGTCATCTTTGATGAGCTAATTACTTTGTTTGATGCCCAAGAGTGTGTTGATTCTTCTAGTACTTCCCAAACTCTTAAGTGGATGAGGATAAGACGCCTACTTCCACTCTTTAGGTTCCTTCAATGTTACTAGGATTCGTAGGGAATTATGAGGATGGTTCGGGTAATTTTGCATCATATGAAACTCGATTGAGTGCAATGGAATTAGTTGGATAAATCATAACATCAACAGTAATATAAAACCAAAGGATGGAAAAATGTAGATAAATGATCTCAATATGCAAGTATAATAGCTTAACCACTTCGAGGAGGCAACCTCCAAACCATACAATAAGACTCAAGTGTTCAATATATGCTTAACTATACAAGATTATCTCTATATATATACCATTATTATGTTATGGCCGCCACTGAGGCTGACCTACTAATGATATGAATGAAATATAAAATGATAAGAACATATGAATAACCAAGGGAATGGGTGCCACATGTTTACATCTCCATCCGACACACTATGTTTGATTAAGGGTGTAGCATGCCCTTCCCCTTAAAAACAACATTGTCCCTAATGTTGAGAAGCTATGGGTGCTAGTGCAGGAACATTATATCCCCCCATGTTGCATCTTCATTGTCCATATTCTTACACTTGATCAGGTACTTAGTAATAACTTGTGTCCTTAATATTTTAGTGTGTGTTTGAAGGATGCATTCAGGTTCCAAGATGACTCTGTCCTCCTCATCGAGATTAGGTAACATTGTTTGGACTGATACCCTCTGTCCAATTACTTTCTTCAGGAAAGAAACATGAAATATTGAATGTATTCTGGTTGTCTGTAGAAGTTCTAATTTGTATGCTACAGTACCAATCTTTTGCAATACTTCATAGGGGCCATAATACTTAGGTGAAATTTTTTTATCCTTCAGTTGTTGTTTCAAATACATTTTCTTATATGGTTGTAAACACACAAAAACCCAGTCACTAACTTCAAAATTCCTTTCAGTATAATATTGATTAGCCCGCTACTTCATGCGGTTTTTTGTCATGGCCAAGTTCTCCCGAGACTAGAGATGACCTCTTGTTGATGTTGAATGTGTTGATGACACCCTAAAATTTCATAATCAAATTGGAAAGCTAAACAAGTATTGCTAAGACCATTGCTACATAATAGCTAAGGTTCTAATTCTAGGAATGTAACATTAAGATAGAAGCTAAAAGGAATGCTTAACTAATATGCAAACAATGCAAAATCTAATTAAACATACCTATTAATATGCTTAAATTACCTAACATGGGCCTAAATAGACCTAAGGGGAAATCAAATGGTTATGGTTGCTACTCCAAACAATGGTGAAATGATCTCTCTAAATGACTTGTTAAGTCACTTTAGATTATTCATCTACTAACCTTGTTGAAGATTTTAGGCAAAGATTGAACTTGGCTTATATATCATATTTATTATATGAGATGTAAATCAAAGCATCATGTAAAGTATAAAGGAATGAGGTGTACCCTTTTTATAGCTTTCCTTTTGGGAAAATCTTGTATTTTGGAGCATGTGGTACTAAAAGCCCGAAATTAGATTTGAATTGTTAATCATGATTAGGCCTTGTTAATCACAATTAGTGAATTACCAAGTGATTAAGAAGTGTGGAGTCTTATTCGATCGCTTAGGGTCAACTAGGAGGCTAGGATAAGCTTTTGAAGCTTTTTGAGACATCGTGGAGGTAAATGGGGTGATTTTGAGTGGTTGGAAAAGGGGTTTAAGCCAATACTAGGGTATATTGACCAAAATAAGAGCAAATTAGGCTTAATTAGCTTATAAACGCTAATTGTTTGTTTTGAAGAGGATTTTTACTTACGAATCGTCGTAAAGTGGCATCCTAAATGCAAAAGAGGTTTGGTGATCAACGAAGTGCTTGTTAACTAACCAAAGTAGCAAGAAACGTTAGTTAATTAGTAAAGAGCACTAATTGGGAAGAATAAGAGTGACTTGCTTGCGTTTTGGCATTAATATTGTAAAAGTGAAATTTAGGTGTCTACATTTGCCCCTATTTGAGGAGACGTTAGTGACTTCACTTCAAACATAGTAGACAAGTGTAAAATAGGTAAATTTTGAAAAAAAAATTAGAAGGATGAAGGATGCCCCCTCAAATGTCGAGTGGGTGTTAGAAGAATTCAATCGACGATCGAAAATATGATTGAAATGGGTAGAAGTAAATAGGTTAGAATGGTTGTGAAAACCTTAGGTATTGAGGAGGAATAAGGATGGGGATAAACGTGGTTATTTATTGTCCGAGTGAGTTTAAGGAGAAAAATTAGTAATGCTTTGATAAATGATAATGGAGAAGAAATGATTAATGGAGAAATATAGGACAAGTCCAACCTTTGCATCCGCCTTTTCATGTTAAACCAGTTTATATCATTTTCCCCTAGGTCTACATCATCGGCCTTTATTTAAAATAAAATAAAAAGTGTAAGATAACATGAAAAGATAAATTTCTAACAATTATTTACTATTAAAAATATGTAATTCCATGCAACATACAGAATGTAATGCAATACGAGAAAGTAAACCAGCTAACCTAACAAAGAAACAAACACAATCACATATACTCAAACAAACAACTTTTAAGACAGTTGTACCAATGTTTTTGTTATCAAGTGCAGCAGTTCGAATGTTCATGTTGTAATGACAAGGGTTAAAAATGATGCCCCAATCAATAACACATGCGAGGGAAAAATAGAGGACACAAGTAGTCCCATGGAAAGCATTCGTGCATTATGACACAGTACCTAGAAACTCATTGTTACACAGAGTACCGATATAACACGCAGACATAGCTTTGTTAATGGAGGTAGATCATGATGATCTACATGTTTTTGAGACAAGAACAAGCAAGAACGTCAGAAAGATGGTTTTGTAGGACCAATTTCGATGTTGAGGATAATGCAGGTGATACATGCTTCAGCTATGTGCAAGCCATTTAAAAATGAAAAACCATAAATTTTTGGTAAATCTAAAGCCAAAATTAATGTTACCATTGTGTATCTTGCTTCAATACCTTTCCAATGCAAAAACAATAGATTTGTTTCAAGGTCGGGAGAAAAATTTATGGCATGCACAATGTTATGTGCGCATATGCACTTAGGGGACAAGCATGTCTTTGGGTCAGTAAAGATGGGGCGCTGGGCACCTGGTCTTTGGACTCCTTTTTGGATTTTTGGGTTTTGTGAGGCAATATGGGCACCTATTCTGGCCTCCTTTTTTAGTTTTTTTAATTTTGTGAGGAACCATGGGCACCTGAGTGCCAATATTGGCTTCCTTTTTGAGTTTTTTGAATTTTGTGATGGTTTAATGGAAGGAGGAAGAAGTGATTGTGATGACGACATTGGCTAGTGTCAACAAATATATCCAAAATTTATTCGCAACAATTATTTTAGATGTTGATTGTGATAGCATCTCTAAGAGGTCATTTGTTTTTAATTTACCAAGGTGATAAAATACCAATGCCAAACGGATAGCATAGAGATAATCATTGCAGAAATGAGTGCGAATAGTCTAACCAAAATATCACCTTTGAAGGGATGAAAATGGTAGGAAGACTTACGAGAAGAAGAGCAAGAAATGGAAAAATAACATCCATGTGTTAGCAATACCTAATTGCAATGTGTGTTCCTTTACCTTATATTTTTTGAAATGTTTTCTATTTTTTTGCATTTGTGAAAAAAAATTCAAAAGTGGGGACCGACAAGGTCACTTAACATGATAATATCCAACAAAATTTTTTAGTGATTTCCTTGATAAGAAAGAATAGTCGTGCTTGCTTATCAAGATTCATATTATCCCTAATCTCAATGATCGTTGTGAGCTCATACTCAATAAATGACTGTGATTTATCTTGAAATGTGGATTTTATGTGTAGGAGCTTGAGGTCCCTATCCAAAGGTTTCTGCACTTTACACCATACTTGATGGTTATGTTGATGTGTATTTTTGAATTGCGTTTGATTCTAAACTTTAAGATTGTTTGAATTTTTGGGAGCCTTGGAGCTCTTGGAAGTTTTAATTGTAGTTGGATGAATGAACCGTTTTGGTTTTTTATAAGCTATAATGTGATTTGTCTGATCCCAAGAAGTGGGAGAAGAAAGTGGATGAATACAATTGATGTGAGAAATGACGGTGGGCTTGCCACAATCATTGATAGAAGGAAAATATGATGGATGCAAAGGATACAGTCCAAGAATTGAAGAGGATGGGCTACTAGGAGGTGTCCCATAGATTGAAGATAAAGGACTACAAGGATGTGGCCCTAAGATTGAAGATGAAGGACTACCTGGAGGTGTCCCATATATAGAATAATATGGGCTACTAGGATGTGGCCCAAGAATTGAAGATGAGGGACTTCTAGGACATGCCCCTAGTATAGATGAAGATGGGATTCCAAGAGGTGAGCCACATATAGAGGATGTGGGGCTACTTGGAGGTGGCCCACATATAGAAGAAGATGATGGGCTACCAGGTGGTGACCCAAGGTAAGATTGCGATGGAGGAATCCTGATAGATAAAGAATGATTAGGTAATGAGAAGATAGGTCATGGATTAATGTTAGACCCAAGCATTTCATCCCTCAATGAATAATGTGGAGATGGAAGAATAAGAGGAGGATCATATTCGATGATATTAGGGTCTTCCTCTATTTTCTTACAAAAGGCGTCAATTTCTTCCTCCCAATACATGAACATGATCTTAAGGTCTTCCTCTGTTTTTTGAAAAAAGGCATCAATCTCTTCCTCCCAATATGCAAATGTATCGAGGTCTAAAGATGTTTCTTGCTTGTAAATTTCGAGAGGAATGTCTTTGTGTACCCTCATAAATTCTCTAATGGCTTCTTCATTCTTAAATGAATCAATCGGTGTGGGTAGTTGTTCTACCACAAGAGGTTAACTAGATGAATTCGACATGGGAGTCGACGTGGATGATTAATTAGAAGTAATTTGAGTTAGAGAGCTCTTTGATGGAATAAGGGGTCGTTGAGGCGACTGAGAAATGGGGTCCTGTGAAGTCAGGGAGGACCGTGACTTAGGAGTCGTATTAGAAGAATAATTCGCATTGGCTCTTCAAAATATTTATAAGACTTAGAATCATTGAGATTGGAATCTTCAAAAGAATTAGAAGAATCATAATCATACCACTTACCATGAGTTGAAGATGGGGGAAGAGGTAAGTGAACGATTTCTTTAGCGTGAAGAATCAAACAAGGTCTAGTTGTGATAGGCATCCTTTGATGGGAATGTTGAAACCTAGGTTCCTTACTAGCATAAGTATGTGGGCTGCGTGATAATCAATCTTTTGAAACATGCCTAGACATAGATAGTCTAGGGGATATCATAGGGGTTATTGTGTTGACATGTTTAATAGGTTATCTACACAACCAATGAGAGCATCAAAATGATTCTCCTCATTAGACACACAATTAGCATTCTTGTCCTGATTATGTTTAGGAAGAGTCTTTGTATTGGGGGATTTTTTAGGAGTGGATGAATCCATCTCCACCTCGCCACTTTCGATTAAGTCATGGATGTAGTGTTGCAACTTCAAACACTTATCTGTTTTGTGGCCTTTAACGTAATGGAATTGGCAATATTCATTATCTCTAAACCATGATGGTTTAATCATGTCATCCTCATAAGGCGTAGTTTCATGATATCTAACCATATTAATCGCCTCTAGTTGTTTTAATATTGATGACATTGAGATGGATAGAGTGAAAGTACGACACTTATACTCCATAGGCGGAGCTCCCTTTACAAGCTTTAAAGGAGTGTTGTTTTTAATGGCTTATACTCACTTGGAGTCTATTATCCCATCACCAATGATGTTTTTATTCTTATTATGAACAAACTTTGGTTTTTCGTTAGATTTGGAATTGTTTTGATCGTGGGAGAAAGGTTTTAGAGTCCCCCTAGCTAACAATGTTTTTTCAATTTGACTCCCTTTTTCGATTACCTCTTGAATGTGTTGCCACAATGCATTTGCAAGTGGAACGTAATATCTGGATGGAGGTGGGGAACAAATATATTGATTAACTGATTATCAGGTATGGCACAAGGAAAGCGGCTAGTTAATCCTCTCCATCGTTGTAAAAATGAAGCGAAGTTTTCATTATTCCGTTGCTTGGCATTGCAGAGATATAACATGGTAACATCGTTTTCTATATTGAAATAGAAGTTTAATACAAATCTTTCTGCTATTTCTGTCCATGTTGATATGGATCCCTTAGGGATATGCACAAACCATTCTAGTGTCGTTGCTCCTAAACTTCATGGAAACAAGTGCATAAGATAATTATCGCTATATGCAACCTCTTGACATGCCATATAAAAGTCTTTTATATGATCATGAGGGTCACCTTTTCCCTTATATTTATCAAATTTTGGAAAATCAAAATGTCTTGGGAAAGGTACTTATAGCATGGATTTGTCAAAAGGGTAGGGACATAACTCATCGAACCGATATTTCTTGTTATTGTTACTGGTTTGGCCCTCTTGTAATGTTTAAAGGCGTTCTTCATAGTTGACCACTCTTGATTAAAAATTAGATCTTGCATGGGTGGCATAGGCCTATATGAAGGATTAAATCTAGGTGTATTCCCACCTCTATTTGTTGTGAGAATCTCATCATAAGGATCTCTTTGTGCCTCTTGTCACGGAGTGTTTATTAGGAACTCGTAAAACAAAGCTTTAGGTTTCACTTTTGGTATAACTTGTTTCAAAACTTTTGGTTGTTCCTTATGTATATGTGATGCCAAACTTGCCAATTGGCGAGTGAGGGCTTGGACTGTTGTTCTAACGTCACCTCTTTAATAGGTATTTCATGACAATCTTTGTTAGGAAGTGGTTGTGCATGATGAACATAGTCTTCATCATTTTCACAATGAACTCTAACTATAGGTATGTGATAGTCCCCATCATTTTCAAAAGGCACATCTTCATTATTTCATCACCTGAAGTAAAGGCATGACCTAGGTTCAATATTTCATTAAGAGTGTGACGAGGGTGATCTACTTCTTCTTCTCCCCAAACCATGTTGACGATAAGAGAAGGGTATACTGTGGAAGGTAATTTGGCCCCTAGTTCCATAAATCACATAAGAACTTCATATTTGTTATGAAAAATGTAGTAAAAAATGGGGGAATGAAGCTCTACATCCGCATGAGGAGAATATTCCTCTCCACCACTATGGTCAACCATGAGACTATCCTCTAAAAGAGAGTTGTCACCTCCAAATATATTGGCTTCTAATTTTCATGACCTCGTTCTCGTAGTAGGCATTACTTAGAATAAAAGGTAAAACATGAAATATTTCCACTAAGGTTTATTAACAAGAGACCCTAGTCAAATTTGTGAGTGTAACGAGCCTAAGTCATCAAAAATAATGGCTACTATAAAATAGCCACAAATTCAATAGGTCAATGTCAACCTAAGAATTAAAGAATAAGGTACCCTAAAGAAGGTAATATATGTTAGAATTTGAGGATTCTAATAAATACGGATTTAATCAACTTACATATTATATAATGCTTCTGATAAATATTTAAATAAACATTATATCATAACATAAATAAATAAATAAATAAATACTTATATGAAATAAATACCACAAGTGACACATTATTTATAGTGGAAAACCCCAATAGGGTAAAAACCACTTTGAAAATAACATTTTACTTCAAAGAACTTATTTTACATCCAATAAGATCACCTCCTCCTTTAAAACCTTATTTACCAAGGGTAAAACCAAATCACTTGATTTGCACACCTTTGATATATTTCTCGAATATATCAAATGGGGACCTAAAGTCCTATTTATATAAGGTGATCGGGTATGTCTCCCGACCCACCTTTTCAACCTAAAATGGTTGACACATACACTTAGATTTATAATATTTAATATTAGAAATATAATCATTTCATGATATTAAATATTTAACCTAAAGTATATACTTAGGTTAGCATATTTAATAATAGAAATATAAATATTTCATATTATTAAATATTAACCTATATATTAGTGATGAACCCATATACATTAAGGGTTGGCTAAACTACTTAATCATTATGTTCCAACACTCCCCCTTAATGTTAAGTGGGATAACATAACATATGCCAATAGATTACCTGCCCGTGGTACACTACAAGATTTACAATCCTTAAACCATAAAAGTTTTAGGCTAGCATATCGGTTGAAGGAATTATAACACCTTCATCATACTCAATTTACCTTTTGGTACAAAAGGATTTGGAATCCCAATATCATCTCATGATCAGTGGCTAAGTATGATTTGTGAGTTTTACATATTCTCACAGGTTCTCATAAAAGGTTATTGAACCCAAGCATATAAGAGCCTTTTACAACCAAGGACCTCCTTAACAATATGTTTGTACTGGATGTTTACCAGTAAACTCAATAGCACTAAAGAGTTTACTGAAGACACCTTTAAGATCTTTCTACACTTCTTTCTAAAAAAGAAGCCAAGGAGGTATACATGCTGAAGGTCTTTTTACACTTGCCGAATGTCTTTTATAAATTCCCAAAGGTATTTTTAGAAAAACCAAGTTCCATTAGAAGGTGACATTGTCATGCACACTCTCCCTCAATGGAAACTCCAACAATCCAAGTTTTTCACGAAAGTGACAAAAACTTTGCAGCACTCAGGGACTTTGTGAAGATGTCAACAACTTGCTCTTCAGTCAACACAAACTTGAGATTTATGTCATCACTTAGCACCTTATCATGGGTGAAGCGTATATGTATCTCAATGTGCTTCTTCCTCCTCGATGTTGAACTGCATTTCTAATCAAGAGTAATACAACTCGGCCACCACCACATAGAAGAAGAATACTTCCTTTAACTTCCACGTGTATCTCTACCAATAGTCATTACAACCACATGGCTTCTTTACTTCTTCCATTGTACTTTTTACCTCAATAGAAGAAATGGAGAGTGTTGATTGATTGCATTTGTTGTTCCAAGTAATAGTTCCTACACCAAAAAAATTAAACACATATGTAGTATATTTTATAACACAACATTAGTATGGTTAGAATCACAAAATCTATATAAGATAGAATTTTCATTCTTAGTATAATGCAACCCATAATTTATTGTTCCTTTAATATATCTAAAAAAATTAAGATTTCAAGATGGTCTCTAAAAACGGTTCTGCATAAACCTTGAAGTATTTTCTCTTTGTATAGGAAATATATGATCTAGTTATAGTTAGATAAATCAAACTATCAACTAACATCATATATAAAATAGGATCAACCTTTTTCATATGTAGATTTAGGGTCAATATTTATTCCAACTTCCATTGAAGTAGAAAATGGTTTACAATCAATCATAAGAAACTTTTTCAATACAATGGTTGCATATTGTGTTTTGAAAAATAAAAATAGAATAAAATATAGCCATACAAAGAACATGATGTGAGAGACCTAACTCATTCATTTCAAAGTACTACTTCAATTTCTCTTTAATCTTATGAATTAAATCAGAATTGTCACCAGTCATAAGAAAATCATCAACATATATACATATAATGATAATATGCGAGTCTTATTGCTTGATAAATATATCATTGTTAGAAGAATAATTAACAAAATCTAATAGTTTAAAGAAGGAAATAATTTTTGCATACCAAGCTCTAAGAGCTTGTTTTAAACCATACAAGGATTTCTCAACTTACAAACATAGTTTTCTTTACTAGTTTCTTCAAATCCTTTAGGTTGAAACATGTAAAGTTCTTCTTTTAAATCACAATTCAAAAATATATTTTTCTTATCTATTTAGTGGATTTCCCACCCAAATTGAGCGATAATTGCAAATAAGGCCCTAACAGTACTCATTTTAGCTACAGGGGAAAATGTCTCAACATAATCAATACCAGGTTTCTGATTGAAACCTCTAGCAACAAGTCTAGCTTTATGTTTGTTAATACTACCATCAACATTATACTTTACTTTCTATATCCACCTAGACCCTATAATACTTTGTGGCTCAGGTTCATACATAATAATTGTTAGGAAATAAGAGATAAAATATGTGGAATAATCCCTTACAAAATCGCAACAGTAGAAACTAATATGCAGAAAATATTACAGATCTCAAATAAAAGTGCAGAATAAATAACACAACACAGAGAGACAAGATTTAACGTGGTTTACCCAATTTGGGCTACGTCTACCAAGAATCACTTGCTCAGATTTTATTACAAGCCTCCACTCTCTCAATACAATACCTAGATCCGTTTGGAGCTATGCTCAACAAACTCTCTGAAATTCACACCTAAATTTAAAATACATATGCAATACATTTGCTTGTCTACATGTATCATACGCATAAGACCATATAAATAGACAATTTCTTAAGTAGTTTGATACAAAACCGTGGGTATCAAAACCATGGGTAAAAACTGTGGGTATCAAAACCATGGGTAAAAACCGTGGGTATCAAAACAATGGGTACCGAAAAACCATGGGCCCAAAAACAGCCCATAACGGTTACCCATTACCCATGGGTTAATAAACCACCCACGAAAATTTGTTTCGGGGGCTTCGCCCCAAACCCCTAACCCTCTCACTCGCGAGCGGTACCGCCATAAAAATACCCGAGTGTAACACATAGAAGGTGTACCACACTCTAACATGAAATTAGGCTCCACAAACATAACAATAATTAATGCATGGTACATATGATGGCTTTAGTCATTTTCCTAAGGTTAATAGGATTTGAACTTTCTAACATAGATTGAGCCCAATTTAATTTCTTATCTAGGAATTTAAGAGTTTCGAAACATTTATAGCATCAAAAAATCATCATGACCATTTACTAAATTAGAATCAAAACCATCATTTAGAAGTATTTAATAAAGTAACTTCAAGAGAAAAAGATAACACATGTAAACATTTCACTAGATTATATCTATACAATGCATATAAGCTTCGATAATTAACATGTCCTAACCTTTCATGCCATAGTTTTAAATTATTCAAACTCGAGATATAAAACAAGATGCGAAGAGAAATAATCAAAAATATATAGACCATTTTTTTGAATTCCTTCTTGGCTATTATACTCTCATTACTATCCTTGATATACCAAATATCCATCATGCATGGATTCTAGTTATGTCCATACCTCTTTCGGATGTTCAATATTACTATGTGTAGAAGGTACTCATCGTTCACATTGTGTAAAATCATAAAAGAGTCATCTTACATTCATTGCAAGAATGTATTTATGTTATCTACAATTACTTGATGACCGGTGGGAACAACCTCAGATCCAGAAATAATCGTCTAGAGTTTCCTCGACATAAATTTTGTTTTGACCCAAATATTGTAGTTGGTTTCATTCGGGATCTGGGTTTTGTCAAGACAAAAATAGTTAGACGCCATTGTTTTCTTAAACTTGTCAAACACATATCATTATAATATACAATGTACCACAAAGTTAGATACATATTTATCGATAATAAAAATAACACTTTTAATAGAATCAGATCTAAATTTTATAGATCTAAAAAAACTATTTGATCATAACTAATTTTGTCATTACAATGCATACTATTAACCTCCCATGATCAAAATAATAACCGCAATATAAAGGGATCTGCATTATACCCTCGATTTATATAAAAAATATTTCCGACCATATAGAAGTAAAGAAGAGACCCCTAAGAATGCATAACAACTTCAAATTTTTGAAAAAAAAAAATAATGTAGATAAAAATTCGGCCAACTTAAATTTGACGTCTAAATGACCATCATAATGGCTTATTTTTTGGTCTGTCGTGATGGTCATTTGACCGTCAATTTTAACACAATGAAAGTTTCCTAGAACCTACGAGCTTAAATTTGGCATCTAAATGACCATCATATTGTCTTATGTTTGATCTACTAGTGATGGTCATTCATTTGGTATCAAATTTAGTGAACGTAAAATTTGTGGTGTATTTCCAAAATGTGAAATTCCATAATTTCTTCTTCTGTATAATATTAGCGAGGTTATATTTTAATATATTATAATAACCTATTATAATTTATAATGTAAAAATATATACACTTTTTTTTTAAAAAAGGTATATAGTTTATAGAATATAAATAAAAAATAACATATAGTTCATAAAAAGTATAAATTATAGTATATTGTTTTTATATAAAAAAACATAACCCTTATTAAAGAGGTTTAAAGGACATAGACCAGGTTAAAAGAATTTTACCATGTGTAAGTAGATTTATGAGAGCATAGATTAACTTGTATATTTTACAGAGGGGACAAGTAATTTCACCCCACCAATGAAATAAATTGAAATCCCTATTTTCATGAACCTTGTCTCCTCCTTTCATTTACTCTTAATTTTACCCCGCACACATTTAAAACTATGAAAATATTACAAAATATTTTATATAATTCTTGCAAACTAAAAATTTTAAAACTTTTATGTGGCTATAACTACCAATATTTTAATAAATATTTACCACACTTTACCAATAAACTAGGTTTTTTTAATTATCCATTTATACTTGAAAATTCCACATTTATATTTGAAATATTATCTTATTTTATTCTCCACTCTCACTCTTATATAAAAGAAAAAACATTTAAATAGGTTTATTTATATAGTTTTTATAAAATATAAGATATAAATGAATGGGGCCGCCCTCTTACATGAATAAAATAAATGGTTAGGTACACATGTTAGGTTTTATTTAATAAGTATTAAGATTTTAAAAATATTTCATTCATGGCCAAGCAATAAAACGGGTCCCCTTAGTAAAAAAGTAAACACTTATGTTTTTTAAATATATATAAAACCAAATCTAATAAAATTTATATTTTAAACGGTTTAAACTAACCATATATATAAAATATGATTCAAACTTAAGTTTATTTCTTTTTTAAATTATATTTGCCTAGATGTATAAGTTAAGTTTAAATATGATTTAAACTTAGGCTTAAAATATGGTCATTAACTCTTCCCTCAATCTCATGTAATTTTAATATGGTTTAAGGCTTTTGATATATAATTTTTTTCCAAGACTATATAAATTTTAATATGATGTTTAAATAAATTATTATATAAACATTATTCTATATTATATATTTTTATTTAAAAATAATAATATAGTTTTCAAATTATATAGGATATAGTTATAGATTAACTATAAACTATAGTTTTTAAATTGAATCTTTTTTAGGGGCAAAGAACACGGGTATGAATTTACCTTACGAAATATTTAACCTACAAACATTTGAAATTATAAAAAACATAGAAATTATTTCATATAGTAATAAATCATTTCTTTTTCTTTTTCGTATGTGATTTTCGCAGGTGAATATTTGAGCCCTTTTTCACTGTGCACACATCAATCTCCAAACAAACATTAATTCCATATAATTTACAAAGTGTAAATGAAAGTAATAATCATATCATATTACATCTCCCCCAAAAATTAAGGACTTAAAATTGAAAAACTCTAAAAAATTTACCAAAATAAAATGGGGAAAAAAAAGAAGGGGACCGGATACTTTTAAATACCCTTTCGAGTTGGTTAAAAAACCATAAAAATTAAATAAATAAAATACAAGACATTTAATCTTTATTTATTTAATTTACCTTACTACGATACCATGTTATAATTTGAGGATTCTAATAAATACAGATTTAATCAACTTACATATTATATAATGCTACAATAAATATTTAAATAAACATTACATCATAACATAAATAAATACTTATATGAAATAAATAACATAAGTGACACATTATTTATAGTGGAAAACCCCAATAGAGTAAAAATCACTTTGAAAATAACATTTTACTTTGAGAACTTATTTTACATCCAGTAAGATCACCTCCTCCTTTAAAACCCTATTTACCAAGGGTAAAACCAAATCACTTGATTTGCACACACGGAAATGAATATATCAAATAAAGACCTAAAGTCCTATTTATATAAGGTGATCGGGTATGTCTCCCACCCACCTTTTCAACCTAAAATAGTTAACACATACACCTAAGTTTATAATATTTAATATTAGAAATATAATCATTTCATGATATTAAATATTTAACCTAAAGTATATACCTAGGCTAACATATTTAATAATAGAAACATAAATATTTCATATTATTAAATATTAACTTATATATTATTGATGGACCCATATACATTAAGGGTTGGCCAAAAGACTTAATCATTATGTTCCAACAATATATGACACAAGTTTTTTATAGAACAATACGATGATGTATAGTACTCAAAATTTAGTCACAACAAATAGTCTATTCCCTAAATTTATCTAGATAGGTTTGAAACCAAATAGTGACAACACAATATCACCAGTTAGGTCAAGTTTGAAACAAACAAGGCCTAAATGATAAGATAATGTTGACGCGACCTTCTAACAAGATATACTAAAAACAAGTTTCTAAACACTAGCAAATTCTAAGTCTTGTAAAATGGACGATACAAATGTGAGCGATCATGTAACAATGTTATTTGGACACGTAATCAAGCTTTGCAAGAAAGTGATATTTTAGTATCAAAATGGTGTTATAGCGATGTTAATAAAGTAACCTCAACACTTACAAATTCAAGACAAGGCTAGGGTGTAAAAACTACGTCTAAGTATAGCAAGGAATTATTAAGTGTGCGAGTAGCGTAACGATACAATATAGATATTTAGGTCAAGTTTCACAATGGAAATGAGACGTAAATGTTGAATTGTATGGCTATAATGCGGGTCAGTGTAACAACTCTAGAGAAGACAATGATAAGACAACCTAGCTACAATGATAGTAAGTCTCAAATATGGGTTTTGAGACACAAGGGGCTACTAGATCGTGAAGACGTACCATTCACACTTTCAACTCTTGCATTCCTGCCGCAACATGGTCATGCAAGAAGACTACAAAAGTGGTGGACATAATTATATCTAGTAGGTATCCGTGTATGTTTCTCATTTTGTCTCAAAATGAGCAATAAGAAAATAAGGGGATAGACCAAATGGTGTTGAAATAAACTTGGTGTTATTTTGGCAAAGTTTTTCCTTGTCTTAGGACAAGTGAAAAACTAGGACAAAATGACACTAAGTAGATTTTGTGATGAAATGTCACGTGGTTTCAACTTTAAGAGATTCTTTCCCTTGTTTGAAAAATAAGAGTTTGAATCTAACAAAGTTGTCACTTTGTGAGAGCACTCAAGTATACTATCTAAGACAAAAACAATGTCTCCAAGCCGGCAAGCTTCCTGGGTGGTTATCTCTCTAGGTGTTACAAGATATCTAAGGCGAGCTCGGTTTACCTTGGTTTCCCAAGGAGTATATCATCTTTACTTTACCCCCTTCAATATAATGATCACCAAAGTTCCTTTAGTTATACTTTCATTGGGGTCGCAATACGGATATCTTTGACTCTAATCTTACCAAGGCGTATTAGACAAGTTGGTAGTGTGGAGAACTTTCCTATTTTGTTCACAAGGTTCCCTCTTGTGTGAACTACTTTAGGGTTCCTATGACCACCCCCATTGTTGTAGTTTAAGGCTTATGTCAAAGGGGTTATGTCCTAGTTAAGCGAACGGTTGTAGATCTTAACCGAAACCTACAAATACAATGTGATGATTGTGGTGTATTTTTTATCTGTTATACTTAATATGGTTTTTGTCACACTCCTTTTGGCAACCTATAATCACACGTGTAGTTAGAAAAATTGTTTAGGTCCTCCTTTCTTTGACTAGCGTTAGGTCCTTCACACAAATGGTTAGTAGTTCCAAAAAGATTCACAATATCATAGGAAAATAGCAATGAAAAATGCTTGTAAATCAACTAACTACCATCAAACTTTACAAAAACAAGGTTTATTCCTATTAATCCAAGTGCTTCTTAATGAAAGACTAAAATTTCTTTTGATTCCCAAGATCACACTAGGTGTAAGGGAAGATCATACACAAATTTTATCCTTGATTTCTTTATTAAGTTAAAAAGCTCTAAACTGAAAGATTAAGCACATGTAAAAAAAGAAAGTTTATTCTCTTAAGCACAAAATGAATGATAATTATTCCTACTTACTCTCAAGAAGCAAGAGAAGAGAATACACAACTCTATTCTAAACTCAATAAAAGTGTGAAAACATAATCACTCAAACCCTAGCCTAATTTACTAAAAAATTCTTTATCAAACCCTAGGAAAATTTTGTTAGGAATATTGCTCTAAAATCAATAAATTGACAAAAACAACTTCAAAAAACCCTTAAAAATTAACAAGAATCATAAAATTGAAATTCTAGAATTTGAGAAAAATTTACCTTGATGCATGGGCACCCTCTTAGTACACAAGTGCTCACAGTCATGCACAGGCACTCACAATCATGCACAGGTGCCCCTCTGTCATTTTTCACATAGTCAATGATGCATGGGCATTCATAGTAATGCATAGGCGCATTTTTTATGTAGATGCTCAACCTATCTTTTGGAGGCCATAACTTTTGCTCCCGACCTCAAAACGACTCCATTTTTTTTTGCGTTGGAAAGGTATTGAAGTGAACTATGCAATGCCAACATAAAATTGGAGAAAAAATTTACCAAGAATTTAGGGTATTCATTTTTAGAAAACTATTCCTTTTCAACATATCTAAATGCTTTGATGAATTTTTTTAGAAGATTTCTTGAAAAAGGTCCAATCATTGGTATTTCTTAGAAATTTTGATACGGTTTTACCTCCTTATATCCTACAAAAATCAATAAAACACAACTTATACCACTAATTTAATTGAAACAACTTTTAAAAAATAGAAATTGATCTAAAATTTTGAAAATTACTCTAAAACTTTGAAATTAATCTAAAAGTTTGAGAAACTAATCTAAAATGATTAAAAGTAACTAGAAAGTTTGAAATTAAACTAGAAAACTTGAAATTAATCTAAGAAACTAAAACTAATCTAAAACTTTGAAACTAAGTTAAAAGCTTAAAAATTGAAATGCAATGGGGTATTGTCCCACCAAGTCGTGCCAAATAATGACACCCTAAACTTTCATAATCAAATTACAAAGCTAAACAAGGAAGGATAACACCATTGCCACCTAATAGCCAAGGTTCCAAGTCTAGGAATGTAACATTAATATAGAAGTTAAAAGGAATGCTTAACTACTATGAAAACAATGCAAGATCTAATTAAACATGCCTACTAATATGCTTCAATTACCTAACATGGGCCTAAATAGACCTAAAAGGGAAATCAAATGGTTATGGTTGCTACTCCAAACAATGGTGAAATGACCTCTCCAAATGACTTGTTAAGTCACTTTAGATTATTCATCTACTAACCTTGTTGAAGTCTTTAGGCAAAGATTGAACTTGGTTATATATCATATTTATTATATGAGATGTAAATCAAAGCATGGTGTAAAGTATAAAGGAATGAGGTGCACCTTTTTATAGTTTTCCTTTTGGGAAAAACTTGTATTTTGGTGCATGTGGGGCTAAAAGCCCCAAATTAGATTAAAATTGATAATCATGATTAGGCCTTGCTAATCACAATTAGTGAAATACTAAGTGATTAAGAGGTGTGGAGCCTTAATCGACTACTTAGGTTCAACTAGGAGGCTAGGATAAGATTTTGAAGCTTTTTGAGACGTTGTGGAGGTGAATGGGGTGATTTTGAGTGGTTGGAAGAGGGGTTTAAGCCAATACTAGGATATATTAACCAAAACAATGGCAAAATAGGTTTAATTAGCTTATAAATTCTAATTGTTTGTTATGAAGAGGATTTTGACTTACGATTCATCGTAAAGTGGCATCTTGAATACGAAAGAGGTTAGGTGATCAACGAAGTGCTTGTTAATCGACCAAGTGGCAAGAAAAATTATTTAATTAGTAAAGAGCACTAATTATAACGGAATTGGGAAGAATAAGAGTGATTTGTGTGTGTTTTAGCAATAATATTGCAAAAGTGGAATTTAGTTGTCTACATGTGTTCTTCCACTACTCTAACCCTTGGTTTTCCTCTCAACGATGATGTGATGGATGGTGGATGGTACCCATAGAGTGTCCAGAAAAGGAGATATTTTGAATGAAGTATGGAAGGAAATGTTATACCACCATTCTACAAGTGGCAGCCATTGGACCCATCTCGCTTATTTATCTGAGGTGAAGCAACGAAGATATCCCTCCAAACACTTATTTACAACTATTTTCCCATCAAATTGGGGATGATAAGAAGAGCTACGAGCTAACTAAGTACCCAAACATGAGAATA
Source organism: Taxus wallichiana var. yunnanensis (assembly GCA_018340775.1). NCBI lineage: Eukaryota > Viridiplantae > Streptophyta > Pinopsida > Cupressales > Taxaceae > Taxus > Taxus wallichiana. The sequence continues at coordinate 342,934,886 of CM031239.1, forward strand.
AATCAGTCCAAAAATTACTAGTAAATATAGGGTCTTGATCACTTACTATAATCTTTGGTGTCCCATGTAACTTTTGAATTGTATCCATGAAGGTTGTTGTTACTGTGCTTACAACAAATGGGTGTGACAAGGCACAAAAATGAGCATATTTGGTGAGTCTATCCACCACAACCATGATGACATTTTTTCCTTTAGATTTAGGCAATTCTATGATGAAGTCCATGGAAACCTCTTCCCACCGCTGGCTAGGAATAGATAGAGGTAGAAGACACCGGGACCGACCTATTTCACCCTTATTTTTCTAAAAAACCATGCATTCAGACCATAAATTTTGGACATCCCCTTTGAGCCATTCCCATAATAAATCTTGGTTGATTTGATAAGTATTCAAAATCCTTATTTCCCCCTATTTGGAGAAGCGTGAAGCTCGATAGAACCCTATTTTTAAGGGTGGATTTTTACATAGGTATAATCTATCTTTATATCATAAAGCATGCCCTTTCCATACAAATTTTTCAACACATGGTTGGATTATTTTTCAGATTATGAATGAGGTTTTGTGTAATTGGGTCATTTCTCCATTCAGACCTTGCCTCTTCTACTCAATCTTCTTGTAAGATGGATATGACACACAATAATGTTGTAGTTGATTCATCTTTCCTAGACAAAGCATCTGCAACTAAATTCTCCTTCCCTTTCTTGTAGATAATCTCAAAATAATATCACAACATCTTTGAGACCCATTTTTGTTTTTCTTCAGATGATAAGCGTTGCTCAAAGAAGTGTTTCATACTATCATGATTTGTCTTCACTTTAAAGTGTATTCCTATGAGATATGGTCTTCTTTGCTTTGCTGCATGAAGTATGGCTAGCATTTCCTTCTCATAAGTTATCTTTGAAAAACTCTTACCTTTGAATGAACGGCTCAAAAGGTAATAAGACGACCATCTTGCATGAGAACTGCCCCCATACCAGGCCTTGATGTATCACATTCAACAATGAATGTTTTGGAAAAATCTAGAATAGCCAAGACTAGAGTGCTACACATGGCCTCCTTTAACTTCTCAAATTCTTTGGTAGCGTCCTCATTCCAATGGAAAGAGTTCTTCTTTAATAAAGTTGTGAGAGGTGTTGTTATACTTCTATAATGCTTTACGAATCTACGATAATATCTTGTAAGCCCCAAAATCCTCAGAGATTATTTAGGATTTTGGAACCTTCCACTCCCTTGTGGCCTTGATCTTATTAGGATCCACTTTAACACCTTCATGAGAGACAATGTGACCCAAATATTCAACCTCCTTGACTCCAAAAGAACACTTAGAGGGCTTTGCATAAATTTGATGTTTCTCAAGGGTTTCCAAAACCTTATTTACATGATGCAAGTGTTCCTCCCATGTTTTTTTATAGATTAATATATCATCAAAGAACACTAAAACAAACTTCTGCAAGAATGGCTTAAAAACAAAATTCATCAAACTTTGAAATGTAGAAGGTGCATTTATGAGTCCAAAAGGCATTACCAAGAATTCATAATGGCCTTCATGTGTCCGAAAGGCAATTTTATGAACATCCTCATCCTTGATTCTGATTTGGTGGTATCTCAAACAAATATCAAGCTTTGTAAAGTAAACAACACCATGCAAATCATCAAATAAATCATCAATTACATGAATAGGAAACTTATCTTTAACTATGTACTTATTAAGTTCCCTATAATCGGGACACATGTGCCACATGTCATATTTCTTACGCACCATCACTAATGGAGAAGAATAAGAACTCTGACTATGACGGATGATTCCTCCTTCCAACATATCTTGTAAAATCTTCTCGATCTCATTATTTTTCACATATTGGTGCATATAAGGTTTGATGTTGGGAAGTTGGCTTGCTAGTACTAATCGAATAGCATGATCATGATCTCTCTTTGGAGATAAACCCTTTGGCATATTTTCAAACACAACAGAGTGTGCATCTACACTACTTGCATATCTGATGGTATAATTTCCTTAGACTGATGTGCCTCCAATGAAAATAGTTGTGCCACAAATCCCTCTGTACCCTTTTTAGTATTTTTGCATCGATGAGAGCTCACTAAGCTGTGGAGACTTTACTCTTAAACCTCTTAACTCAAAATTCCTTCCTTCGATGAAAGCGTGTGAACAACTCTTGGAAGTTCATATAAATGATTCGTAAGGTGCTAAGCCATTGAACTCCTAACACAATGTTTGTTCCTCCCATATAAATGGCATATATGGGGCTATTTAGTATGTAATCTCCCATGGTGAGCTTAATGTTATGGAATTTTCTCAAACAAGTAATAGTACTCGATGTGAAATTGATAGCTTAACTAATCTAAATAAGCAGCAATTACATTATAAAATGAAAGAAAGCAATAAGAGACATGAAACAAAGTTGCAGAGATCATATTATAACAAAAACACTATATTATTGATTGAATAATGATAGAACAAATTACAAAGAGTGTAAGCTTACAATATATAGGAGAATGATATCCTTAATATAAGGATTCAAACCCAATATTCAATCCCACAATATACTCACATATCTCTCCTATAATCACTCACCACTATTCTCTCACATATCCCACCAATATCTCCACACACAATTATCTACGTGAGTTGTTCTCACAACTCACTATTACAATAATCTATATGAGTTGTTTATTACAACTCATTTACATTTATTTATACTCTCACACTATATTATTAATATGAGTTATATTAACTCAATATTAATAACTTACAAATTAACTAATATCACTCAAACTCACTAATGTAATATATGAATATTACATTTTACAAATAATAATGTGAGCACTAATCCTAAGATTATTCCTAACTAAAGTACCTCCATCAAAGCAATCATTACTTGACATTCAGGAGTTGGATAAATAAAACAGTTTAGGCGCACTACTAACTTATGATTGATGAAGTTGTGAGTACTTCCTAAGTCAATCAACATTGTGACCCTCTCTTTTTTAAGAATCCAACCACCCTGAGGGTTTGGGGGTGCTAATGCCTGAAATTACATGGAATGAGATCGTTGGTTGGGGATCTCCTGACTCCTCCTCTAGCTCGACCATGACCTTTGACTCTTCATCTTCTTCCTTCTCTTCATCTTCACTAGGCCCATCAATGTAGAACAACTTATTTTCAACACATTTATGTCTGGTCCATATTTACTATCACAGTTAAAACATAACCCTTTTGCTCTCTTTTCTTCAATTTTTTGAGGTGTCAATCTAACTATCTCGAGGGAGTGTTGGAGGCAAGGTGTTGCGATCTCTGATATTAGTGAAATTTTGTCACCTGCTTGAAACATATTTTTCCTTTGCCCGATGTGCCATAATCATAGAATCAAAACCTTATGATGATTAAAGATACGCACCTCATGCTCAATGTAATCCTTAAGACCCCCAAGAAATAGGTCATTGAGATCTCTTTAGTAATATTTTCGACCCCATGGAAAGGTTTTGGAATTGATGAATTTAATCCTTAATAGATCTTATCCGATTTAACTTTGTTAATTGGTCAAGTAATTCTCTCGACACACTAGAACTATAGTGTAATTGCAACTCTTCGTTGAAGGATTTCCATGTAACATTGAGACCAATATTTTCATTTGAGCACATAACCATCAATACCAGACGAATTGGTCAGGTTCGAGATACAAAGATGCCATGATCACCTTTTCTCTTGATGGAATCTGATGTAGATTAAAGAAATTATCCATTTGGTTAATCCAATTTAGTGTATCCTTTCCCTCAAACTTGTGCATCTCCACTTTTGGAAACATGTTATGAGCCTATAGAGTGTTTGTATTTAGATTGGGCATGCTTGAAGATCTGTCATGGCTTGTTTGTATATTACTTTGACATGAAGATCCACCTTGGTTGATAGAAGTATGATTACCCATTATATGTGTACTAAATTTTTGCATGAAATCCTCCAATTGTTTTCCAATCCTTTCTACATCTTCTTTGTTGGCCACCCTAGACTCGAGGTTTCACATGTCAAACTCAAGTTGTCTTACCTTATGGTTTGTCAAGGTAAACCCTAACTTTAAGGAATCTGTAGTTACCCCTTATGACTCCAACTCCTCAACTATTATCTCATCCTTTTCTAGATTTTTACCTGGAGTGATGGGATTCTTTTTGCCTCTTGTGGAAGGCCCCGCCATGATGCCCCAAAATAGTAGGATTTAGGGATCAAGGTCAAATTTTAGGGTTTGGGATTTTGATAGGAATTTGGCCAAATATAAACAAACTTAAAGAACAAACTCTAACTAATTTTTTATCCTCTTTCCAAAAATGTAAATAACTTGGAAAAATTCCACAATTTGCATCCTAGGGAGTGAATTTATGAAAAACCCTAAATTTGTAATAACTTTTGTAAAATAAATAAAAAAAGTCTAAAATTTTTAGGGAACCTTACTTGGAATTATTCGCAACTCTGATAAAACAATCTCTAACAAATTCTCTCTGGTTCGCAAGATATAGAGGAAACAAAAAATAAGGTTTTTACCCTAATTTTGGCCCAAATCACACTCTGATACCACTTGCAATGGAATTACTTAAATAAATCAGAACATCAACAGCAATATAAAACTAAGTGACAGCAAAATGTAGATAAATTATCTCAATATGCAAGTATAATAGCTTAGCCACTTTGAGGGGAAACCTCCAAAGCATACAATAAGACTCAAGTGTTCAATATATCCTTAACTACACACTACTATCTCCTATATATACCCTTCCTATGTTATGGCCACCACTGAGGCTGACCTACTAATGATATGAATGAAATATATAATGATAAGAACATATGAATAACCAAGGGAATGTGTGCCACATGTTGGCATCTCCATCCAATACACTATATATGATTAAGGGCGTAGACCGAGAGGCATGAATAATCACACCAATATTGAATGAATAATCACACCAATCTCAACCGATTTTGGCCTCACACTTGAAATTGAAAAATAAATTCTTTTCTCTAAGGGGTTGTTAGACTTCTCAAGTGTCTTCTACTACTCTTAGTAAAACTAAAGGAAATAAGATATATTTGGATACTCGATGGATGGCGATGTTCAACAACAATGCACCAAGTATGCTCTTATATTCTATATTGGTTAAAATCAAAGTAGATGACAAGGCTATAGAGGAAGAGTTCAATTCTTTGATAAAAGTTCAAATTAAAATGCTAGATTTTCATATTTGTGAAGATAAGTGATTGGTTCACCAAGGTACAAGAGCTAAAAATTCCAATAAAAGCTAGCATTAGGGAGGATGTTAAGGCCTCCAATTCCTTTGGGAATTTATCTTGTTAATTTCACCTTCGCTCGACCTCCCAAGTTTTTTTAAAGGATATTATTACATAAAAGACATTTTCTCACATCCTTGGATTTATCAATCATTACGATAGACCAAAGAACTATGTGTATCTTGTACTTTATATATTTTGGGATAATGGATTAGTATAGGTCAGCCTACCTTTATTTCACATAGTGATATGATTTAAATATAGTATTTCCCATATATTCAAGAAATTCATCACATTGATCCATTTATGCAAGTGTGATTAAATTTTCTTTAGTTGTTCTAGAGCCCACTTTCTTAGCTCTTTTGTTTTACTAGTTCATTTCTCATGTATCTAGATACTAGCGAGTTTGTTGAGGAAATACATTATGTTGATCTGTGAATTTCAATACTAGTTTCATATACATGTGAGATATTCAAGTATTTTATTTGAGGGCATAGGCGCCTAATTTGAGATTTGACCTTGGACATTGGACTAGTTATATGTACTACTTTAAGTATTTTTATGTAGTAGAAGATTCAAGTATTAATACTTGGTTGATTTTATATTTAGATAGTTAGATTGTGTATGTTGATATTGGTGGTCTATTTAGCTAGATTCATTCTTTTGAATGTAAATGGATTTATTGGATGGTTTGCATCTTGTATTAGATTATCGTTTTGTATGTATTGTATATGTTATTTTTGATGTATTTAATGGGAGCGTTAAGTGCACAAGCAACAAATGGTGACACCAAGGTGGTATGTGGGGGACTCAGTCATGCCACTTCCATTGCACAACAAACTTAACCATGACATTTTTTTAGCCCTTTTATATTGAATTTTTTTGTAAATGAGTTATGCATATTGCCACTTTTAAATGTGTTTGAAATTATTTATTTTCCTTATTTTTGCTATTCACCCACTCTTTTTTAATTGGTTATTACCCCTTAATCATAAACACTTTCTAAAACCCTCTAATCATGTTTAGTTGGCTCTTTTCCCAAGCAAACACTCCTCTTTTCTCTCATATTTCATATTTGCATTTCCCACCACTTTTTGGAGTGTTTGACAAATTGTATGAGCCTTTTCACTTGAACAAAAGCCTTTGATACTATATCAATAGGATGGGGAGATTTTTTCCAATGTATTTTGGGGATTCTAAGGTTCATTGAGCCACTAAAAGGACTTGAAAATTCATCTCAAAAAAACACGTATGATTGAGTGTGGGATCTTAGAAAGTTTGAAATTGTAAGTCAAACTCATGTGACTTGTAAATGGGTGTAAAAGGATATTTTTCTTTTGGATGGGAGTGAGAATCATTCTAGGTAACATCTAGATTATTTGATATGGGAGTGAACACTTTTCCAACTTACAATAAGTGTTGGGTTGAATCCTTTTCTTATTTATCCTTCAAATTTTAACTTTAGAGAAAGTTGTTGATTTTACATTTTTAGAGAGTTCTTGTTTAAGTTAGAGAGTTTTGGAGTTGAGTTCCTCTAAATTGGGTAGATTGGATTTAGGCTTGGAGGAGAGCTTGTTGGATCTTCTTTAATAAAGAGAGTTATTTTAGAGGTAGGCTATTTTGTTTCATATCTTTGTGAGTTTATGTATGCATGTAAAAATGGAATGTGTAGCTAAAGTAGAATGGAGGATTGTTCTCTTTTTGTCTTTCTTGATTTTTGGTTTCTTAGTCTCCCTCTCTTTTATTCTTATGTAGTTGTTTTTATTTTATTTTGAGGATTATTTTGTTCTTTCATCTCGCCCATTGGGTTGATTTTGGGGGTGTGAGACAAGAGGGTGTGAAATGGGCATTGGCCATTGGCTTGTTGGTCAAGCCCTCCATTATTGCATTTTTGTGTTATGTGATTCTCATCAACTTGGGGTTTTTTAGCTTGTTGTAGTTCAAATGGAACTTCTTTGTAGGTTGAAAGCTCATTTTATACTTGGTGTTGAAAAATAAGAAGAGAAGCGGTTGTTTTTGTTGAAGTGTTTAACTTGTGGATGAAGAAAGAAAAATTGTGGATTGAGAAAAAGTATGTTTATTACATCCTCTTCCCTTGTTGGATGCATTTTTGGGTTGCTTTAGTTTGCTTGGGACGTGCATTGTGGATGTCTACTCTCATATATTTTATTTCCCTACCTTATTATACAAATGGTTTAAGCATGCATCCTTCCCTTGGGCTTGGTAGGAGGCTATGCAAATATCCAAGTTTAGTGGGAATATTTATGATTATACCAATAGGTTGGGTAGACAAGTTCTTGTGCTTATTGGTCTCTTAGAATTGGAAAATTGCTTTGATTGTACGTTGCTTTGGAAGCTTGGAGCAAGGAAGGAAAATTTTTGAAAGCTAGCTCTTAAGTGTATTTTGTCACTCTTGTACACTTGTATTGATAAAACAACGTAAAAATAAAATAAAGTGATGCTTAGCTTGTGAGTTTCAATAAAATATTGGTGTATGTACAAAATAAGAATGTGAATAAACAAAAAGAGAACGATACACTCTTATCTCTCTCCCATAGTCTCCTACTATGTTAAGCTTAAAATTAATTATATTTGAATGGAGTTTGTAGTGATTATGGATGATAAATTTGTAAGTCTTCTTCTCCCTCTCTTTACATTTTAGAATTAATTTGAATGTTATATCTTTGTTGATTATATTCTTTTTATTTCTTGTTGACATTAAACTCTACTTATAATTGTAAATTATAAAAGTAGACACATATATATCCATAGATCCATATGTATGTGTGTGTGTGTGTGTGTGTGTGTGTGTGTGTGTGTGTGTAATACACACACACACACACACACACACACACACACACACACACACACACACATATATATATGTACGTATGTATATATATGCTTTGTGTATAATATATATACATACATACATATGTATGTATGTATGTATGTATGTATATATGTATATATGTATATGTATATGTATATACATACATACATACATATAGATATATATATATATATGTATGTATGTATGTATGTATGTATGTATGTATGTATGTATGTATTTATGTGTATATACATACACATAAATACATACATACATACATACATACATACACACATACACACATACATACATGTATGTATGTGTGTGTTTATGTATGTGTAGACATATAAATTTCACTTTTGCAATCTTATTGCCAAACGCACGCAAATCACTCTTATTCTTTCCAATTCCGTTATAATTAGTGCTCTTTACTAATTAACTAATGTTTCTTGCCACTTTGGTCGGTTAACAAGCACTTCGTTGATCACCAAACCTCTTTCACATTCAGGATGCCACTTTACGACGAATTGTAAGTCAAAATCCTCTTCAAAACAGACAATTAGTGTTTATAAGCTAATTAAGCCTATTTTGCCCTTGTTTTGGTCAATATACCCTAGTATTGACTTAAACCCCTCTTCCAACCACTCAAAATCATCCCATTCACTTCCACAACGTCTCAAAGCAAGCTTCAAAATCTTATCCTAGCCTCTTAGTTGACCCTAAGCAATCGATTAACGCTCCACACCTCTTAATCACTTAGTAATTCACTAATTATGATTAGCAAGGCCTAATCATGATTAGCAATTATAATCTAATTTGGGGCTTTTAGTCCCACATGCACCAAAATACAATTTTTTCCCAAAAGTAAAACTATAAAAAGGGTGCACCTCATTCCTTTATACTTTAGAACATGCTTTGATTTGCATCTCATATAATAAATATGATTTATATCCAACCTCAATCCTTGCTTAAAGCCTTCAATGGGGTTAGTAGATGGATATCCAAAATGACCAAGTAGTCATTTGGAGAGGTCATTTCACCTTGTTTGGAGTAGCAACCATAACCATTTGATTGCCCTCTTAGGTCTATTTAGGCCCATGTTAGGTAATTCAAGCATATTAGTAGGCATGTTTAGTTAGATTTTGTATTGTTTTCATACTAGTTAAGCATTCTTTTAAGCTTCTATCTTAATGTTACATTCCTAGACTTAGAACCTTGGCTAGATGGATGGAAATGGTGTTATATTTCCTTGTTTAGTCATGTAATTTGCTTTGTAAAGTTTAGGGTGCTTTCATTTGGCACGCCCGGTGGGAGAATACCCCATTGCATTCAATTTTTAAGCTTTTAACTTAGTTTCAAAGTTTTTCATTTTAAAGTTTTAGATTAGTTTCAAGTTTCCTAGATTAATTTCAAAGTTTTTCTAGTTTACTTTCAAGATTTCTAGTATACTTTTAAGATTTTTAGATTAGTTTTTCAATATTTTTAGATTAATTTCAAAGTTTTAGAGTAATTTTCAAAGTTTTAGATCAATTTCCATTTTTAAAAGTTGTTTCAACTAGATTAGTGGTAGAAGTTGTGTTTTCTTTATTTTTGTAGGATATAAGGAGGCGAAGCCCTGTCAAAATTGCTAAGAAATCCCAAAGATTGGACCTTTTTTCAAAAAAATTGCTTCAAAACTCATATTTTTGACCATCTACAGGAAAAAGGCATTTTTGCATGACTATGAGTGCATGTGCCTCACTGGAAGCACATGTGCATCATTAATTGTTTGAAAGATGACAGAGGGGCACTTGTGCATGTGTGAGTTCTGATGCATGACTATGAGCACTGTGTATGATGTGAGTGCATGTGCACTAGTAGTGCACTAGTAGGGGCACATGTGCATCAAGGTAAAAAAATCAAAATTCCAAAACTTCAATTTTATGATTCCTATTAGTTTTTAAGGGTTTTTAGATGTTGTTTTTGTCAAATTATTGATTTTAGAGAAATATTCCTTTAAAAATTGTCTTAGGGTTTGATAAAGGATTTTTGAGTAAATTGGGTTAGGGTTTGAGGAGTGATTGTGTTTTCATACTTTGATTGAGTTTGGAATAGAGTTGTGTATGCTCTTCTCTTGCACCTAGTGTGATCTTGAGAACCAAAAGCACCTCTAAACCATTCTTTTTGCTTCTTGGGAGTAAGTAGGAACAATTATCATTCATTTTTGCTTAAGAGAATAAACCTTCATCATTTTTGTATGTGCTTAATCTTTTAGTTTAAGAGCTTTTTCACTTAATAAAGAAATCAAGGCTAAAATTTGTGTATGCTCTTCCCTTGCACCTAGTGTGATCTTGGGAATCAAAATCAATTTTAGTCTTTCATTAAGAAACACTTGGATTAATTGGGAATAAACCTTTTTTTTCAAAGTTTGATGGTAGTTAGTTGATTTACAAGCATTTTTCATTGCTATTTTCTTATGATATTGTGAATCTTTTTAAAACTACTAACCATGTTGTGAAGGACCTAACACTAGTCAAAGAAAGGAGGACTTAAACAATTTTTCTAACTACACATGTGATTATAGGTTTCCAAAAGGAGTGTAAAAAAACCACATTAAGTCTAAAAGATAAAAAAATACACCACAATCATCACATTGTATTTACAAGTTTCGGTTAAGAGTTATGGCTCATCCGCTCAACTAGGACATAACCCCTTTGGCATAAGCCTTAAGCTACAACAATGGGGGTGGTCTTAGGAACCCTAAAGTAGTTCACGCAAGAGGGAACCTTGTGAACAAAATAGGAAAGTGCTCCACACTACGACTTGACTAGTATACCTTGGTGAGATTAACATCAAAGATATCCATATCATGACCCCAGTGAAAGTATAATTAAATGCACTTTGGTGCTCATTATACTGAAGGGGGTAAATTAAATCTGAGATACTCCTTGGGAAACCTTGGTAAATCGAGCTTGCTCTAGATATCTTGTGACACCTAGAGAGAGAACCACCTAGGAAGCTTGTCGGCTTGGAGCCATTGTTTTTGTCTTAGTTGTTATACTTGAGAGCTCTCACAAAGTGACAACTTTGTTAGATTCAAACTCTTTTTTTTCAAACAAGGGAAATAATCTCTTAAATTTGAAACCACGTGATTTTCATCATGAAATCTACTTAGTGTCATTTTTTCCTAGTTTTTCACTTGTCCTAAGACAAGGTGAAACTCTGCCAAAATAACACCAAGTTTATTTCAACACCACTTGGTCTACACCCTTGTTTTCTTGTTTCCCATTTTTGGACAAAAGGAAACAACATATATGGATACTGCTAGATATCATGTTTCCACCACTTTTTTATTCTACTTGCATGACTAGGTTGTAATGTTGGAGTGCAAGTGTTGAAAGTGTGCATGGTACGTACTCATGATCTAGTAGGCCCCCTTGTCTCAAAAACCCATATTTGAGACTTATTATCATCGTAGTTAGGTGATTTCATCCTTGTCTTCTTTTGATTTTTTACACTTTGCCCACATTATAGCCATACAATTGAGATATTTATGTCTTGTTTCCATTGTGAAATTAGGCCTAAATCTCTATATTGTAGAGTTACGTTGTTTCGCACGCATAACAATTTCTTGTTATACTTAGACGTAGTTTTTACATCCTAACTTTGTCTTGAGTTTTGTGAGTGTTGAGGATACATTGTTAGCATCGTGATAACATCATTTTGACACTAGAAATATTTATTTCCCAAAATCTTGGTTCACGTGTCCAAATAGTGTCGTTACGCTACTCACATTGTTATCATCCATTTTACGAGACTTGGACTTTGTTAGTGTTTAGAAACTGGTTTTTAGTATATCTTGTTAGAAGATCACGTCAACATTCTCTTATCATTTAGGCCTTGTTTGTTGCAAACTTGACCTAATTGGTGATGTTGTGTTGTCACTATTTGGTTGCAAACCTATCTAGACAAAATCTTAGAGAATAAACTATTTGGTGTAACTAAATTTTGAGTGTTGTACGTCATTGTATTATTCTAAGGAAAACTTGTGTCATATATTACCTTCTTTAGGGTAGCTTGTTCGTTATTCTTTAGTTCATACATTTTTTTTACCTATCAATTTTGTGGCTATTCTATAGTCACCTTGTTTTAACAATTTAGTGTCATTACGTTGTTAAAATTTGACTAAGGTCCCTTTTTAGTAAACCTTAGTGGAAAATTCTTGCGTTGTATTTCCTATCTCGAGTATGCCTACTACGAGGATGGGATCCCAAAGATTAGGAACCGATATATTTGGAGGTGAAACTCTCTTTTAGAGGATAATATCATGGTTGACCATAGTGGTGGAGAGGAAGAGTCTCCTCGTATGAATATAGAGCATCCTCCGCTAATTTTGACGATTACATTTTTCAAAAAAAAAAGCATGAGGTTTTTATGTGTTATGGAACTAGGAGCTAGGTTACCTCCCACACGGTGGACCCTTCTCTCATTGTCGTAATGGTTCGAGGGGAAGAGGAAGTGGAACGTCCTCATGCCATATAGATGACATATTAAACCCAAGTCACACCTCTACTTCTGCACGACAAAATAATGAGGAAGTACCTTTTGAAAATGATGAAGACTATCATTTACCTCCTATTAAAATTCATTGTGAAGACCATGAAGAACATGTTCATCATGCATAACCTCCCCCTAACGAAGATCGTAATGAAATACCCATTCAAGAGGTTACGTTAGAACAATAGGTCCAAGCCCTCACTTGCCAATTAGCAAGTTTGGCTTCACATATACAAAAGGAACAACCAAAATTTGTGAAACAAACTATACCAAAGGTAAAACCTAAAGCTTCATTTCACGAGTTCCCAATAAACACTCCTCGATGAGGAGACACGAAAGGATCCTTATGAGGAATTTTTCATTGAGAAATGGGTGGGCATACACCTAGGCTTAACCCTTTGTATAGACTACACCGCCATCCATGCAAGATCATATCTTTAATCAAGAGTGGTCTACTATGAAGAGCGCCCTTCAAGTGTTACAAGAGGGCCAAACCGGGTAACAATAACAAGAAGTACCGGTTTGATGAGTTATGTCCTCTACCCATTTGAAAAGCCCATGTTACAGGTACCTTTCCGAAGACATTTTTATTTTCCAAAATTTGATAAATATAAAGGAAAAGGTGACCCTCATGATCATATAAAAGAATTTTATATGGCATGTCAAGAGGTTGCATATAGCGACAATTATCTTATGCGCTTGTTTCCATGAATTTTAGGAGCAACATGCGTTAGAATGGTTTGTGCATATCCCTAAGGGATCCATATCAACATGGCTAGAACTAGAAGAGAGTTTCATACGACACTTCTCTTTCAATATAGAAAATTATGTCACCATGTTAGATCTTTATAATGTCAAATAAAGAAATAATGAAAACTTCGTTGCGTTTTTACAATGATGGAGAGGATTAGCTAGCTACTTTCCTTGCACCATACCCGAAAAGTAATGATAGGCATATTTGTTCCCAACCTCCATCTAAACATTACATTCCACTTGCAAATGCATTTTGGTAACACGTTTGAAGAGGTAATAGAAAAAGGGAGTCAAATTGAAAAGGCATTGTTAGCTAGGGGGACTCTAAAACCTTTCTCCCGTGAACACAACGATTCTAAATCTAATGATAAAACAAAGTTTGTTCCTAATAGAAAAAAAAAATTGTTAGTGATGGGATAGTAGACTCTAAATGGGTGCAAGCCATACAAAACCACACACCTTTAAAACTTGCAAAGGGTAATCCACCTACCAAGTATAAACACCACACTTTTACTCCTCTATCTGAATCCATATCGTCTATACTAAAATAGTTAGAGGTTGTAAACATGGTAAAATACCCTGAAACACAACCCTACGGGGACGATACACCTAAACCATCATGGTTTAGGGAGAATGAATTTTGTGAGTTCCACCATGTAAAAGGTCACAAAACGGACAAGTGTTTAAGATTAAAACACTATATTCAAGACCTAGTCGACAACGGTGATATTGAAGTAGATTTTGTTGCAGCTATAAAATCTCCAAATGAAAAATTAGGATCTTCAAAAATCCTTTTCCCAATCATGAAGAAAATAAAAATTTGGATCAGGGACAATCGTCTCATAATAAGAATGCTAACTATGTGTCAAACAAAGACCATTTTGATGCCTTGATAGGTTGTGTTGACCCCCTCATTGAGAAAATCAATACAGTTAGAATCAAGACAAGAGAGTGTGTTGTGGCAACATGGCGGGCTCCTCATTATAAATTTTGAACCTACTCCCCCTCCTCCTCAAGAGAGTCACTATGATGTGTTAGATCAACTAGAAAAAACTATAGCTAAGATTTCCATCTTATACCTTCTAAATATCTCTAGCATCCATAAGGATATACTTTACAAAACCTTATAGGGATCAGGAGTATCCATTGATGTTGACCCAACACATTTGCAAGCCATGGTAGCACAACTTGTTCCTTTGGAACATATAACCTTCAACACTATAGAAGCCTTAGTTAAATATCCTTCACATAACCTACCCTTGCATATTGAGGTTATCATCAAATGTAAGAAGGTTAAGAGAGTGCTTGTGGACGATGGATTGGGTCTTAACATATGTACTCTCAAACTAGTCTGCCAACTAGGTTGCACAAAAGTTGATCTAGAAACAAAGGTCATCACCATTAAGGCATATGACAATGAAGAATGACAATCAGATGGAATGATCACTTTCTCATTAGAAGTGGGTCCCATAACACATGATACGAAGTTCCACATCTTGGACTTGGAACTCCCTTACAATATATTGCTTGGTCGCCCATGGATTCATGTCATGTAGGCCATGCCATCAACATATCATTAGTGTTTAAAGTTGCAATATGAGGGACAAACACTTACCATACATGGGGACCCCCAACCATTTGCTCATTGTAGAGCATTGTCAAGATTTTTTTCCTACAATCTATGAGTGTCCATCTACAAAGATTGCTATTCCTATCCATTAGAGGCCCTTACTTCATGAGTGGATCCAGATACCTTGTCTATCAATGACAATGGTGCTTCCACCTCAGAAACTCCTTTTTCTACATGGGAGATGAAGGTCAAACCAAGCGGTTGTGGAGAGTATAATCTACAATAGGCCCTAATGGTTCAAAATGGTCGCTATCAGCCCAAGTGCATGGTAGGCCGTGTTTCAAAGTTTAGAGATCAAGAGAGACTTTCCCTTTCAAGAATTTTACTCCTAGTGGCTTGCTAGAAGATGAAAAGTTTCTTATGGACATTGTGTTCTATCCTGATGATGATGACATGGCTACATGTTATAAATCACCTAAGTATCCCATTCCTAATCGAATAATGCTTTCCATGAGGTATAAAGGACGTGGGTGTGGCCGCCAAGAACAAGGTCCATTAGAGGCTCTTACAATACCTCATCGTATAATAGGTAAGTTAGGTATAGGAATCCATTTATATGAGTCTCACTCTTCAGATGATGAGTATGCCTCTTCTGAGAGTGAGGATAGTTTTTCCGGAAATGAAAGTGAAATAGATTCCCAATGTAGTCTTTACGAAGACCTTGCCTCTACGAACCTATTCGCCAATATGGATATCCTTACTATAACCCTGTTATACCCACCATATCCCCTATAACTCAACCATTAACCCTCACCTACCCATCACTCGTGAATTGGGATCAACAACACATGTACCTATTGATGTGTTTCAGAATGATGAGGCCATTGGTGAGTTCTTGGGAATCAGAGACAACATTCCAAGAAATGATCACAAGAAGGGGTTCTCCATTCAGACTTAACGCATGTGCATACTTTGGAGAGGAAGTAGAGTTGTGTGGGAATTTAAGTAAAAAAGTGAGCAAGGGAAAAATTTCCAAAGAAAAGCCTTGTGGAAATAAAAGGGGAAGTCCTATAGTAAAAACCTCTTTGAGGCACTTGTGGAAAAACAAGAAGAACAACCTATGGAAAAGATAATGTACCTGCTTCAAGATGAAGAGCTCCCTGAGCCACCTGTGATAGAGGAGGATCTCAATCTCCCTCCTGATCCTACACGCATGGGGGATGAATCAAAGTTATTAGTGGAAGATACAATAGATGTTAATATCAGCACGAGGAACTACCATGGATAGTTAAGTTGGGAGCTTCCCTCTCAGCCAAAGAACAAAAAACATTCACAAGACTCTTAAGAGAGTATGCAAACATCTTCGCTTGGTCTTACATTGACATGCCAAGACTTGATCCTACACTAGTGGTGCATAAATCTTATGGTACACCCAGATTCCAAGCCCATCAAACAAAAGCTTCGAAAAGATGCATCATCGCGGTGCCTTACGGGTGTGAGGCTAAAGGTTAGCTAGAAAGGTTACTAGAAGTAGGCTTGATCGTGTTTCTCGGGCAGGTTGATTACTAATGTGGTCTTGATTGCAAAAACATTGAATCCTTTCTAGAGTGTGGGACAAATTGAAGAGGATAGAAAAATCTTTGTCCTAAGGATGATTTCCTCGGTTCCTAAACATCAACATGATTTGCGATTCTACGAAATATGAGAGGGTTTTCACTCAAAATCTAATCTAATTTTCAAATAGACAAGGGAAGAAGATGCATAAGATAAATCTAAGCTAATAGAGGTGATGACCATTTTATTTGAAGAACATATGCTTTGCCAAATTTAAAAATGTCCCCATCATGTAGATATAAAGGGTGACATCATGTAATATTTTATGATATGAAAAATGACATGAAAGATGGAAGATTACATAGATAATATAATATTAAATTTAGAACTGCGAGGAACACAGAAATTTATATATATCTTTCAAGGATCTAAGGGATTCAAACAGTTTGACTTAATGGCCAAAGGCAAAAAATGTGTTTCGGTGTATATGGGAGGTTTGAAACTCCACAAATCTTCATTATGTCAGAGAGGAAGGGAAGTGGACCGGAAATGTCCCACTTATCAAAAATTTCCCCCCTTAGAATTTATAGGAAGAATGGGAGAGAAAAGAGAGAGGAATTCGAAATTGCCCCAACCACCTCTAGGTTGCATTTAATTCGTCCATCATGAAAATGTCATACATTTACATGGCGGTGTTTAAGAAGGATGTTAATTTCAACTAGGGACATAACAACAACATGGTTTTAAAAGCATTAAAGTGGATTTGTTGCTCAAGCATCATGGATCCCAGCTTGTTATTTATCCAGGCGTTTCTCAATTTTCATCCTCCTGAAAACTGAACCAAAATGCAAGAATTGACCATGGGAAACGTGTAGAGAATCTCATAATTTTCCAATTGATATCAGAAACGTCAACCATTTTGAGCTCTGGCGATCGAAAGATAGTCTAAAGAAGATTTGTGTAAAAGAAAATGCGAAAACGGATTTTGAAATCTTAAAGAGTGAGGATAGTTTGCCACTTGGATGCCACGTGGCATGCTCGAAATAGCGAATAATTCTCTCTTGGTCGACTTGCAAACTGTAGTTTGTATTTTGAGGCGATAGAACAAACCCCTTTAAATTAATGGGATAAACGTGTAAAAAAGAGCATCTCCGATGGTCCTTATGGCGATTCGGCTCCTACGCGTAAAGGGCCTCCATTTGTCCCGGATGACCCATTTGATTTTGGGCCCTTTGTGCTCATTCGAAGCCTAATGTGCCGGTTCGGGGAGTTCGAGATTTTGTGTAAGCATTTGGAAAAAGTTGTTTTGGGCTCCTTTCAAAGAAAATCCTTGTTGCGATCCAAAAGGGGTAAAAGCATGAAAGCGTCCTTTGAACTCCACTCGTGGAAAATCGGCGTTAGAACTCTTCAAAAACTTATAATTTTTCTCCAGGGAAATGAAGGATTTTTTCGCTTTAGATAGAGGAAATCTAGATCTCCCACTTGATCCCATATGCGATTTGTGGGCCGCTGGACTCAAAGTTACCACGTGTCGGAAGATCGCGCATTTTTGTTAATATCCCACATCTAAGGGATACTAGGACTTAGTTAATTGGCATATTTTCGATTTCAATGGCCAAAATATTTCAACTTACCATTGGAAAGACCTTCTCCGCACTTTCTCAAAGCTTGCTCAAACTTCTTCTTTTGAGGAGTTTAGTGAAGAAAATGGGGAAACACCCAGATTCAAGCCCATCAACGGGATCATTTTGCCTCGAATTTGATGACATCTGATGCATGTTATCAAATTTACTAGGGGTTTTTGGATAACCAAGGTTGATTAGTAAAAGTAGGATTTATCAAACCTATCGAATACTCAAAGTGGATCTCAATGTGGTTGAGTTCAAAATATTCTAATTGGTATTAGAGTGTGTATGGATTTCAGGGATATAAACAAAGCTTGTCCTAAGGATGATTTTCCTCTTCCAAACATCGACATGATTTAAATTCTCTACAGAAGGTTATGAGATGATTTCACTCATGGATGGCTTCTCAGGTTATAATCAGATAAAGATTGTGGAAGAAGATCAGCACAAAGACTTTCACAACCCCATGGGGACGTTTTGTTACCAAGTCATGCCTTTCGGCCTTAAAAATGCAGTGCTACATATCAAAGGGCGATGATTGTAATCTTTCATGATATGATAAGTGACATCATGGAAGATTACATAGATGATATAATGGCTAAATCTAGAACCCACAAGGAACACCTAATTTTCAACATATCTTTCAACGTCTAAGGGATTACAAAGTCCGACTTAACCCAAAGAAGTGTGTCTTCGGTGTGCTATCTAGGAAATTACTAGGATTCATTATGTCATGGAGAGGAATAGAAGTGGACCCTACAAAGGTCATGACTATCACAGAAATGCCTCCCCCTAAGAATATTAGACAATTAGTTGTGTATCTTACAAGGGAAAATTTAGGCCATCAGAAGGTTTATTTCATAGCTAGCAGATAAGTGTCATACATTTACACATCTTCTTAAGAAGGATGTTAATTTCAACTAGGGACCAAAACAATCAACAAGTGTTTGCTTTGCTAAAAGAATACTTGGCCAAACCCCCTGTTCTCATGCCACCCACAATAGGATAACCCTTGTTACTTTATATCTCTGCTACACATTTTACAATTGGAGCACTATTGGCCCAATATGACAAAGAACAAAGAGAAAAGGTTGTATACTATTTGAAAGCAGACATTGGTAGCATATGAGCTAAATTATCCACAAATCGAGAAAGCTTTCCTAGCCATGGTGTTTTCTTTTCGAAGCTACGTCATTATATGCTTAACAATAAAATCAAGCTTATTTCAAAGGTTGACCCTTTAAAGTATTTATTGTCCAAACCAACACTAACTGGAAAGATGGCTAATTAGATCATCTTATTAAGTGAGTTTGACATTGAGTACATTCATCAAAATTTAGTAAAAGGACATGGTGTTAGCAAGATCAATTGGCAGAAGCTCCACTACCAGGTATTGAACCCTTGAGTCTAGAACTACCAGATGCATCCATTATGTACCTCAAAGAATCTACAGTTTGGAAAATGTACTTCGATGGCTCTTTTACCTTTCATGGTTTAGGTGTCAGAGTTGTGCTAATCACTCCACGGGAGACTTGATTTCCAAGCATTTCGAATTAGATTCCCTTGCATGAAAAATATAGCGGAATATGAAGCTCTCATTGTAGGAATGAAGCTAGCCATCAAATGGGATATCAGACAAGTAAAATGCATTGGTGATTCAATGTTTATTATCAAACAAGTCATAGATGAATATAAATTTAAAGATGAAAAGTTACTTCCATATAAAAGAATGGTCGATTCCTTGAAAGAATTCTTTGAGCAGATAACATTTGAGCAAATACCAAGAGCTCATAACAGAGTGGTAGACACCATGGCTATGGTAGGATCTATGTTGAGCATTCTACCAAGAGAGCAATGATATGCCATTCTTTGTTGAAAATCTAAGAACAATCGACATATGACATACCAGACTCTTGTTTAGTGTGTGAAGTTGTTGGTCCCTTTTCACCGTGGTACGCTGAAATATTTAATTATCTCCATGATGGAACCTTCCCTATGAACATTTCCCATGCTGAAAAGTGCAACCTCATCCAATGTATAGCCCGTTATACCCTACTTGGGGGAACCCTCTTCCACCGAGGCTATGATGGGAATTTGTTGTGTTGTTTAAATTCTGACAAATCTATCCAAGCAATCAAGGAGGTGCACGAGGGAATTTGTGGAGCTCATACTAATGGGATTGTCCTTGCAAAGAAGATACTCAGAGTAGGCTACTATTGGCCTACCATGGAGCATGATTATTGTCAACATGTGAAGAAGTGTGTGGATTGTCAAAAGTACAACAATTTGATACATGCACTGAGCATAATCCTTACAACCAATCATGACACCTGGTCATTCTCAAAGTGGGGTCTCGATCTAATAGGGAAACTTAATCATGTCTCCTCAGATGGCCACAAGTTCATTATAATGGCCACTAAGTACTTTACAAAATGGGTAGAGGTTGTTCCTCTAACCTATACAAAAGGTCCCCAAATTTCTAAGTTTATAATGAATCATATCATCTGCAGATATGGAATCCCTTCTTCATTATCACTGATAATGGTAAGTCATTCAAAATAAAAATGTGAAAGCACTCTGCAAATGCTTTCAAATTTCCCTTAAGTTTTCAACCCCTTATTACCCTCAAGGTAATGGGCAGGCCGAAGCTTCCAACAAAACCTTAATTCACATTATGGAGAAAATGGTGAATACCACAGGCCGTAACTAGCATCTGCAAATTCACCCTGCCCTCTAGGAATTAGAACTTCTATCCACACCCCTACAGGTGCAACTCCATATTCTTTAGTATTCGGTTCAGAAGTCATCTTGCCTTTAGAGATCGAGATCCCTTCTTTGCATATCGAGCTAAGGGATTACTTGAATGAAGAGGAGGACTATAGAGTATCCCAACTGGCAGAGTTGGAGCTATTGGACGAGAAACACCTTCACGCCCTCAATCACCTAAAAGTGTATCATGATTGAGTGTGGAGGAGCTACAACAAGAAGGTCATACCTCGTCAGTTTGAGGTAGGAGACATGGTGTTGAAAGAGAATTAGAAGAACACCAATAAAGATCGAAAAGAAAGGGAAATTTGAGCCCAATTGGCTAGGACCATACATTGTGGTTGCCAAATTTGGTTCAGTGCATATAAGCTGGCCTATTCAAGATGGCCAAGAGCTTTGAGAACCCATGAATGCAATGCATCTTAAGCGCTTCTATGCTTAAGTATGGGGTCTCTATAGAATACCAAGAAAAGTAAAACAAAAAAGTATAAAAAAAAATAGAAAAAGATAAAGATAAATAAAGTACGTCAATAGTGAAAACCACACAATGGTGGCACTTTGGACAAGTCCTTTGGTGAAAACCGACTTCCAACACTAAGGGAGGGTCCGTTGTTCACAAGCAATCTAGGTTTAAGGAGTACAGCAACTTTGTCCTAAGTTGATCTTTACCTTCATCTGAGTCCCTTGTGAGCCTATCCTTTTTTTTGCCTTGATTCGACTAATCTAACCTTTTGAGTATGGAGAAGTTAACATTGAATGAACCCATCTCACACTAGGGGAAACTTTGTAGTGTCACTTCTGGCATATACCACGTGGCATTATGCCCTTGTACATCCCATCTAACGTTGGGGGCATCCATGTTTCTTTCATTTCCTTGCATGTTTGCTTTGGAAAATTGTTGAGAAAACATCAAAAACATTTGTATAACTTTTGAAAACCCAAAACATACAAATATGTTCCTTGGAAAAACTCAAAACATTCAAAAAAATTTCGTAGAAAACTCCAAAACAATAGAAAATTGTCTTAGAAATAAAACCAAAAACAATGAAAAACGTCCCAAAATTGTCCCACAAAAACAAAGTAGTAGTTTTCTTACTTTTAGTTGTTGGTTTGTATGGTTTTAGTTGCATTAATTTTTCGTATTGTGTGCTTTAAATTGGATTCACTTGCTTACTTAGATTGAATGTTACTTTAGTCTGTGGTGCATTGCATTGAGTTCATTTTTTCTTGTATACTTGTAGATAATTGTGTTGCTTTGATTAGATTTGTTTAAATGTTCTTTTTATTTTACTTGTACATTTTGTTATCATTTCATCATCATATCACATAATCCATCACATCTATACATCATATATCAAAAAAATATGCTAAGTCTACATCATGCATGTATACTAAAAGCTAATCATCAAATACCGTATCACCAATGGGGAAAGAGGGGTTACGCATGATCACAAATCTATCCCCCCACACCAATATCAAAAATATAAACATGTTTTACTCAAAGTATCTCATTAATGCACAATATGATATCAGATAAGACTATCTCATAATCTAAGAGGTGATACAAACATAAAGAAACAGATTAAGCATGATATCTCATACAACATGTGATACATTGATAATCCATCTATCATCATATATATCATCAAAAATATAAGTGTCCATATACATTTGATAGAACAAGTCATTATGGGCATCTATACAAAAAAATTCCTTCATCACAAGGCATGATCAAAAACAATATACATACATCCATATAAAAATATGCCTTCATCACGAGCCCGTACACCAAAAATAAAGTAATACAACGTCAATAAGAAAGTCGACCATGACTGACTCACCACGTCGGGAATTCCCCAAACCCAAGAAGACTATTAGTGGGGGCCATCCAAGGTGTTGAACGTGTAGAAGGAACCGCATATCGGATGACCTAACCCAGTGACCGACCCATGCTGCTCTAAAGCCACCTATCTTGAAGGACCCTCTATAGATCGCACTGATCGAGATGGTCTATGGGATCTGAATCGTGACTTGTTGCTCTTTATGTGACTATGCTCTGGAACTCTCCGCTTAGTTGGAGCAGTCGCATAGTACTACATCCTATAATAGGTGGCCTCACCTACTACAATAGCGTTGTGCCCAATCATCAGTTGCATCCCCGAGGACGTATCTACCTGTTGCAGCGTGTCACGCTCTGCCCTGATGCTAGCTAGCTCTATCTGCAACTACAACTGTTCTGCTATAATTTTATCTCGCTCTACTGTAGCTATAGTTTATTTGTTATCACTCGGTCCCACTCTTCCTGTAGCTGATCTCACTCTACCGTAGCTAATCTCGCTTTGTTATAGCTTGATCTTGCTCTACCTGTGACTGTAGGCTATCTACCATCACTTGGCCCCACTCTGCTTGTAGCTGATCTCACTCTGTTATAGCCTAATCTCACTCTGCCATGACCGTATGCCATCTACCATCACTCAATATCGCTCTACAAATGCTTGATATCACTGTCTCTACCCCGGTCTCACTCTATCACAAACTAATCCCCATCTGTAAGGGCTTGATCTCTCTTTAGCAATAGTCGATCTCTCTCAACTACCATCTCGAAACTGTAAGGTTGTCACTGTTGGAGCTGTTGCTGCAAGGTAGTCACTTATGTATCTGGTATAACCTGTGTATCCTGCACATCCTATATATTAGGTATATCCTACATATCCTCTATATCGTGCATGGCCTGTGCATCTTGTGTATCCTGAATGTTTGGGAATTCCTCCTCCATATCCTCATCATGTTAGTCCTCTCCTCCACCCCCTGGTGGACTATGTTGTGGACTCACATGAGGGGGTGATAAAGGTCCTTGCACTGGATCATGCACTAGTACCCCTATATATGGTACTACTGTCTTTGTGCATGTGCCTCTGCCGATGAATATGAATCCTGATCATCATGCTCCACTGCGATCAATATATCCTAAGGAATAGACAATCGATGTGGCAAAGCACTAGTGCATACCACACTGCATAGTCTAGTGTAGTACTCGGATCTACTATCGGTGCCCGTTGTACCCAAGGTTGTGAGACTACCTATGAAAATCTTGTAAGGGCTCGATCCAACCTAATCCACGGTCCCATATCAAAAATCTCTCTGTAGCAATACACGTACCACATCTCATCACCAAGAATCCCCTAGATAAGACCAAACTGACATTGAACCCGGTCCACCCTATACCACTCTAAGACATGGCTCCTGCTCCCAATAATAAAGTGGTCTCTACTACGGTTGTCCCAACTCGTATGCATCCTGTGGCCACTGATATAGCCTTGTATGGTCGTCAGGTGATCATGTGGGGTTGTAGCTCATCGAATGCTTGCCGGAAGTAATCTATGTCTCCCTTATGTCTGCGAATATCATCTCCATCAAGAACCCAACCCATAAGAGAAGGCTCTCCAAGAACTCAAGCTCTCAATGCTCCTAAAGGACGTCCAATGGCAATATGGTCCCAAGCCCAGATCTGTAACAAAGTAGCAGGGCCCAGTGTCCTTTGACCATGATAGGCTATCAAATGTAAGTCAAAATATAAGTGAGCAAGTATACACTGACCCCAGTAGTAGACTCTACACTGAAGCAGGTCATGGATCACTCTAATGAGACCCACGGAGAATCGGGCACATGTCTTGTCAAGCAGCAACACGCCACTGATAAGAGCTAGTAAATACACATGTACTCGTCCTAGCCGCATATCAGCCATGCATCCCCTAACCAAAACTGCTAGGCCTCGGTGGGGAATGTCAGTCAATCCAAATATCATGGTTGTGTAGCGCTCAACTCGGTCCGAGCGACCATCGTAAGTAATCAAACAGCCCCGGATCAAAACTCGCGGGATCCGCCAAACATCCTCCAGTGTCATGCTCATCTCACCGGTCGAAAGTCAGAAGGTTTGACTCTCATTGTGTCATCTCTAGCTAAGGCTATGAGTAGATTGTGATCAAAAGAGATATGGGGCATGCGGGCTATGTAGGATAAACTGTCACCTCCAAGGTGATCTCTAGGAAAATCCGGTCTGAACGCCCAAGCGTCGCCTCGAAAGTATGAAGTTGTGCATGCCACTCTCATGTCCCTAACGTGTCCAAATACATTGCAGAGCCAATTAAGTCAATTGTTGTAATTTATCTCTCTATTCTACTATACAATTTCTTCTTAAAAATTCTAAGTTTAATGTGTTATTCTTCTATTTCATCGTTAAATTTCTCTATAGTTCACTTTTTTCTTCTACATGGGGTTTGCTAAAAACTAAGTTTTTGCCTAAAAAAGATTTTAAAATTATCTTTCATGCATAAGCGCCCCTCTCTGTGTGTGCACCAATGTCATGCTCTCGGCATGGGAGCCTCGCGCACTCACGCGCATCAAAAAATAAAAATAAAAAACAGCACAAAGACAGCGCCAAGGCACCCATGCTACAAAGACAAAATGTCAAAACCACAAACAGGTCGCACATGCGCCCATACCGCCTAAAAAAACCCAAAAAATCAAAAACAAGGTCAGCATAGGTGCCCAAGTGCCCATAGCGCCGCCAACAAATGCAAAAAATCAAAAAATTAGCTCAGCACAGGCGCCCATGTGCCCATGTTGGCCAACAAATTAAAAAAAATCAAAAAAATGGCTCAACACAGCACCCATGCTTGGCCAAAGAAACTCAAAAAAATGAAAAATTTACTTAGCACAGCACACTATCTTTGTGCAAACACATCTCCAAAAAATCAAAAATTGCTCAAAGACAGTGCCTGTGCGCTCATACTAGCACACCAACTTCACAAAAGCCAAAAAGGAAGCCAAAGACGAGTGCCCATGCCGATAAGAAAAACAAAAAAATACATAAGCACAACTATCATAGGCACCCCCCTCCCCCAATTTTGCCCCAAATTTAACCTAAAAATGAATATTTTTCGTTAAAAATTCAAAAATTTGAATTGTCAAGGTAAAAGGAAGAATTGTGTACCTATGATCAATCTACCTGGAACACTCGGGTAGTCCTTCACGAGGTCTCCGCACAAATGTGCCTTCGATTCACTATCATTGTCATTTCCTCTCGTAGGTTAGAGCTCGGTTCGTAGTCAAATGATAAGCAAATGTGGTAAAATAACTTGTCGCGGTGGCTTATATGCTCATTTCTACCTCCCGTGGTGTGTTTCTCACTCCCAAAGTGCCTCGAGACCACCGTGTATCTTCTAAAATTCCTCTAACACTGGCCACGATGATTATTTAAAAATTATTATTATTTTCGACACATTTTTACTACGTCGGGGCATATTTTTACTTCTCGATGACCTTTTCTACTACCCGAGGCATTTTTTTGCCTTGCGATCACTTTTAACGTTGTCTCGTGACTTCGTTATTTCTTCTATAAAAATCAAAAATAATAATAATAATAATAATAATTTTGATTGGTAAAATTATTAAAAATCCAAAAATTTGTAAAAATTTAAAATTTTACAAAAAAATGGTAAACAACATATATGCAAACTAAAACTTGTGTCAATTGCATCATCCTCGAACATTGAAATATGTCTTACAAAAGCATCTTTCTATGATTCTTGCTTGTTCTAGTCTCAAACGACTTGCGGATCATCGTGATCTACCTCCATTAACAAAGTTGGGTCTGCTTATTATGTCGGTACTCCGTGCGGCGGTTGAGTTGTCGTAATGTAATGTCATAATGCACGAATGTTTTCCATGGGACTACTTGTGTCCTTTGTTTTTCCCTCGCATGTGTTATTGTTTGGGGCATCATTTTTAACCCTTGTCGTTACAACACGAACATTTGGGAACTATAGTTTGATAACAAAAACATGGGTGTAACACGTTATTTGCTTGAATACATGTGATTGTACTGGTTTCTCTGTTAGGTTAGCTGGTTTACTTTCTCATATTGCATTACATAAATGTATGTTGCATGGAGCTAAATATCATTTTACTTTCTCGTATTGCATTGCATAATGTATGTTGCATGGAGTTACGTATTTTTAGCAGTAAACAATTGTTAGTAATTTAGCTTTTCATGTTATCTTACACTTTTGTTTATTTTAAATAAAGGTCGATGATGTAGACCTAGGGGCAAAATGATATAAACAAGTTGCTTATGGAAAGGTTGGATGCAAAGGTTGGACTTGTCCTATATTTCTCCATTAATCATTTCTTCTCCATTAACATTTATTACCACTATTAATTTTTCTCCTCAAACTCACTCGGGGCAATAAATAACCACATTTATCCCCATCCTTATTCCTTCTCAATACCTAAGGGTTTTGTGCATGTTCTAACCTATTTACTTCTACCCATTTCAATCATATTTTCAATCGTCAATTGACTTCTTCTATCACCCACTTGACACTCAAGGGGGCATCCTTCATCCTGCTAATTTTTCTTCAAAATTTACTTGTTTTACACTTGTCTACTATGTTTGAAGTGAAGTCACTAACTTCACCTCAAACAAGGGCAAATGTAGACACCTAAATTCCACTTTTGCAATCTTATTGCCAAAACGCACGCAAATCACTCTTATTCTTCCCAATTCCATTATAATTAGTGCTCTTTACTAATTAACTAACATTTCTTGCCACTTTGGTCGGTTAACAAGCACTTCGTTGATCACCAAACCTATTTCGCATTCAGGATGCCACTTTATGACGAATCGTAAGTCAAAATCCTTCTCAAAACAGACAATTAGCGTTTATAAGCTAATTAAGCCTATTTTGCCCTTGTTTTGGTCAATATACCCTAGTATTGGCTTAAACCCCTCTTCCAACCACTCAAAATCACCCCATTCACCTCCACAATGTCTCAACAAGCTTCAAAAGCTTATCCTAGCCTCCTAGTTGACTCTAAGCAGTCGACTAAGGCTCCTCGCCTCTTAATCACTTGGTAATTCACTAATTGTGATTAGCAAGGCCTAATCATAATTAGCAATTCTAATCTAATTTGGGGCCTTTAGTCCCACATGCACCAAAATACAAGTTTTTCACAAAAGTAAAACTATAAAAAGGTTGCACCTCATTTCTTTATGTTTTACACCATGTTTTGATTTGCATCTCGTATAATAAATATGATTTATAGTCAAGCTCAATCCTTGCTTAAAGCCTTCAATGAGGTTAGTAAATGGATATCCAAAATGACCAAGTAATCATTTGGAGAGGCCATTTCACCTTGTTTGGAGTAGCAACCATAACCATTTGATTGCCCTCTTAGGTCTATTTAGGCCCATGTTAGGTAATTCAATCATATTAGTAGGCATGTTTAGTAGGCTTTTGTATTGTTTCCATACTAGTTAAGCATTGTTTTAAGCTTTTATTTTTTTGTTACATTCTTAGACTTAGAACCTTGGCTAGGTGGATGGCAATGGTGTTAGCTTTCCTTGTTTAGTCATGCAATTTTCTTTGTAAGGTTTAGGTGCTTTCAAGTATGTATGTATGTATGTATAGGTTTATTTTATATATATAAAGAAATTTTAAAAATCACGTTGGGGTTAGGTGTGGATCATACCCCATCGATTATTATTTTATGTATTTAAAAATGGTTGGAGAGGGATCGCCCCATCCCACCACGTATTCATTAGGTATAAAGTAATTTTGAGTGGAAAGGGGTGGAATGGCAGTCATCCCTCACCCCACTCCCCATTCATATAAAGATTATATGAGTTGCGGTCCATTCACACAAAGTTACAACCTCCCATATCTTGAATAGGCAATAGTTGAGGGTGCAAACATGCATACAACGTGTTTAAAACAAATTAATTGTAATGTAATAAATTATATGAACAAATTACACATACATATATGTGTGTATATACAATTTTTGAAAAGAAGAAAAAGAAACAAATATAATTTGTACATATATTGTGTACATATATAGATATATACACATTTGTATAAGTATATATATGTACCCCCACACACACACATACATCTTCAAACTCGTGTATACACGTATATTTACACTTAAGGTATCAAAAAGAAGGTTTTTATTTAAATTTATTCTTGAAACATAATGTTAAAAAAAAAAAAATGTATTCATGTGCATGTATATACGTGTGTAAATACATTCATGCTCAAACCATAAAATCGTCCATGAAAGCTCAAAACAGCCTACTAACAAGAGGAAAGAAAAAATAAAATGAGAAAGCAAACTTAAGGCAATCCATTAAGATATTAGGGCAAATTTTAAAAACTTGAGATTCGTGGTAGAGAGTTATTTGATTAAGGGCTCTTCTTCATCCCTACAATTGCACTTTATGGGTTTGACTTTTCAAATTAGTCATTAACTTAATATAAATGCTCCCTTAATGCATTTCATTACTTAATTCTTGTGATTTTTAAAATTAATTGGAAGGCCTTGTTATTGAGTCAAGTATTATTACTTAGTAAACTAACCCCTCTCACTCCTCCCTCCCTCCCACCAATATTATTGGTTAAACAAAATAGATGCTAATGCACACAATTACAAGGTAAGATATACTAATTAGTTAAAATTAATTAATTGTTTGGTTAGTATAAAAGTTTAAAATACAAATCGCATACTCTTAAACCCTTTTTGTAATATTGTAAACTTGGACGACTTACAAGAGTGCAGGTCAAGTCATGTGCCACAATCGTGTGCTAAAGTGAGTTTAAGTAACATGTCATAAACCAGAACTTTTTAGTAATTCTTTCCAAAAAATACAATAATTTTACGATTTAACCGAGTTAGTGGTTAAATTTTTGGGCATTACAATTATATTTCACCATCACCTCATATTTGTTTGATTCATTGCTTTTGACATTTATTGGTTGATTGATTATGGACTCGTGTCACCAATCTTATATGCATAGCTCTAACTTGTTCCACTTGAGGCAAAACGACATATTTGTTGGCAATCATGAAAAAACCTTTCATCAATAAGTTTTTGCTTATTCTAGGACTAGTAGTTGCATTTGTTATTGCAAAAAAGCCTAATAGAGATTAAATATAACATTAAAATATCATAAAGTTGATTTCGTAAATTGAGAAAATAAATGTTTTTAAAAATTATAAAATTATATAATTCATTCAATAAATATTTAAATAAAAAGTACAAATTAAATAGTTACTTTTAAATTTTATATAATTGAAATAATTCAATAAATATACATATATAGGATATGTATATATTGTTGCATGATAAGGACTTAGATACATGAAGTTAGCTCCGTAAGTTATGATTGTCAAATTCGATTCTGCTGCATGTAATGACTAACCATAATTTTTTTAACCCTAATTTAGAGTACACAACTCTATTTTTGAAATAATCAACATGTGAACTCAAAATCAGGCTTTCTAAATCTTGCATACTTAATATTTATATTGGCAATCCTTTTTTTTTTAAGTATTCTTTAGATTTTTATTAATTATTCTAACTCAAGATTTCAGAAATCCTTAATTTTAGATTTTTCATAAATTTAAGATACAGTTTTAAAGTTGATAGGAAATCTTTTCAAATAACCTAAAGGATATCATCCTTAAATTAAGCCTAGGAGATAGAATAGCTGATATTAAAAGGGGCAAGAGCATTTTCTGATGACTGTTATAATTTTAAAGTAAGTTTGAAAGGCCTCTCATATAAACAATAATATAAAAACAGAAATGCCCTCTTACATCCTAAATTACTACCTGAATATACACTTGGCATGGTGACAATTCATTATTAATAGGTATCTTTTTCAAAATATATAAAACATAATACAAATAAGATACGACATTAGTTTTGTTATATAAATCTCTCGGCAATTGAATTGCAATTGGACAAGCCAGTCCATCTTTTAAAGACCAATAAATGTTTAATTAAACTTTCAATTGTAATATTACAAAGAAAAATTATATGTTTTCTAAAATGCAAAAACCAAAGAAAAACCAGGTACAGCCAATGACCAATTGTACACTTATATTTTAGAGGCTTTAAAATATTAATAGATATTAACCGTTTTAGATTTATGTATTTAATTATTTTTGTTTTTCATTATTGTTTTAATATTATTTCGATTTTTTTTTTTTTTGGCATATTCGACACAACCAAAAGAATACCATTGAAGCACATTTATATTCTCATATGCACCTACTCAAAGCCCAACAGCTCATGCATCTGGAAGAAAACTAAAATGTAGTGCTAAACTAAAACCCCAATTAAAACATATCATTTACATGTATTTATAGATAAATACACAATGAAGTTGGAACCTATACAAAATACAATCTATATATCAAATTAGTGTCTTTTAGACTGAGTTCAAAATGGAATAATAAATTCAAAACTCAGAAATGCCATTACCTAATCTTATTAAAACCAATCTTACAACTCAAATGGAATGTCCTCCATTCCATTCCTTCTATAATTGATGCGGCATTGAAGTTTAATATCGCAGCAGTTTATTCCACAAATGGATTGAGTTCAAACCTGAAAATTTTAGTTTTGCTTTTAATTCAAACCAGATAATTTAATTATAAAGTGTGTCATAAAATTTAAATGGGTTTCTACAAAATAAAAAAGAACATTCATGTGACAAGATCAACTGCATATACAAGCATTTCAATTGTATGTTGGAAACCTGAAATGAAATGTAACAAATAGAGTGTAACATCAGAAAAGTACTAATATTAACCAAAATCGGATCAAATTTAATGTCTTGAAAAGGGTGCTATGAATTTTAAAATGTTGCGAGTGAAACCCTAAACCACTAGTTATAACCAATTTAAGTTCGTGGTGAATTGATATATACATCTATCCAGAGATTTATTTTGAGCACTCATGAACTCCACCTACAGATCTCATATCATGCCCATTATCAGAAAAAAAAATCGTTGCTGATTTATTTATACATGTAGCTAAGATTTTAATTTATTGACAATAGGAAGTTATCCCATTCCTCAAGTAACTGCCTTAACTAATTGTGTCCCTGAAAAATTCAACTAAGCTTTTTGCATGACACTAATCTTATATGCGTAGCTCCAACTAAGCAAAGATGGAATAATTGATTGTAGGTGCCTTTCTTGGCATTCGTAGAAAGCCTTTTATCAACAAGTTGCCACTTGTGTTGGATCTAGCCATTCAACTAATTTAAAACAAAAATACATACAAAGCCAGCCCCAAGTCGATTAAAAAATTCGGTCAACACCTCTCAGAAATCATTATTTTCAAGGTAATTGTGGTAGAACTGAATATTTAGGCACCTTGTTTGTCTTCAATTAAATAACGTTACTGGAACAAGCGCAAAAGAGTGCTCTTATTTATAGCACCTATATGACCCAAGTCTCTCTCTAACAGCTTTTCACACAATTGTAGGATGATTGAGCTAGCTTTTTAACAAATTTCATTTTCATCCAAATTGTCATTAAGGGAAGTATCTTGGCATCTTAAATTTATCCAACCAATCTCATCCTTGATTCTAGCCTCCGCTGTCTTTGTTTTCTTCATAAAGCTCAAAAGATCCTTGAAAAGGGTGGTTTCAATGAATTCTCAATTATAAATTTCCCATAAGCTTGAATATTGATCAATGAAAGCTAACTGACATTCAATATAGATAATTAATGATTGTTCAGGGTTAACAAAGAAAGGCCAAAAGGTGGTTCTAATACTGTTGTTATAAGCCCAACTAAGACTGGCTATAACAACTACGACCGAGAGGATAGAAATCTATGAATCTGAAATGCATATGAATGAAGAAATAACATACAAATGAATTCTGTTTGCTTGCTAAAAATTATATTTTTTCTTTTTGGTATTAAAAACTGGGGAAAATGCAGAGGGGATGCAAAGAAACAACAAACCAACCTGCAGCACTGTTGCAATCTCTTTTCTGATCAAATAGAGAAAAGAAAACTTTCAAAACAAACAACAAACAGAACTGCATCACTGTTGCAATCTCATTTCTGATCAAATATAGAAAAGAAAACTTTCACAGTAGGCACACCAACCCAGGCTAAGAAGGTCTCCCATCACAGTATGGTCACTGCACTTTCCCAAAGATATTAGTTAGCAGACCTATGCAAAATACCACTTCCACTCGAAACATTCTCCACTCAAGGGTCTAAAGATTGCTATTGTCCCACTTTGGTCACATTTAACTCAATTAAGTCAATCCCAAAGCATATCGTGGGTATTACCTGTTTTAGGAAGCACCTAAATTTCCTGAATCATATCACATATAAAATGTAAAACCATAACATAAATTTCCAAAGCATATAAATGTTGAGGGATTACCTTACCAAAGATTCAATTTAATGGATACAAATGCACTAAGATAACATATATTAGTGCTTGAAACCAAACTTGCTGCAAAATAACCTTGGAAATCTGAAAGCCCACAATGTTTCTGCATTAAAAAAACATGAAATACAATTTAAAGATTACAACAAAGACAAAATCAGATGATTTGAACAGTGTTTCTACAGCTCAGAAACATTCCAAAATTAATATAACATGGGTGCAAAAGAAGATACAGACTCCGCACAAAAATAGCTCATTAACAGACATCTGACATGCTCTCCAAAATATGACTTCGTCTCCAAACTTGGCACACTATAGCATGATTTCTAGATACAATCAAGATTACATATAGAA
Source organism: Taxus wallichiana var. yunnanensis (assembly GCA_018340775.1). NCBI lineage: Eukaryota > Viridiplantae > Streptophyta > Pinopsida > Cupressales > Taxaceae > Taxus > Taxus wallichiana. Next base: position 342,968,433 of record CM031239.1, read on the forward strand.
TCTGTTACTTTTGTATGGCAAGAACCAAAATGGTGTTTCAATTTCATTCTTTTGTGGCAATAGAGAGATGATCCAAAAATATTGTATTTTCACCCCTTTTACCTATTATTGAAAAGCATGACAACCCTTCACCTGTCCCGCTCATAGTCACGTGAATCAGACCGTGCCACACGATCTATCTCTCTTTCTCTATCACGAGGACGGTCACGATAGCGGTCATGATCACGATCACGATCATGGCCACGATCTCTGTCCCTGTCCCTTTCTCTGTCCCGGTCTCTATAATGCTTATCATGTTCCTTTATCTCTCTATCACGGTCATTATCATGGTCTCGCTCACGATCTCTATTTCTATCTCGGCCACGAGAGTGCTCGCGTGAACGCTCTCGATCTCGGTCCTTCTCCTTCCTGTCACGATCACGATCGCGTTCATTATCCCTTTCACTGCCAATAACAAAGGAAAATTATGAGAAAAATTGAAATAAAAAAACCTTATCATTCACATAAAAACAAAAAAACTGCAGTGCTACCGATCATCATGTCGCTCTTCTCTAAGCTTTGGCTCTTCAGACCGGGGTGGTCCAGCTGAAAGTAACTGAGGTTCTCTGTAAAAGTGCAAGCAATCGAACAACTGTTAAATGATTTTACCGTACAATAAGAAAATTGACCATAAACTAATTATAAAATCATCAACCCATATGTGAGACTACTCACCGTCCGGAATACTTCTGATTGACATCTTCGCCTCCAACCCTAGTAGATCCCAAGCCACCGCCTAGCCTTCGAGGCCGCCAGTTAGGCACAGTTCTCCCCCTTTCAACATCCACAAGCACTCTCCGATTGTCCATCTTGCGGCCATCTGCTTGCTTGTAGGCAGCTGCAAGAGATAATATGTCAGGGACACTCATCAAACACTTTAAAAGAGAAACAGAATTAACTACTTTCTTTGTATGCAATATATACCCAAAATCAATGTGGGATCATTTGGCTGTCAACCACTCTTAACATGGACCAACTCAAAAGGTCCCACATGAGCTATTGCCCCACAAATCCAAAAAATAATAGCATGACATGACCCATAATGAAAAAGACAACAAATAACCAATCCAAAAATTTGATTCACAGATACACCTAACCTTTCATATCCCTTGTGTGCATGTACTCCACAAAAGCATAACCTCTTGGCTTGTTGGTGGTTTTGTCATGAACAAGACGAACCTGAAAAATACATATCACACAAATAAAATCAATAAAGCCGAAACTAGCTGACTACAACTTTGCTCATCATCCTAATAAATTCATGCTGACACCAGCTGAAAGCCAGGCAGCTATACACAACAGCACTCCATCTTACTACCTACAATATTTTAAACTTCTAAACCTAAACTGGCACGGCAGATAGGCACTATGCCCGACTAGCCGTGCTCACCTTTGAGGTATACAGCTTCGCCACGCGAGTTCAACTGATAATGCACCACCTTCATGGCAATTGTGTTGGCAGAATAGACCATGTAGATGGCTGACTTACCAAAACATATATGTAACCTTCCCCTTACCAAGGATGATAAACAAACTAAAATACTAAAAAGTAATTCTGGAAGAATTCTAGCTGACTCATGTGGAAAATCAACTTTGATCAACACAAAGTGAATCAAAATATCCTGGCAGAAACAAAACCTTAAATGCAACGTACCCAAGTCGCCAATTCTAAGCACGCACAACGCCATGTAGGAAATGAGTGATGAAAACCAGTACCAGAAACTTAACAAAAACCTTATAGTGCAAAATCTGACAAGATAACATGGTCCAGCAAGAACTCTTACCCAAGAGCAACATGACTAGGCCCATTATGGGATTGCTCTAAAATACCTACCCGCTTGATAGGTCCATAAGCCTCAAATTCTCTCTTTATTTTGTGCTCCGTTGTCTCGTAGCTCTGCATAAGTGCACAAGATGTACTTAGCAAAACACTAAATATAGTCAATGCTTAGTAAAAGCACAACAGGATTATACATATGGATTATCCTCATTTAAGGATAAATCAGTACACTTACAAGCCTTGCAACAAACAGTGTCTTGTATGGATCTCCTGACACATTTGGATCTTTGTTAGGGTCATCTACATCAATCACTAAAATGTCAGTAGTGCTCCATGGGAGCTATACATTTATGCCCTCAATTGAAGCATAAATCAAAGACATCACAAACAAGTAACAGGTTGTCACTTGACGTACCGCTTCCAAACTCATTGCATGTTAAACGAATTAAACTGTATTGTTTTCACACTGTAACACAGAACTTCCAACCTTTGTATTTCACAGGTTAGAAAAAATAAAAATATCTATTACATTTCTCAAGCTCCTCCGCTGCCTTTTGAGCTCCTTTCTCCATCTGAAGCCTGTGTATCCTTGCATGCCTCTCAGTCTGTTCCATTCAAGAAATACAAGGAATGCATCATACAATGATTTTCAAAAAGACAACTAATATCCATAATTTCTGTTCATTGAATAAGCACACATACACTAAGAAATATACATACAAGAAACAACTTACTACTCATTAGCAGTCTTTAACTATAAATTCTTGAGATAGGGAATCGCCAATCTGCTTCGCAGGGAAACAACCAATTACATTGCATTGCTTATAAAACAAGCATGAAGAGAGGTGATGTCTAGATCACTAAGATTTCCAAAGTTGTGCATATCGAATTATGCAGGTCTCTCATCCAACCATCATTAAAAATGCATGTATATGTATAATAACTTTGACAGGGTTTTATATAGCAAAATTAATGGAAAGATGAAATGTGATACCAAGAAGTTGAAAGATGTTGCAGGCAAAGTATCCCTTCAAATGATCTGTTAGTTATAGGAGCATCCAAGCTTTATCTTAAGGGCCCACAATGACTAGTACTCTGTTCGTTCACCATTGAATGCATAATCTGTTTCTCACTCCAGTTACGCATTTAAAAACAAAGGAAGATAGAACTTCACTGTTTCGGTTATATTACAATGATAGCCCTTCAGTAGCTGAAGTATTCAACTAGCAGAATTTACCATTGAAATTAAATATTTCATTTATCATAAGGTTGCTGCCATGGGGAGCAGAATACAAGTACCAACAAAACTCATCCTAGAAATGCACAATATCATAAAATTTTCACTTCAGCAAGTATCACACGATAAGGACAATACAGTAATATAAGTACATCAGAGTTGTGAGAGTATATAGGGAAGGAGGCAGAAGGAACCACGCCGCAGAAGTCAAAGAGATAATGAATGAAGAAAATACAACAATGGTCCTAGATATGAATCACACACATTGAATTGCTGGTTTGGGGGTATACTATTACTCCCTAAAACATAAAAAGGTGAAGATAGCATATTTCTGAGATTAAGGCTCTTTTGGTGAAGATTAGCTATCAACTAGTGTCATGTAGGGAAGATATTTGCTTTAAAAGAAAACTGAAGGACAACCTTAACAAAATTGACCTAGATAATTGTCTAAGATCGAAACTAGTTATCACATGGAAAATAATTAAACATAAATTAAATACCAATTTGGCACGTGTAAGGATTATCAGATTAGTTTAAAAAAGAAAAATATTAAAGAACAGTATCCTTGACATTCATTTTTTCAGAAGTATAAGAGAAAAAATTAATTGGCATTAAGAAGAAGTGCTATATATCAACCCATGAAAACAATTTTCAGATCCACTAGAAATATACTTTGATAAAAGAACCTCAACGGCAACAGACAAAAACATGTGATCAATTTATTATACAACAGAGCCAATTCAAAGAACAATTTGGTGTAAATAGCAACCACAATACTTCAAACTTGGAAGTCCAAAACTAAGTCAAGTATCATTTACAATGAGCCTTAAACAAGAAAATATATTCAGGTATTTAATAAGTAGCATAATAATATCATTTTAAAAAAACAAATTGAACAATAGGTTTCTAGAAGCAGCAAAAAAATTGGAATTTCAATAATCTCTCTCTACAGAATGCAATCTCTGTTATTCACCATAAAACTGCTGTAGTAGTCATTACAATTCATATATATCATGAAATTCTTCTTACAAATAAACCACCATAAAATGAGTAGTACCAAATATTGATTTTCTGATATAAATTCAAAACAATAAGTTGATAGCATATGTTTAAATTGGAAGATTTGTGCTATATTTTACTGACCCTGCAGAAAAGTAAGGACTACCAAGTACCTCGAGCATATCGATGTTGGAGAAAAGATGAATGAGCATTCCTAAACCATCGAAAGGTCAGAACCATTCAGTAACTTTAAACCAGGCAATTGTCACAAGATCGTGATGAGCATTAAACAAAGTACCTTCAAAGCAGGTCATTTTTTGGCAAGTCAGAGGAGTAGCCATTTCACATAGATTAAAAAATCTGGATTATTCAGACTGCTGGCAGACCTTTACTGTACTCGAGAAAATGAAAATAGTCTTTGGTCATGTTTCCTTCTCTCTTTCATCGCTTTCTCACATTGCTTTTCCTCTACTTAAATCTCACTATCTCAGCCTTCATTCATTCCTCAACTTTCTCAGCCTCAAACATCCATACTATTTATTCAGTTTTGCACATACCTTACTTGTTACCTAACTCCGTATTCTCTCAGTCTCTCCATATTCCATGGCATAAATGTCACATTAATAAAGGAACATCACAAAAAAATAAAAAATCTGTATAACATATAAATACTCCATTATGACAAAGTAATAATGGGCACGTGAGCCATACAGAAGAGCATTTCATAGAAAAGCATAAACCCTGTATCCATTACACTTGAAAAGTTGAAACATTGTAAGGCCCAAAGAATTAAAGCTTCCTCACACAGCAAAAGATGTATCCACAAGTATAACAACATCAGTACCTTGATAAATTAGATCCTTTATCAGACAGTAGAGAGAATTGGAAATAATTAACCCTGTTCATAATACTAGATTCCATGCTTTGGCCTTAATCACAAAGTCTGTGGCAGAAACCAACCCTGTTAAAAATACACAATTTTCCAATTCTACAATCCATAAATACAAAACCAAGGAATGAAAAACTATACCCGAGTTTCGGCCTCTGGAACTGGAGGTGCATACTCAGGATCTCCCGGCTCTGCAAAATTATTGACAAATTGTCCCATGCCTGCCCAAAAAGGCATGTAAGTAATTATTTGTGGATAACCCAAAAAGTTGCTGATAGCCCATAATGTTGTACTCGAAAACATAATTTTTACATTGAATCTCAACTTATGCAATATGCTTGAACACAAAAATAGAAACTTCATAAGAGAATGCTTTCTATAGCTTTAACATGTTCCGCATTATCTTCATGACAGATGGCCTAAACAAACGAGGGAAGAAAGCATAAATCGGCATGAACCTGAAGGGTTAACTACATTGCAACAACTCAAATACAAAACTAAATTGCTAACTTCTACCTTCAAAAACCTGCAAGATTTATATACACTGTTCTAATACAGACTGGTAAATCAGTTACCAGCTTACAGTTGTAGAGTGATCCGTATATTTACGGATCCCTTCCCCATTGGCTCTTGGATCCATTCATGTGCCTACAAAATCTGCCTAAAATTTGGAATGTCCCATTTTCAGAATTAATTAATTCTGGATACCCGAAGCCTATTCTTATTATTTTTCGTAGGCTAAGGTGAAATTAAAGAGGGAAATAAATTAATTTAAGTGGTCCAAGGGTACTTTTATATTTTAATTGGAAAAAGGACACTTAAATTATATTTTTAATAAGTGGGGCCAAAAAGCAGAAATAGAATAAAATAATAATAGAATGATGAACTTCTATTATGGGCGCCAAAAATAGAATAATAATTAAATAAAGAATTGTATTATGGGGCGCCAAAGATAGAATGGGTTGCATAAGCATCAAGATCCTAAATTGAGGATAGGGCGCCAACATGGTGATGGGACAGGATAAAGTAAATTTTTTTTGTTTGTTGAGCATGCATGTAAATCCAAAAGGGAGCGCCAACTTTTGTAGAAGGCCTTAGAAGTTATAAAAGCAGATTTGGGGTTTATTATTACAGCATCCTAGAAATTTATCAACTACTTCATTGTCTGCAAGTAGCTTCTACTTCTACATCAGCAATAGAGGATGAAAACCCTCATTTGCACACAGATATGAGGACAGAAACCCTCATATCTAGGCTTGGCAATTCCATTTAGGGGTTGCAGTGATCATTCAAGGTACAGGTGTTCATCCAATTCAGCTAGGGCATCATATTCAGGGTTGTTTTAGCATCCAGAACAGCAAGTACAACTAGGACATCCCCCTCTAGGAACGAATTTCAGTACTGGCGCCACATCTAGAAGCAGTTTTCAGTCAAAGCAATTTGTATGTTCTTATCTCATGTTCATCTTTTCATCTGGATCAACCGTTGTGAGAAATAATTGTATTCAGACATTCTAGTGTTTTTATTAAAGCTGATTTGAAATAAATAAATAAAGTTTGTTTTCCTACATATTGCAGTGGCTGTTTTTATTATAAAAAAAAAAACAGATTATTGCAGCTGTCATAGAAGTTAGTATTTCATACTGCTCCCCTAGGGTTTCGTGCAAATATCCAGATTTATCTAAAATTATTTCACAAGGATAGTACAAAAATATTGCAATAAGGCAATGGGACGGGAGCACTCATCAAGCTTCCTAAAAGGTCGCAAGAATATAAGTTTGTCAATTGCCAGGGTGATGCAATACAACTTGAATGTGGTCATCATGAGGAAATATGGCATTGAAAGAATTATAGAGAAGTGGAGGAAAGATAGTAGATTGGCTATATGTATCCTTGATGATGATGATGATGAGATGAATAATGCTATGGGCAACCCCTCAGCTTGGTCATAAGATCAAGCTAAGCAGGACCGATTGAAGAAGGCCATGGCTAGGGAGAAGAAAAGGAAGGACCCCGGTTATTAGCGCCCCACCTTCAGTGAAACTGGTGACCCCATCTGGAGGAGGCTTATAATGATGGAGCGCATAAATTGGCCCATCAGAAAGAGGTTGAAAATGATCCTATGGATAATTTTCAAAATGAGATTGATTAGACTCCATTGGGAAAAGGAGTACGACAGTGGTTGACGACAAGGGATAGAGTCATTAGTCATAGTTACTAGGAGACAAGTATGGGGAGACATGGATGAATATGCCATTTTTTAGAAAAATAGGATACATATATTGAGAGACAACAAAAATATACATGATAAATTTAGAGAAAACAATATCAATGTAGTCACCTAATTTTGGTTTGATACACTTGGCAAAGCGAGCTTTGGCACCTTCCCAAACATTTTGGACTCGTGACACATATTTGACGCTTTTGACACCATTCCCTCTTCTGATTACCTTCACATCCCAATGGTCAGGTCATCTTCCGATCTTACACACTCAGGATCAGTTCTAGTTAGCTAAGAAATCAACCCTCTACAAACACTTCTCCATTTCCAAATCCCTATATCTTGACCTGCAGATCAGCTTTGGCCGTCAATAGACAAGTTCAGTATCGAACCTGTCAATACCCTGCCAAAACTGTCCTTCTCCTTTGCAACAGTCAAGTTTCCAAACTAGCCACTTTCATCGGGTCGCCCTAGGAGTGACTTTCAGGTCAGCTTGCGCAAGAAACTTACAAAGAGTCTCAAATATATACAAATGACACTACAGGTTATTCTCACTCTAATCACCTAGACACCTTTGAGATCACTACACACAAGGCTTATACACATCTTATTCTAAGTCTGAAGTACCCATATCAAGGTTGAATGTTGCTGAGTGTCTCTTGCCAAAAGAAGGATCATCCTAGTTGCATATAGATTTATCTAGTTTCATGAGCATATAGAATGCAAGTTGAAGCGCACAAACTTCACTCTCATTGGGAGAACTACATGGGCAATGATCCTCCGTATATAGTCTAGGAAGGGTCAGGATTAGTGTATGGCTTATCTTCCTCTGTTGTTTAAGGTGGTTCTTGGGTTTCAATTCGAGGAGAGGTCAATTTTTTTAACCATCACACAACATCGAAAATTTGCAAAGCAGGATTTCAATTGAGCAGAGACGGGTACAAATGTCAGAGATTGCAGGTAGTTTTGAGCAACAAAAGACACATTTGGCAGGCTTCAAATAGGTACGGTACCAAATGTGCCTTCCTTCTGCCAAACCTGACCCACACACAATTACAACATGCCAAATTCACAGGATCTATTCACAACATCTTTCTGAACTTGTTCCCAGCTTCTGTTTCTTCCATGCAGACATCCAATGAGCTAAATCAGGTCGGATCTTTCTATTACTCACACTTATAAACTCTATTTCTATTTGTGATAGTTAAGACTATCTCCCTTTGCTATTTTAATGTGTTTCAGCTTTGATTAGGATGTTTTTATATATTTTTGGAATACACTAAATAGTTCTAATTATTTAGGCACTAAAACTCTAATTACTTCAAACATTTTGGTGAATCAGTCTATTATCAATCTATGCAACCCTATGGTTTCATTTCTCCTTTTAGGGTCTCATATTTTCCCCTCCTTAGGGCTTGATTTTAACTTAATTTTGATTGCATGAACAAATGTAATATGCTTATATCATTATCCTTGGATCTCTTGGTGTTTACATCTTATGCCACCTAAACAAGTTAGGTCGAGTACACCTATTAGGTGATGGGTTGATCATACTCAAATTCCTTTGACTCAACCGCATGCTTGTTTACAAAAGACAATGGTGAATATTAATGATATGCATGTTAAATCTTTTCTTGATGCAGATATAGGTACAAATGTTGAAATTTTCAACAATGATCATGCTTTTGTTTGTGCTAAACAAGATTGCCTTACTTGCAAAGCTGCAAACAAGGTTAAATCCAATATGTGCCTTATAGGAATTCAAGAACATCTTAGATTATATGCTGAAGAAATAGATGTAAGAATCCATGTGGCTAGAGACGAAATGAAAATGCTGGCTAAGTTAACCACACATGAGGAGGTTCATAATGAACCTTCGATTGATACTAATCCATCATCTAAAGGCTCGCATTCTACTTTAGGTTTCAAACTAATGCTACTACTATATGCGCACTCATGTGTCTACACCTATGGCCTCCCAAGTGATGATCATACCTAGTATGGTGTCATGTCCCCTTTTCGAATTGAATAAGTTAGAAGACCCTTAGCCTATTCTCCATTTCTCAAAGGCTAAAGGGGGTGATGCAAAGAAAATAAATTAATAATTTAACTTAAGATGGCCAAAGTAACTTTATATTATAAAAAGGCAACTTATATTTTATTATTAAAAGGTGAATGTTATTAAAAGCAACTCAAAATTAAATTAAAAAGGGGAAGTTGCTTTATGGGTGTTTTTCCTTGAAAAGCATGAAAGTAAAATTATAAAACTGGGGCACTTGGTCTCACTTGGGCGTCACTTTTCACCCAGCTGTTTTTATATTGCAAGTTAGAGCATTCTGCTTCAGCTTTCAACCTCAAAGGACGAAAACCCTCCTGTGGAGCATCAAAGGACGAAAACCCTCTGGTGGAAAAGACTTGGCGGCGAAAACCCTCAGGTTTTGTGGTGGTTCCATCCAGGGACTACATATGCACTTCAGATTTAGTCTATATCAAAAATCAGCTTCATCAAATAATCAGGGCAGCGTGGAAGTTCTAGATCTACGCTAGGGCATCAATATTAGGGTTGGCGTCACACTTTTGGAAGCATTTCTAGGGCTGGTGTCATATGTCTAGGGCTGACATCACCATTGGGAGTTGTTTTCCAGGTTAAATTCTCCATTTTCATGTTCAGTTGTGTCATAAATAATTTCTGCATTTTGTTGTAACTGAATTCTGCCATTATTCCAATAAAATCTCTATTTTCAGTTGTTTATCAGAAAAATCAGAGTTTTATATTTTCAGATTTAAGGGTTTGTTGCAAAAATCAGAATTTGTTGTAAAAATGAGAAAATTCCAGAATTCTGTAATTTCATCTACAAGGGTTTTAATATAAAAATTAGAATTTAATATTTTCAGTATAAGGGTTTGTTGTAAAATCTAGATTGTTCTAATTTGTCCAAAAAGGGCATTGCAGTGGTATCAGAGCAAATGATCTTGCCAGTCATCAGGGTAAGAGATATAATGGACAAGCATTTGGTAGAGTATCAAAATAGCATGCAAGATCTAGTGGCATCAATGAAAATACAATTGGACAAAAAAGTCAGAAGAAGAATGGCAGCAACAACTCAGAATTGATTATGAGACCTATTGTGAAGAATATTATAATCTAAGCCTGAAATTTCAAGCTGACACGACCCTCCGAGATTTCTATGATTTAAAAAGGAGGCATGATCCAAGAAGAAGAGGAAGAAGGATCACTCAAAATCGTCTGAGCAAGCTTCCCACATATGATGAAAAGTCTGACTTTACCTTTGAAGAATTTTTGAAGATGCTCGAAGAAGGAGGAGAAAATTAAAGAAGGAAGAAGAGCAGCCGGAACCAAAACATCAAAAGATTGCTAAGGAAGAAATCAAAAAGCAAGAAGAACAATCAAATTCAGATCCACAAGACATCATTGAGCAAGAACATGAGGGATCCAACATGCAAGGTAAAGATCTTTTGATAGTAGAAGATGTTTTATTGACTTCTAATGATTGCATTTATGTCAATGAAGTCAAGGAGGAAAAGGCATCACTAACTGAATGCAAAGAGCAGAAGATAGAAATAGATGTGCCAATCCATGAGCTACCTACAATCTTTCGAAGAGTGTGAAATAGATGTGCCACTACCATATAATCTCTCAAAAGCTCCTACTTCAGCCAAAGAGGGTAAGCACTCTTATAATTTCAGTTCAAGGTATGGGAATGATAGCACAGATCTATTTCAGTTTTGCCATCATTCTAAGAAGGGTAAAAGAATGAAGATAGATCCTTTGGCTCAAAATGCATTTTGCATAATGGTATGGAATCCAGGTGATATTTTGAGATCTATAAAGGATAGAATTTCTGATTTCAATATCATTGTTGATAATTTCATTATCCCATACAAATGGATAAGAAAAAATCAGAATTGACCTCAGATGAGCATAAGGAAAATATTATGAATGACAATAGGATTCAGTGGTTGGAGCACAAGGGTCAAATATCTCAGCTACAAGCCACAGATCAGCAGCTGCAACAACAAAACATTCAGTATCAACAAGGTATGGTTCATGCATGGGAACCACAGAAAGGTATGCCCAAACAATCAATTGTTGTTTTGCAAGTTTGGTTGATTGATCCTCTACTCCATCCTTATCCCAAAGGACCAGATAAAATTGTGTTAGTAAGACTAACTAGAAATCAGATTTCTAATTGGTCCACAAATACATACGTGTGCCTTTTGGAGGAACCAAAGGAAGCATTCAAGTTATCTACTTGTAAAGAGGAAGTATCGTGGATTACAGGTTATGCTAAGAATAATTATAATGAAGAGACCCTGAGACTCATAAGTCAAATGCAAGGTTCAAAGGCATGTCACCTCACATCCGATAGTGCTCTCAAGGTAAGTGACAATGGAGCAGCTCAATTACAAGGTAAGCAGATTCATACATATACCATTTGAGATCTATAAAGGATAGAATTTCTGATTTCAATATCATTGTTGATAATTTCATCATCCCATACAAATGGATAAGAAAAAAATCAAAATTGACCTCAAATGAGCATAAGAAAAATATTATGAATGACAATAGGATTCAGAAGTTAGAGCACAAGGGTCAAATATTTCAGCTACAAGCCACGGATAAGCAGCTGCAACAGCAAAACATTCATATCAACAAGGTATGGTCCATGCATGGGAACCACAGAAAGCGTATGCCCGAACAATCAATTGTTGTTTTGCAAGTTTGGTTGATTGATCCTCTACTCTATCCTTATCCCAAAGGACCAGATAAAATTGTGTTAGTAAAGACTAACTAGAAATCAGATTTCTGATTGGTCCGAAAATATATACGTGTGCCGTTTGAAGGAACCAAAAGAAGCATTCAAGTTCTCAACTTGTAAAGAAGAAGTATCATGGATTACAGGTTATGCTCAGAATAATTATAATGAAGACACCCTGAGATTCATAAGTCAAATGCAAGGTTCAAAGGCATGTCACCTCACATCCGATAGTGCTCTCAAGGTAAGTGACAATGGAGCAGCTCAATTACAAGGTAAGCAGATTCATACATATACCATCTTGGTTGGATTCGGATTTGATGTTTGGATAGAGAGTGCAATTGCCCGAACAATAGTCATATTTGCAAATGCATGTGTCATAATATTTGACATGGTGATTGGTGATAAGTTGGCAAATGGCTGTCTTCTATACAAGGTCCATGGTATGCTAGATAGGGCAGCAGCAGTTCTCTTTTTATACTGGTTTTGATTCAGTTGCTAATATACCATTCAACACTGACATGATATTCTCCATATATAATGAGTTGTATTTGTGTAACTGGTTGTGTTTGCATCATCATGATCTGACATTTGTGGTCAAAGGTCAAGAAGATAAGCCACAAAGCTGCCTACGCATCCTAATATGGGATCCCGGAGATATTTCTAGACATGAGCAAGGTAAACATCATGTTGATATTCAGATTTTTCAGAATAAGTGTATTGTGGTGTTTAGACATTTGCTCCCAAGATCACGGAAGGACATAGAAGATCAGCACATCACACGTTTGGAATCAAGTTCCAAGCATGTTCACCTTTCCAAGATAAACAGGAGAATTTCCAGAAGATGATAATCACATTGATGGGAATGTCATAGCTCCTTGTGAGATCTTTCATTACAGCATTGTACACACTTGGAAGAAGAATCCATATGCAGATCTGAATTTATACTAGAAAAGCATAGGGCATATAGATTCTTTGATTCAAGCTCAAAATTGTTTTTGCATATGGGATCCGGGTGACTTTTTGAGGTACAAAAAGGATAAAGGCTTTAATGTGACTGTAGTTGATGGCTTCACCATCCCATGTACCAAGAGGATTCAGCAACTTAACCTTACCTTGGAGAGAACTTTTCATAGAATGTGGGCAGCCCATTGTTTGGATGAAGGTGTTGAGGATATCTCAACAATTTCTAATGCAACAAAGGAAGGTGAACACTTTGATTTCAGCCCAAGCTACATACAGGTTGGCCACCCTTGGTTGTGTGAAGGAGAATTCACAAAGGTTGGGATACTACAAAATGGCTTCACCATTCCTTGCATCATGATTCAGAATTCAAAATTCAGCACTTGGAGTGGACACAAGGTATGCAATGATTCCTACATCATGGGTTTAGGTGAGAAGCTAAAATCCATGGATGAGAGACATTTTACTGAGGCTTCAAATGATGTCAATTCAGATTATGAAAGGAATGTTCGATCCAAGAAACATATCAGATTGACTTTCAGAATGATTCTATTGATAAGCATGCACTTGAAAAGAGTATTTTAGTGGAGGTAGGTGTTGAGTTCACAAATTCAGCGATTGGTTACATTCTACAACATGGTTCTTGGGATGATGTATTGAGACATTTCAAAGCTTCAGTATGCCAAAAAGCTGAGTTGAAACATGATCAGAAACAGTGTGGCAATGCATATGAGAAAGGTGCCAATGAATGTGAAAATTGGGAAAAGCTCTTTGACACTGGAGATAAACTAACTTCTCATCCTTTTGTATATCTCATGGAAGTTTATGCTAAGGCTGGGCAGCCCATGAATTCTTTGGAGATTTTCCAAGAAATGCAAAAGAAAGGAGTTCCTATGAGTGTGATTGCTTATGAGAAAATTATACAGGTATTGTCAAATTCTCAAGGAAAATGGAATTCAAGCCTAGAAGAAGGGATAGCTGATATGGCTGTAAGTAAGTTTGCAGCAGGCATTTGTGCCCATAACAGAAAAATAAAGACCTCAAGCTCTACAGAACTGCTAAGACCCAATACTAGAGGTAAATTCCAAGTGCAATTAGATGAATTTGGCAGTCATTCTAACTTCATGAGTGCTGATTTACAGTTCAGTTTCAGATTCTCTAAGGCAACCAGAAATTGCAAACAAAAAGCACCTGATGTAGGTAATGAGAGTGCAGTATCAGAAGGGGCCATTATGGGTAACATGCAGCAAAAACTGAATGTTTTAGAAGTGCAAGAGGAACAATTTCATGCTAGTTCTCAGTCAAACAACCTAATGAAGCAAAGTTTATTCGGAACATGGGATTGCAAATTCCCAAGGATGAATTGGGATCCAAGTATTACAGAGATGGCCATTTGGGAAGAGTTCGAGCAGTTGAGCTTGCAATTGCTTGAGGGCAAGCAATTTTGGGAAGGGTGAACTGTCATGTCCCCTTTTCGAATTGAATAAGTTAGAAAACCCTTAGCCTATTCTCCATTTCCCGAAAGGCTAAAGGGGTGATGCAAGGGAAATAAATTAATAATTTAACTTAAGTTGGCCAAAAGTAACTTTATGTTATAAAAAGGCAACTTATGTTTTATTATTAAAAAGGTGAACATTATTAAAAGCAACTCAAAATTAAATTAAAGGAGGGGAAGTTGCTTTATGAGTGCTTTTCCTTGAAAAGCATGAAAGTAAAATTATAAAAGTGGGGTGATTGGGGTCACTTGGGCATCACTTTTCAACCAGCTATTTTTATATTGTGAGTTTGAGCATTCTGCTTCAGCTTTCAGCCTCAAAGGACGAAAACCCTCCAGTGGAAAAGACTTGGGGACGAAAACCCTCAAGTTTTGTGTGGTGGTTCCATCCGGGGACTACATATGCACTTCAGGTATGGTCTATATCAGAAATCGACTTCATCCAATAATCAGGGCAGAGTGGAAGTCCCAGATCTACGCTAGGGCATCGATATTATGGTTGGCAACACACTTTTGGAAGCATTTCTAGGGTTGACGTCATATGTCTAGGGTTGATGTCCCCATTGGGAACTGTTTTCTGGGTTAAATTCTCCATTTTCAGGTTCAGTTGTGTCATAAATAGTCCAATTTATCAGAAAAAACTGAGTTTTATAATTTCAGATGCAAGATTTGTTGCAAAATTTAGAATTTGTTGTAAAAATGTAATAATTCCATAATTCTATAATATCATCTACAAGGGTTTTACTATAAGAATTAGAATTTAATAATAGCATCTACAAGGTTTGCTGTAAAATCCATATTGTTCTAATTTGTCCAATAAGGAACATTACATTTGCCGGCACCACAATCCACTCCTCATATTTCTGTGAGTATTCCTATAGAGCACACAACTTCTCTTGTGCCTCCTCGGCCTATGCCTAATATAACATCTTTGTTGCATAGTCAATCTCAAAACAATGCCATGCATACCATTTCACATGTTACTACAACTCCTAGTCAAGATGCACATGCCTTACAAATTCAAGATATCCAAGCTCAAGTTTTACGACTATGACAAGGATCTAATATGACGAGTCATACCCTAAGATCACTTGACATATTACATAATCCACGGCTCTTGAGATCCTTAGTTTGCCTAAAGGGTTCAATGCATCTAAGATAACATTATATGACAACAAGAGTGACCCACAACAACACATCAAGGTGTTCCATGTTGCATGCCTAGATTATGCGAGTAATGATGAATTGCTAACACAGTTCTTTTGAGAAGCCTTAAGGACTATGACTTAGACTAGTTTTACACCCTTCCAATGGGTTTTGTACACACTTTCAATACTGTAACCGCCATTAGTCAAAAAGTTTTTTGCCACAAATTGCACAACTAAGACAAGGACCTAATGGGACTATCAATGACTATGTTCTTAAATTCAAGACTATGATTTCCCAAAGATCACATCACATTGAGGACAGTTGAATTACAAAAAAACACTCAAAGCTTTCTTCAACCTATCGAGAGATACCATAATATTTCAAATACATCAATCTTTTGATGAACTTTATCATATGGTGCACTACGAGTATAATGCCCTTGCTACAAATAAGTTAAAATATAACAACAATACCACATTATCAAGCCCAATTTCAAGCTAAAACACCTTTCAAGGCTAGGCTAGAGCAAATGATACATTTTCAAGCTAAGAATGAGGCTAAAATATCAATTACCACAATATATCGCAACCAACCAACAAGATTGTCCTTTTTGTTCCTCAACAAAGACAATTTACATGTTTATCTCAACTTCCCCATAAAGTACTTCAATGGATGGTTGAACGTAATTTGATTTCTCTCGCCTCCGCCTACGAGATTGACATTACTAAGAAACAATCTAAGAACTTTGATGTCAATGCATATTGTGATTATCATATATGTTTATTAATCCTCTTCCAAATCATAATGCACATAACACTCAAAAAAAGTGATGAAGTTCATATGAATTATCATGTACAACCTCCTCTGATTTTTTATGCTCCTAGAGTCGACATGGATTGCCCCATAAATGGACTCATTGTGGTTCTTACGAATGCGAGATTACGACAACCTACTATTATGACATTCGACAATCACGATGTCCCTAACAATGATTCTATTGGTGAATATTTATTCAAGTGTGCTTTCATTCAATCACACGTGATATAAAGCTTTATGGTAGACAACAGATCAAGCGAAAACATTTGCCCTAAGACATTACTTGTTAGCCTTGGGTATATGTTGGCAAGGAAATTCGTCGGGTGGACAAACTTGTGGATTCCTTGCCAACGCTCCGGGAGTCTAGGTCCCTCTACTTAACCGGTGCAAGCGCCATCGTGTATGCATGCGCAAGAAGACGTGGATTTCTCGTGGTGGCCTTTCGGTAGGGGATCCAACAGGGCACTCCACCGACCCGCAGCAAATGCTTGCAGTTATCTGCAAGGGGAGAGTTTGCTATGAAGGTGGGAATGGGAGTGAGAAAAAGAGGTAGGAGAACTAATGTTACAGGTAGAAAATCATATTCCGCACGCGCTAGTTAGAAACTTCAACACATGCATTTATGAGAAGAAACAACCCTGCAAATGGCAACAAGACGAGATAAGATTGCGAACTCAAAGTTCTAAAATCTCCTCATCAAAGAGGCTACAAAAATTCTTCTTCTTCTATTGATGCTTAAACAGAGATTGTACATAATGTGGGAATGGAAGAAATTTGAGAATGGAGGAAAGTAGAAGAAAATGGCTATCTCCTTTGTTTTCTCTAAGTACAATGCACTCGTGAGTTTACAAGATCAATTGCCAACCCTTACAATGGCGTGAAGAAGCCATTAAATATCTTGCAAGAAACGGTTACAACTTCTTTGTTAGCAAGAAACAATTTACAATCTTTTCAATCATTCGCGTCCGTTCAGATTCTTGATTCAAGAAACGCCTTGATGGCGGGTGAAACCAAACTTTTCATATTGCAATCGTTACACTTGTTTTGTGACTTTGAATCGAACCGTTCATCTTGCCTTTGAAACTTTACACCAGAGTCGTCCGTGTGGGAGAAATTTACTGGAGCGGGCGTGGAGGATGCCTTTTGCATTTTGTGACTTTATAGAGATTTGGCATTTTTTACATTTTTGGTCCGCCCTTCCGCTTTTGATATAAGCCTGACACGTGGCCTTACTTGAGTGGAGACAAAGTCGCGGGTCACTTTTATAATTTTACCTTTTTCAATGCGGGCTCAAAAACACAAATTGCTCTACCGACCCGCCTCCCCGCTTTAACCTTCGATGCGGGGTTAGTATTTGAATTTTTTCCCTTTTGTTTGATCGGGGTTGTGGGTCACTTTATGATTTTTCGCCCTTCTTACAAAGAGGCTCAAAAACACAAATTTCTCCACCGACCCGCTTTGACTTTCCAACGGCGGGCTCAAGTTTTGACTTTTTCATTTAAGCCTAATCGGGGCTGTGGGTCACTTTATGACTTTTCGCCCTTTTTACAAAGAGGCTCAAAAACACAAATTTCTCCGCCGACCCACTTTGACTTTCCAACGGCAGGCTCAAACTTTGACTTTTTCCTTTAAGCTTAATCGGGGCGCAGTCACTTTATGACTTTTAGCCCTTTTTACAAAAAGGCTCAAAACCTCAAAATTCTCCGCTGACCCACTTCCAGTTAGATGTCCACGTACCCGTGGATAATGGAGCCAAAATTTGATGGGGAAGAAAACACCCGTCACTCATGACTGTGGAAAAAATGCAGAGAAGAAAACTCCACCATTTCGCCCCGATTTTTCAAATTTCTTTCGCGAACCAAGGAATTGAAAACAATACAAGGTTCGACGATCCATGGCCATAGAAAGATTGACAATTTCATTCAAATGGAGGCTGCAATAGAATTTTCACGCATCCAGAAGAGGAAACGGAAAATTTATCAAACCATGCAGACTGGAGAGTTTAAACAACTTCAAAGCATGAATTTCTCTATCTTTTCAAACTTCCAACTTTACTTGAACACTTCTGGAGGGCGTGAGCTCAAAATTTTCGAATTTGACTTTAAAAATGAGGGGAGAATTTTGAGGGCGACAACAAAGTATACTAACACTAACCTAATAGGTACATCAGCTACAATCAAAAGGTTTGATAGAAATTATCAAAACCCCCTTGGGGGCATTGTATTACCACTTATGGTTGGACATAAGACAATTGTTGCATGGTTTCTAGTTTTTCCTAGCAATAGGGCATGTGACATGTTAATAAGATGTCTTTGGATATATAAGATGAGAGCTCTCCCATCCACATTACATCAATGCTTGAAAATGATAACAAAGTGGTCACCATTCAAAGTGTTCCCTATGAGTTCCCTATAGAACTAGAGGTATTACATGTGCTTCTACAACAACATATCAAACAACCTAAACAAACAATTTTGAGTTCCATAACACCTATTCATCCAAGTCCTAAACTAATCTTACAACAACCTTTTGTGCAAATTCAACGAATAGCACATAACCATTCTCTAGTTATACAACAGAGGTCACAAGTCATTGTAAATAAGGTTCCTAAGACTACTAGAGCCATACAACACATTCATGAGCATATTTTTGGCCCAGATAATTTAAGTTACTTTATAGATCACAATTACATTTCTAATTTCAATAGTGATACATTTATGCAATCTCATCCTCAACATGTGACATTTGCGTCGATTGATCTTGGATCCTCACATGAGCATCCCATTGATAGGATCATAGGTTAGCATTCCTGGACTTCTGCTTATGTTAGCTCAACCATGCAAATTATTGTAAATAGTTGCTTGTTCACTTGATTATGATTGACAGTTGTTGAGTTGACTGATTCATCCTCCACTCTATTTTGATTAGAAATTGGACTTTTCTTATCTTCATCATTTCTCTAACCTCTTCGTTTTACATTGATTGTTTTGTTTCACTACCCTTTGCCCTTTGATCGCTTATCTCGTACTCAAACTTCTATACTAGCTACCCGATGATGATATGCACATTTTGAGATTCTATTTCTCATGCATATTCAGATTTGAGGAAGTCATAGATTAGTCGAAACCCTCCCCATTCTTCTATTTTGCAACCGATGCCCCTTGACCTTTTTTGCTTGTTTGACTCTTGTCATTTTGCTAAAATATTTAGAATACATTGCATCCGATGTTTATCATATCTTGAATTTCCCAAAATTTGGTCCTATGGCACTTAACAATATCACTTTGGCATTTATCCTAACATTATTCCATTTACCTACTTATTGACGAACTTATAGCTTTTTTCTCTATCCCATACCCCGAGTCCACTAGGTCATGACTACTTTTCTAGCTTAGCACTTCAAGAATCACTACACATTCTAAAAAACATATTTGAGTGATAGCCTCTCTTGAGTTATTTGATTCATCCTCCATTCTATTTTGATTAGACATTGGCATTTTCTTATCGGATCATTCCTCTAGACTCGGGTTTTATGTTGATTGTTTTATTTCACTAGCCTTTGCCCTTTGATAACTTATCCCATTCTAGACCTCTACACTAGCTACTTGATGATGACATTCGCATTCCGAGATTTTATTCCTGTGCATACCGAGTTCTGCGAGAAGTCGTTGACTAGTCAAATTCCTCCCCATTCTTCTAATTTGCAACAAATGCCCTTTGGCCTTTTTACTTGATTAACTCTTGTTTGTTTGATAAAATATTCAAAAGTACAAAATTACAACTTGTTCATAGCTTGTTATATCAATAAATGGTTGCACACAATGTTTATCATATTCTTGAAGTAACCAAAATTTGGACCTATAGCACTTGGTAATATAACTTTGGCATTTATCTGGCATTATCCCATTTACCTACTTACCGATCAAGTTAAAGCTTCTTCTTTTATGCCATACCTTGCGTCCACTAGATCATGACTACTTCTCTAGATTAGCACTTTAAGAATCATTGCACAATCTACAAACTACCTCCGTCTCGAGATCTGATTCCAACTTTAGCCTAAACAAATCCATGGGCTCAAGTCAAGATAATTGATAAATTTGTCCCGTGCCAATGAACATATATCCTCAGACTTGCAAGGGTCATTTTTTTAAATGCACGTGTTACCTCGGTTAACTTAGGGTTGGTTGAGCGAGAAAACATTCAAATAGGTCATTTATGTAAACATATGCATTCGAAATCATTGAAGATTATGCATCCCAAATCATCGAAGGCATCTAGGATCCAATATCGAAGGCACACTCTAGGAAGGTCACTGAGCAAAGCATTGAAGCACCTCTTCCTTAGAGCACACCACAACAAAGCTATTCAAATTCTAAATACATCTTTGTTGCCACCCTAGATCACAAATCCATGCACTACAATCAAGCCAAGTGACAATTAGCGAGAGTTCGAAGCCAAAATGAGGGTTCCATCTTGTTCACTTCATCAAACCTCCACATCATCATGGAATTGGGAGAACTATGTGTGCCTTGATTCCTTTTTGGAGTTTCGGTACATAGTCTAGCACTTATCATGTCGGTGAGGGTGTGGTGAAGTCGATCCAATACAAATGATGACTAACTCTTTTTAAGATCAATAAACAA
Organism: Taxus wallichiana var. yunnanensis; assembly: GCA_018340775.1. Classification (NCBI taxonomy): domain Eukaryota; kingdom Viridiplantae; phylum Streptophyta; class Pinopsida; order Cupressales; family Taxaceae; genus Taxus; species Taxus wallichiana. The sequence continues at coordinate 342,989,441 of CM031239.1, forward strand.
GGAGAAGACATATACAAATACTGAAGCATCATTACAAAGATGCAAATACAAATTCCACATCCAAAGACACAAGCAAAGCGGTGTTAGAGCCGATTGCAAGTCAAAGCCCCACAAAACACATTCATAGATCCTTAGACAAAGTCAATCCAATGCACATGATGACTAACTCCTTTTAGGTCAATAAACAAGGAGAAGACGTATGACTACAAAAGCATCGTCACAAAGATCCAAATACAAATTTCACATCCAAAGACACAGGCGAAGCAAGCGTTAGAGCCAAATCGCAAGTCAAAGACCCAAAGAACACAATCATAGATCCTTAGACAAGTTTAGCCATGAACTATCGAACAAACTTGTCCTACACTCACTTCCAAGTCCCCGAATTTTCTAAACTCGACGACACTCTCGTAACTCCCTCAACTAGTTTTAGCCCATTATTTAACACAATTTGAGCTCGTAGAATGGTGATTTTTCTAAATCCTAACCTTAATTGTACTTTCACTTGTCATATTTGTTGTGTATTGAACGATCTAATATCCTTGCATAATTTAGGACTATTTGATTCACTATCTTGTTGTGCTAAATTATCTTTACATATTTAAGTAATATTAGTGAGGAACATAAACGCCACGGTGAAATTACATTTTGGTGAACCTCCTTATCTGTCAATTCATGCTAACATTGCAACCTATAACTTCATTCCTCACCCGTAGGGTTTTGGATTTTCAACTTAATAGTTGATTCTAGGGTTTTTCTCGAAACCCTTATTTGCTTGTGTTCTTATATTACCACAACGGAAAGTGTTACTTCTATTGAAATTAAAGCCCAATTGCCAAAAGAACTTACCTTTGTTAATCCTCTCAATGTTCAATGCAATTATGCAGTTATCTACTTAAGGGAATCCATATCATAGATCCCCAAGGGATTGCCTCAACCTTGGCCACACTTACGCAACAGTAAGCCTCTCGATCAGTCACACCCTTAAAGCCCTCTCCACAATCTTCCTGACAAAAGTGGACACCCTATGGTGAAACTCATATGCTAGTACGTATTAAGCTCCTCGCACTCGAGCTCATAATCTTACATGCCCCTACGCTCATTAACATGACCCCACCACAACATTCTAAGTTTGAAGCTAACTCATATTGTGATCAACAATGCACAAAGCATACAACTAATCGACGCTACAAGTTTCAACATAAGATCCAAGATCCCATTGATGAAGGCACCATTACTATAGTAGACTCTAATATCCCCCCCCGATGGAGCACTACCTCCGATTGAATTCCCGATTGTCCAAAGCACTCATGTGAAGCACAATGCACCTCTTAACACCATTGCTTTACCAACCAATATCATTCCTACCAAGGAGCCTTCGGTTACACATGATGAGGATCCCCTGTAGGATACCACAAGTGACATCTTGCCTCATGGGTCAGCAGTTATTTTGGGTGCACCGAGTCCCATCTGTCATATGATACTAAATACGAGCATTCAACTAGCTACTCTCATTCTATTAACTATAGTCCCACACCGATTGATCATATATTGATGTGACCTTCGCCCTTTGTGATCATCACCCCTACTACAAGATATCATTTCTAGTGAGCACATAAACTCAAATGTCACCATTCATGATTCTATGCATGCTATATAAGATGTATTATCTAGTGAGAAGCAAGTTAAGAACATGGGCACAATTATTAACTTTATCGATCCCAATCATGACACTCACACCTTGCGTAACTTGACACTTACGAAGGGTGCCTTCATAGCCAATAACAAAACCCACACTGCGCAGATAACTACTTACATCTCCAAGTTCAACATCACAAATTCACTTCATAGTTTCTAACACTTTCTCCCACGGTGTCATTTACTAGGCACAACCACATGGGGTGTGTGCCATTCCGTGCACCGTGTATAAATGTTTAAATTACATTAGCAATTATAAGACACATACTACCCTCATCATCTCCTATCAAGTATCATGTTTGACCAATCATGTTGCCTATTCACAAGGACCACAACATGGCCTTCCATACTTACAAAACACCTTATGCGGCCTATCCCTGCAACAATCGAAAATGCCAAGAGACCTCATTCCTAGTACAAGTATCTCAACACACAATGGTAACACTTGTACATACTCAAGTCTCACCTCTATGCCCTTTATGCTTGTAGTCCATGTTACATGGCCCTACGTGATATGCAACACACGCGTAACAACCATATGAGCGTGACCCATATGTGACACCAATACACTCCCCTCGCACACCACAGGGGTACCTAGTTACTAACGTTGCTCATAACCCACAACCTGTTTATACCGTTGCTCTTGGCATTGATGACTCTAATTATTACACCGCACGATACTTCTTTGATTCAAATGACAATTCTATGCCTTCTACTACCCTCCCCACCGGTCTATAAATATTACACCCATTGATGCGAGACCTCCACATAAGCAGCATACTTGTTAGCATTCCTTTTCACTAGTCCACTTGTACATAGTTTCCTTGATGCATACAAGCTTCTTCTACTCAACCAGCAATGGCATTAACTCATGGCACGATACTCGTACATCTAACACCTAATCCACAGTAGATGACTATGACATAACCCGACAATGCAGCACATTTCAAGGGTTTGATAGGGTTTTTGAGGGAATAATCATTACTCGGGACACCACCTCATTTCTTTTATTGTTCACAATCTACAAACCAGGGCCTTAGTACATTACGAGTTGGCAGTTTGCTTTTCAAAGTTCTCTTATGACAAAAAAACAAACACAATACAATATGACAAAAATACAAAACCAAGACCTAAATGTGACTGGCTTATTCATTACATAGACTTAGACATTGCCTTTCTTCAGGTTTACCATTGTATACATCCTACATCTTATTAGTTACTATTTATTGTGCACTTAAGGCAATTGCATATCCCCATAATCCAAGGACACTCATGCATATCCTTTCATGGCTTCTTATAGACCTATACCTTGGGGGCAACCCACCACATTGGGGGCAAGCCTACACCGAGGTAATCTTACATACAGAGCTTACTTAGTTCATATCTTTTCACACTAGTCCATTGGTGATACAGAGCTTCTATTGCTTATCTTGCACTACCTTATATCTTATGCCGTGTCGTACTATGCTTCATTCGATAATTATATTGTTTACTTCTATACTAATTTGAAATGCTTTGTGCTTACTTGTTGATCTTGATACATTTACATACTAGTATATTACTTGCTCATTGCATACTGTTACACTTAATTTAACTACTATTGGCCCCAGGCTCCTGATTTTATGCAATGTATGAATCATTGTTTGCTCTAGACACATTGTTTGCTACAGATCGTATGATTCGATACTTGCTCTACACACACTGTTTGCTACACATTGTCTAATTCATTACTAGTTTCACACACACCTTGTTTGTTTCCTTCCTTGCATTGTACACACCTTGTATGATACATTGCTTACTAAAAACACACATTGACTGGCAGATGGTGTGCTTTATCCGCATATTTGTTTGTTACACATGATGCATGGTGCACATATTGCTTGATATACTTATTGTTTGGGAAAAACTGCTTATCAAATATAGCTTAAGCCATATTACTTGATATGCCTATCATTTGGTGTATATGGCTTAAGCCATGTTGCTTGCAACTCATCTTGCTTGAAATAGATTGTTTGAGACATTTGTTCAAGAGACATTACGGAATACATATTGTTTATTAATGTTGACATATTGTTTGACAAACAAAGCGCTTGGAGCAAATTATTGTTTTATGCATACTTGTTTAGCACACACAACTAGCTACTACTAACACAAGTCGAGTCCTCGTCGCAATGCCTTGTCAGTCATTTATGTCTTATGGCAGGCCTACCATCTCATGTCTTATCATGTCATCAATCCCATTAAATCCATTGGTGTTAAGTTGTGTGTCTAGTAACATGTTGCTCTTGTGTTCGCTATTATCCTCCTAACTATTAATTTCTATGGATTACTAGACATGTTTACTATATGTTTGCCCATGAGATGACATCTACTAGTTCTCTAATGATCATATGAGGCACATTGCTTTTACAACCATGTTTAGTATGTGTGCTTTATATGGTTCACATCCTAGATGTTTTGATTATACTTATTATAGCTAACCACTTTTTCTCTTTTGAGCTACATGACAACATCCCTCATCTCAAAAAGGGGCATATTGTGGGCTCTTCCAGAAGTTCACACAGATCATGACCAAACGTCACAGAATAGACAATGTGATAGTATTTCACACAAGTCAGATACAAATATACAGTTCAAATACAAGTTTACATCGAATTTACATGGACTAGGTATGGCTTCATCATTACAAATTATTGGTTCAATTATGACATTTATCAGATATACATGGACTTGAAACAAGATCATTACAGATTACAGGTTCAGATACAACGTTTATCAAACTTATATGGACTTGGTACAAGTTCATCTTACAGGGTCAGATACATTCAATGACATTCATTCAATTCAAATGACATTTACATGAGGTGGGTACAAGCTCGTCTTGCAGATTCAGATACACATTTGACATTTATTCAATTCCTATTGGCATGGAATATGCACAAGATCATCATTCAGGCTCATATCAGACTTTTCAATAGCCCTACCAAAGGCATCTGGCCCATTCAGTGGCTGAACAGTTGACACGCTCGAGTCTCTAAGTGGCCCAATGGTTGATACATCCGATTCTCTCAATGGCCCAATGGCTGACCCATCTGGCTCTCTTGGTCACCCAATACCAATACTATGGTACTAGCAGCCCAATGCTAGTCTCACACAAAATATTTACACACTTTGCATACAACACACTGGGCGCATGGATTCGACACAACCAATCAAGTGTAGTCATTCTATGGATTTATTGCACTTTACATATTTTAGATTTTGTCTTAAGCTGATTTAATATACCACTATTGAGCATTCATACACGCTTTTGCCGTGTGGTTGCAGATTTCACATTGGATTTGTGTGGGGGCACACTCTTCAATCTAGTATTGAAAAAGATGGATTAAAAGAAAAAAACAAATGAACACAAACCTTACATCCCAATCATACGACAACAATGCGTGAATTTGAAGAGTGTGACCCCACACCAATCTAATGTGAAATCTACAACCACATGGCAAAAGCGTGTATGAATGCTCAATAGAGATATATAAAATCAGCTTAATAATTAAAAGGGGGCAATTACAGTACCCAAAATTTGGTCCTATGGCACTTGGCAATATCACTTTGGCATTTATCCTAACATTGTCACATTTACCTACTTATTAACCAAAACTTAAAGCTTCCTACCCTTTTCCATATCTACTTCTCCAGCTTAGACTTCAAGAATCACAACACATTCTACGGGATACATCCTCAAAGTATCTATAGACTGCCTCATGTCTTAGAATGATTCCAACTTTAGTCTTGACAAGTTTGTGGGCCCAAGACAGGTTTGGCCGATGAATTTGTCCTCAGACCTAAAAACTTGTCCCTTGTACTTACAATGGTCATTTTTAAATGCACAAATTACTTTGGTCAACTTAGAATCAATTGAGCGGAAATCATTCGAATAAGTCATCTATATAAACATATGTACCCTTACTCATTAAGGGCATTTAGGGATCCCATATCAAAGGCACACTCTAAGAAGGTCATTGAGCAAAGTATTTAAGCACCTCTCCCTTAGAGCACACCACAACAAAGCTACTCAAATTATGAATACATCTCAATTGTTGTCCTAGATCACAAATCCATACACTACAATCAAGTCAAGTGTTAATTGCCAAGTGTTGCAAGTCAAATAGAGGGCTCCATCTTATTTACTTTATCTAATCTCCATATCATCGTAGGATTAGGAGACCTTCGTGTAGCTCAATCCCTCTTCAGAATATTGGTACATAATACAATGCTCATCACATTCACGAGGGAGTGGTGAGGTCAATCCAACACAATTGCTGACTAATTCCTTTTTGGTCAATAATCAAGGAGGAGACATATACAGGTATAGAAGCATCATTGCAAATTCCAAATACAAATTATAAGTCCAAAGACACATGCAAAGCAAGTGCTAGATCCAAATTGCAGGTCAGAGCCCAAAAGACACATTTGTAGATCCTTGGACAGGTGCAGCCACGAATAGGTGCCCTATTGGATGAACTTGTCTTACACTCACTTCCAAGCCCTAAGATTTTTCAAACAACTTAACGACACCCTGCACAACTCCCTCCATCAATTTCAGCTCATTACCACACAATCTAATCCTAAATAGTAAAAACGGTGACTTCTTTCTAAACCCTAACCCTAATTGTACTTTCACTATCATATTTGTTGCATATCGTGTGATTTAATATCCTTACATAATTTAGGATTGCTATCTTGTTGTTCTAAATCATCTTTAAACATTTAAGTAAACCCTCATTTTGATATTACAATTACTAGAGATTTGCATACTCATTCTTTACGCACACTTTCATGGTATCCCAAGTTTAGATCTAGGACATACAGCTTACATTCGATCATTGTTCACAGATGCTTTGCAATTTCACTTAACCATACCTAACGGAAACCTTTCAATGTTGGGAGCATCTTATGCATAATACAAGTTCTATCCTTTTATACTAGTCCATTGATCATATTAAGCTACTAACATTGATTATATACATATCTTACTCTTGCTTATATCTCATACAATGCTTATTCACATCGATAATGTACTTTGATATACATGATGATGACATTGCAGTAACCTTTCTACATAGGGGGCATACCCACTTAAGGGCCATCTTATGCATGATACACATTCTATCCTTCTATGTTAGTTAATTGATCATATTTAGCTACTAACATTGATTATAGACAAGTCTTACTCTAGCATATCACTTAAAAGTGCTTATTTACACAGATATTGTACTTTGTTACACATGATGATGACATTGCTTGCTTGTGTGCTTAAATTACTTACTATGTGCTTATGCTTGCTTAGTGCTTTTTTTCTTACGGTTGCATGTATGTTGTGACATGTGTCGTCATGTCAAAGGATCCTCTTGTCAGCCTTCATATCAGTTGTCGTGTCCTGTATGTTTGTGTGCTTCTTGATCATTATGTTTGCTACATGTTTTTAATATGATATTTATTGTGTTGCTACTTGCTTCCGTTTAACTATGTTACATGAAATCATATGCTTGGTGTCATGATTCATATCATGCACATTACTATTGTTTGCTACTACTAGTGTTTGTGTTGCCATGATACATATCAGGCACCTAATATTGTGTGCTACTACTTGTTTACTACTAATCTATTCCTTCAGCTCATTTTTCACAATGTTATTTCACATGCTAAATTGATTATCTTTATCACAACAATGATCTACATATTCTTTTCACATGCAAATATTCACATGGAACAGGGGCACATGATTACAGCTACAACAATTCACACCCTCAACAATTATCACAGGTAAACGTTTCATTTTATCCCTTTAATTTAGCATTTTCAATACTAGATAAAGGGGGCATCCGTAGTCACCTATGTTTGGTTCAAAACACTTGATAACGTCGGTTTTGGCACTTTCCCAAATATTTGGACTAGTGACACATATTTGACTCTTATGACACACCATTCCCCCTTTCCAATTACCTTCACGTCCCCTTGGTTCACCTCATCTGCCAGTCATACACACTCAAGATCAGTTCCAATTCACTCAAAAATCATCTTAAACCTCTAAAGACACTTCTCCATTTCCAGATCCCTATATTTTGACCTGAATGTTAGGTTCAGCTCTCAGTAGACAGGTTCAGTACCTAACCTGTCTATAACCTGATGAACCTATCTTTCTCCTTTGCAAGGTCAGTTTTTCAAAATGGGCTCTTTCATCAAGTCGATCGGGCGTGACTTTCAGGTTGGCTTTCACAAGAAACTAACAAAGAGTCTAAATATATACAAATGACCCTAAGGTTATTCACTCTCTAATCACCTAGACACCTTGGATATCACTACACACAAGGGTTACACACATTCTAGATCATCTAAGAGCAGAATTCCAAGTCTGAAGTACTCCCACGTCAAAATTGCATGTTTCTCACTGTCTCTTGCCCAAAGAAGGATCCTCCTAGTTGCACGTTGATTTATCTAGTTGCGTGAGTATATAGGACACAAGATAAAGCACAAAAACTTTAATCATATTGGGAAAACTACATGGGCCTAAATCCTCGGTGTGTAGTGCAGCAATTTTCACATAGCGGGGTGTCGAGAATGGTCTAAGCTTAGTTTGGGACTTATCTTCCTCTAATGTTTCAAGTGGTTCTAGGGTTTCAAGACAAGGAGAGGTCAATTTTGTACCATAGCACAACATCGCAGATTTCTAGAGCAGGATTTTGGTTAAGCAGAGACAGGCAAACAAGTGCCAGAAATTGCCGGTGGTTCTGAGCAACAAACGACACGTTCAACAACCTTCAAACAGGGTCGGTACCAAACATGTCTTCCTTCTGCCAAACCTGACCTAAACACAGTTCTAGCGCACTAAATTCACAAGGTCTATTGACAACATTTTTCTAAGCTTGCTCTGTGATTCTATTTCTCATATGCAGACATCCAATGAGATAAATCAGGTTCAGTGTACACTTTCATTTCTATTTGAAATTGGTTAGATGGTGTCCTTTTCTTATTTTAATATATTTCAAATCTAATTAAGCTGTTTTTCATCTATTTCTAGAATACACTTATAGGTCTAATTATTTAGGAATTAAAACCCTAAATACTTAAAACAATTATATAGCCTAATATAGCCTAAGAGAACATTAACTTTTATAAGTAAAGAAATTGGATATTGACAAAAGGCAAAAATAATTGTATCGATATTTGCTTTTGCCATCTCATTGTATCTAAGGTCAAGAGTACAAAATATGTTTAAAAACAGACTGATGCAAGTCTTAGAGATGAGAACCAGTCTCTGAGATGCGTCTCCGGTGGTACAAGACACATCTCTGATGGTAGGAGATGAGCCTCTGTGCAACACTGTCATTATGGCTATTTAGACAGCTGCTCAAGGTGGTGAACAAGACAAGTCCATAAAACAAGGTGGCCAAAAAGTAAAGCAAACTTCACCCAGTGCCACTGAAAGAATGCACCAAACAAAAAGGCCCTTGGAGAAAGAAGATGAGACTAGTTCCTCAAAAATGAGGACGGGAACCCAACGGGGATTCGAGAGAGCTCAAATTGTACCCCAGGCTACTCAAGACGTGGTCTCAATTCCAAACTGCGACCCAAAGTTCTGTAATGCTTTGTAATGACTTATTGAACATGGTAGTGAGGAATAAACATTTGTACCTCGCTATGCTCATGCTACTTTAAATGAATATGAATACTACCTACACACCTACGTAATGCCCATGAATCAGATGACAACAGCATATTTTACTATTTATCCAATGCAATCAACTACAATGATGACCAGTCATGCAAGGTTCGATGTGGTAGTAAAAACAGAGAAACAATGAATGCTGTTTTAAGAATAGGAATGAGGATTTAGAGATTGAGGATGCAAGGCTGATGAATAGCATGCTAAAAACTGACTCTCATATTCAAAATTTGCAGAGGGAAATTGATAGATTTAAATGGCCTCTTATGCAAGCAGATTCTATGTATCAGAATGTTTTAATTGAGGTGATGAGACCACTAATGGCTGAATCAATTGGATGTGTGGGAAAGTTGTGGGACATCCTTGAGAGGATGGATAAAGATTGAAAAGTTTCTGATTGAAAAGAATGTAGCAATACAAACATGCCATGAAATAGGGAAGAACGGGAAGGAGGCTAGCATTGAAATTATAAAACTGAGTTGGACAAATCAAGAATAAATTACAAATCACAGCTTTGAATCCATCCAATGACTGGCATATATAACGGCTACCAAGATGGGAGCTTAACTTTCAAAAGTCATGCCAGATTCACCTCTGCTACATCTCGTACTACCCATCTTCAGGCCCCTAAGACTCAGTCCAATTGAGTGCAAATCTTGGTTGTTCAAATGAATCTATGGACAACAGAATCAGGCAAACTCACCTGCCTGGGTGGTGGAAGGAATAGACCAGTTAATTTTAACTATATCCATAGACAGCCCAATCCCATGCCTCAAGGGATTAGAAAATGCCTACCTGAGTTCCAAGATAACAACATTATGTTAGTGGAGGAGCACCTTATAGCATTTGAGAAAGTTGCACATAATTTCCAAGCAGAATATGATGATATTATAATGAGGTTGCTGTTCAAACTAGAGAAAAGATGCTATTGATTGATACAAGCAGTTGATGACTAGGATTATAACCATGTGGGAAGAATATCGAACTCGGTTTAAACTCTGTATAGAGACAAGAGATGGTAGTTTTCTATGGGCTCAGCCAATTAACATTGGCCAGAAAGAGGAAGAGACTGTTCAAAAAATTAATGCCAGATTTATAAACACATATGTCAAGATCCCTAGGCCATAAGACATGTCGAACCTGCTGCTCTTGTCATAGATATTGGTGTATTTCGCACTAAGTTGAATTTCTTGCTCACAAAGAAGAGCCCAGATATTCTTAGGGAAGCCTATGGCATGGCCATCAATTTGTAGAGCAATTTTGTAGCTGCTGTTAAAGCTAGAAAGGGAAATATCTGACGACCTTCATGGAAGAGCTATATAGCCTTGACACCTTCCACATAATCTCTATAACATATGACCTAAACAAACCAGGGAGGACAACATAAACTGACATCAAGTTGAGTAACATGTACATTGCAGCGATTCAAATACAAAACTAAGTTGTTAACTACCACCTTTAATAACCTACAAAACATAGGCATAATCTGTCTCCGACTCTCCACTGTTCTAATACAGAATCACAAATCAATTTTACCAGATTCCTTATATTTAGAGCCACCCACTCCAAGGTCCAACCCTGTGAACTTTAAACATGCGTCCTCAATGAGCATAAATCTGTTATGATATGATTCTATGGTTGAAGCCAAACTCGATCACCAACTTCAAAAGAATGATGTACTCGATGTAAGCCATGAAGAGCCTTGAATTTGGCTTGAGTTTGCTGTAGTACCCTGGATTTTTGTGTTAATCTTGGCCAAATTTTGCACAGATGCCAAATTTTGTGTTGCTTGTGGGTGTATTTGGGGCTGGGAGAGAATTGGAATCTCCTCAGATGCCAAAGGTTGGAAGAGCTACAAAACTTCGAAGGAGAATGCCCCATAAACATATGGATAGCTTAGTTGGGGCTATGCTGAAACGCACTCAAATAGGTTTCCCACTACCTATTTTTCTAATTAGAAACGCAGAAAGCATAGCTTGCTACAAAAAAATTGCATATTGCCTTGTTTAATTGTTGGCCTACTGGAGAACAAAGGACTAACAACAGAGGTGAGTTTATACACTGTTGACCCAGGATATGGCATAGGAGAAACAACTTCATACAAATAACTAATTATGATGACTGCCTGATGAGACGCGCATCAACCCCAAAGACTTAGTTTTGCTTGGGAAGCAAAGGAGACATGGTTGTGTGGGAGACACATAGACCTGAGGGGGAGAGATATTGAACTGCGCTGATTCTAATGGAGAATATTCCATGAGAAGATGACCAAGGAGGACTATGCATAAACAAACAGGAATCGCGAGAAGAAGAGTTGCAGATGATCCAAGATCTTGCATACCGAAAAGAGTACATGGGGAGCTTCCAAACCATCTAAGTGTGCAACAACCAGGAGACAACCAAACACATTATATAAGGTTCTGGAAGGTGACAATTGGATCCAACAGTGCGCCAACTAGCAAGGTAAGGGGTTTGTGAGATCTATAAATACCTTTATGGGGTTCTCGTTTAAGACTCTTCAAGATTGGGTATTTTGAGCAGGCATCAAAGAAATAGGGTGAGGTTGAAGACAAAACTATAGCAACAAGAGCACATGGGGAGATTCTAAAACCATCACGGTGTGTGAAAACCAAGAGACAACCAAACACATTATATAAGGTTTTGGACTATATACTTTTGCACTCTGTCACAAGGTTCACTGAAATTTTGGCTTTGAAATCAAAATTCACTGCATATTTTAGGTGACAAAAAATCTGGTCAAGTTCGGCAAATTCATTTGGGAAAAAATGGCAAAAATAGTGTGAGGATGAAGACAAAGCTATAACGATGGCATTGATTGGCAGGTTCCAAGGGTTATATGAGTGGTATTGCATTGCACAATACCTTATGAGTGTATGTTGTGCTACGTCATGCATAACTTATGCTTAGACAAAATATATTGTAAAAACATTGTTTATATGTGTAACTAATGTTGATAAATGAATGATATGCTTTTGCACTCTGTCACAAGGTTCACTGAAATTTTGGCTTGAAATCAAAATTCACCGCATTTTTAGGTGACAAAAAAATCCGGTCAAGATTGGCAAATTCATTTGGGAAAACATGGCAAAAACGAGTCCCTTGTGATGGACATGAACAAACCTAGGCGAAGGTGGCCAGTGCTAAGAAGTTTGGAAAGTGCAGGGACATGCAAAAAGAGAATTTCATATAGTTTTCCTTCCGATCAGCGCAGCAACACTCTACTCCTTATCGCAATAGCGGCACGTATGATTGCAATGGCTTGATGCCTAATCCGAAGAACCGCATGGGTCTTGTTGACCCGGCGGAGGAGTTGCTCGCAACGGAAGCAAGTAGTGGTTTTTAATAATGCTTGTTATGTTTTACTTTATTTGTTTTCTTTTGTTTTTAATTGTTTTCATTTTTAATTATGTTTTTTATTTTATTTTATTTTTTTCATTTATGTTTATCAAAGTTTTATTTTCTTCTATTAGTTTTTAAGTTTGCTTTTAGTTTTATTTTTATATTTTTAAGTTTATTTTTAATTTAAAGTTTATATTTACTTTTATTTTTAATGTATTTTAATATTATAATTAAAAATATATATTGGTCGAGCTTATTAACAAAAAAAAAATGAACTTTCTTCGTCGGTGATCTTCAACCAAATTCTATCCTCAACAAACTCGAACTTGAGCCTTGTGACTTAGTCTCCATGAAAGGTTATGCGAGTTACTTAGTTAATGTGCTTGGAGTATTAAGTACAATCATTATACTTCAAACAAGTTTGATTATGTCTTGCATTTTCAAGTATATTTCACATAGTAGTTAGGGTTTAAATGTTTGATGCATGCATACGCATATCAATCTTTATGGTCGATTCTTGTGATGAGGAGTTTGGTGATCTCTCAATACGCCTAGAGTGAGACTCTCGAGTTCACACTTAAGTGATAATGTCGGTGCGGGGGTGTTCTATCTATTGTGAGCATAGTTAAGTCTCACGAACAGGGAACAGAGGCACAAGGTTTCCAAGACAGAAAAAAAAATCCCAAATTATGAAGATGGCAGGGGGATGGCTACTAAAATAATATATGAAAATTAATATTTAAATATTTTAACTTTATTCAAAGAAATTTTGCGGTTTAAAGTTTAAAATGAATTTAATGTCCTAAATGGTGCTTTCGAGATTCGAATAAAATGTTTTTGGTTAAAAACCCACTTTTTAAAGTAAAAGCATGGGAAAAATAATTAAAAATTGGGGACATCACCTCCAAGTCCCCAAAATGTTCAAAGACGTCACCAAAATCTACGTGACGCATCCCTACATAACACTAGTTGTGCATAGGTTTCTCTCGCACAAGACCAATGGTGACCTTAGAAATAGCACAACATACACTTTATTGTCCTTACATAAATCAAAGAGGTCTTATGGAAGCTATTAATCCCAACCTTGCAGTAGTACCGATAAAGTGTTCCACATATCAACATGTAACAATCAAAGGTTGTGACATCATGATCAGCCATATCCTAGAATGGCTCAATGTCAAGTGTGACAACAAATGAGAGAAACAAGTATTATATCTTTCTTTCTTGGCCCACCACAAGTGGTATGGGTGTGAATGTATTACAAACGAAAAACTAGAGATCACACACTAACTTATGCGCAATCAAGTTCTTTTGGTTCTATTGACAAATATAGGCTCCATCAATCTATTTTTATTTCTCAAGTATAAGTAAGCGGAGCTTCCTATTGTTGACAACATAGTAGCATTCCATTTAGATGGCGGTGACACAACAAGCTAAAAGTGCAAGTGGAATTCAATTACTCGGATTAAAACAAAAAAAGGGAGAAAAGTAACTATAAAATTGAAAAATAAAAAAAGGGAGAAAAGTAATGTGATAAAATTGAAAACGAAAAAAATCAAAACCGCTTTTTTATCCCCGATTTTCAAATATCATGCGTTATTACCAAGTTTTTCAAAAAACGATGTGTTATTGACCGCTCTTTGATGATTCCTCAAGATCAATGAGTTGGTTTAGCACAACTTTCCAAGCGAGCGGTGATTACTCACAAGTTATTAGCGATTTATACTTCTACGGTTGACAAAATACTCGTTGACAATAGGGATGAGCCGAGGATTACAAGTGTTGAGATTAGTTACCTAAATCTCAAGGTTGTCGATACTTTTGCATTGTTAGGTAAAAGAGTTGAACCCTTTATAAGTCCTTTCAACAAAGAATACCCCTTCCTTGATGATGATCAAACAAAGTGTGAAAATTTGTTGCAATGAGAAGGGGGTAACTCCTCTAAAAGGAAAGGACTAATTTAACTTCAGCAATACCTTTTGTTGTCGGTTTCAAGTTTTCAACCTTTAAAGCAAGTCGTAACGAATGCACTAAGGATGGGAACTAATCATTTTTGTTGATGCATGAGTTATTAAACATGTTTGTCACCTACTATATCGGATGGAGTTATAATGTGTTTTGTCAATGTCCTTGACCGTGGAGCTCTTTGGTGAATAACCGAACCATGTCGGGGTTCAGGTGGAGCTTGGGGACTTTTCGAGCTATCAATATTTGCTTTAAAATTTTATCAAAAAAGGACGGGACCTTCAAAGAATTATCGAGAGGATATCCACAGACAATTCATTCAAAGACACACTTGGACCAACCCTCCGGGGTTGCATCCAAAGATGTCCTTCTACGTTGCACACTTTCTTGAGATCCGCGATGGGCTCATTATCAAACCCATGTACATCTCCCAACACTGGTTACAGTCCTTTGTATCTCTTTTGGTCAATTCAGAGTGGGCTCACATTGACTCCGTGTTGAGGCCGACCATCAATTAGACCACTGAGCGATCTTTCCGCTTTGCTCTCTCGGGAGGTCAAAACTCGAAGAACACTTCATTTTCCGATGTCCTGTTTACTACGAGATTAGGGGGAGATTCCATTGCATTCTATGAGCGTCCTTCCTTCACTGACTTTCTTCGAGATACTATGATCGAGAGATGTCTCACTCTTTATCTGCAGGAGGCCCTCTGGCTTCAGGACAGGCTCCTTCACCCTCCTCCCAGACGGATGGAAACTAGACAAATCACCTCATTCTTCTCGGTGCTCTCCCGGTGAGGGGCACCAAGCGGCATCTTGACACGAGTATGGACCCCCGCCGGATCTCACAAAACTCACAACTCTATTTCCTTCTCCAGAGGCTCCCTGCCTCAGGCATGTCTCGAGGCCCCTCCACATAAATGGAGATCCACCAAGTTTACGCAGAGGCACTCTCTCTCCCGAACATCGGCTTTCCAGACATTCCCAGCCTTGCCATCGGACATCGGCGCATCGCGAGTTACTTCCAGTCAGCCTTGAATGTTAGGTGATGTTGTTGGGGGTGTTGCTCCTTCTTCCGCTCCCCCACACTGTCATCCTCTTCTTCTTCTTTTCTGGTTTCTCGGCACTTGTGCTTCCTTCTCTTCTTCTCCTTTCTCTCTTTGTGTTTTGGGTGACCCATTTGGGTCCTCTTGCTGGGTCCATTGGCTTTGTACTCTGCAGTCCCATTGACCTACTTTTGTGGTCATTTGTTGGACATTAATAAAATTATCTTATCTTATCTTATCTTATCTAAACAAATACTTGAAGGTTTATACAGTTTAATAAAGGCTGAAAACTTTGGAAAGTTTTGTTTTCTTACTTATGTCCTCTGACATAAAGCAATGGTATAAATTTGCATATATCGGCACCAATTTGGAGACTTGAACAACTGTGCAGCCTCAGTCAGATGATTCCAACAACAGAAGAAAGACTGAAAGTTGGCTTACACTGAGTGAAAAATTATTCATGGTCTACAATTCATGCAATGACACAATCTCGAGAAGGGCAAGTCAAAACAAAGAACTCTGTTATGGTGGACAGCAATCTGTCAACCTGTACCTAATTAGGGCACCATTGACAGAGAAATGTACTTTGACCAAACAGCAAGTAAAAACACACAACATCGGAATTTGTAACAGCAATTTGACAGAAAAATTTGAAATCAGATATTTGGACAGCAAGAGACCTAGGTGTCAATTGTCAAATATAGAATATGTTTGATGAATAATATGATTCTATTTCAGAATGCTTATTTAAATAAGTGAAGCCAATATGTCTGTTAAAATCTTCCCAAATCATTTAATATTTTCAACTCCTGACTTCTGACTGTCCACCTCCCTTCCAATTAATTTTTATCTACCCTTTGAACAATTCAACTAACCTACTTGTATATAGATTTGACTGATTAACTAGTAAAGACATCTTAAATACATCTATATGAAAATGCCAAGAAATATCAATATCTAGGCCCTTGTCTTGGATTTTTAGCATACCATAATTATTAATAACTTCATTACCTTCTTCACAAATTTTCCACTGAATGGTGACAAATGGTGTCAATCTAGCTCCAACAACATGCAAGGCTCAAAAAAATGCTATTCATGGAGAAAAAAATTGGGCTCCAAACTCCACCATATGGCCACAATATTACAATTTTTTGATTTACTTCTCCAAGAAAAAGGGGAAAACTTCTTAGTGATGGTCAAATGGATGTCAAATTTAAGGTCGGAATTAAAAGTGAACACACTCAGGAACATTACAGCCCAGACCCCGCCCCAGTGCCATTGTAGAACGCCTCTCAGTGTAATTAATAGCTATTATTAACAGATGTGGATGTCCTCGGCATGTTACAATAACGTAATCCAACTTAAACAAATACGGTTACTGGTCGTGAGTTTTGACAAAGATTACAACAGAGGATTTCATTACTGAGGGAAAAATTTACAGGACTAAAATAAATTCAATAGTCAGAAAGAAATAAAAAAGCAGACTATTAAATCATACCAGTATATGATGGTAATTTTCTCTTCTCAGGGGGTGGCTTAAATTCGAGAGGAATTCGTGGCTCAAAAAGCTTCAATAGATTGCTGGTAAGACCGGTGGGATGACTTTGTCCAATCTGCACATAACCATAGCTATGAAAGGGTAAGCATTCTTCAGGTAACCAGATTTCCAGACACAAGCTGAACATTATGAACAATGATCACACAAATGTTTGACTTAAAATATAATTCCATACTCCCTCCTCCATAACAGCATTCATAGTCTAGATAAAATTCTACTTTCATGCTCTTGCAGAAAAATAATGAATGACAAAACTTACAGAGGGTGCATTCAGATACTCCCCTAAAGCTTAGCAGGTATTTAGTGAAGTTAACATAATTCACATAAAAGTTAAAGCAGATTTAGAACTAATTCATTTGGCATGCATCCAACATAAAATTAAAGTTGACACTCTCCACAGAATTGCATAAGGACCCTTTTCCAGATTTCGAAAGGACAACAAAATGGCGTGCAATGACATTCTTAGTCTATCAACAGTTCTTGATTCCCACAATACAAAAAGGCCAAATTTCAAACCAAAAATTAATGGAATGAAATGAAATGATTTTAATTTCAATGACGAGACCCAACGGCCTCTGGAACAACAAATGTTACAGCTGTCTCAACAACAAAATGGGGCTGAACTTTAAGACAATGGTGCTTCTTCAAGACATTCTTAGTCTAGCAGCAGTTCTTGATTCCACAATACAAAAAGGCCAAATTTAAAACCAAAAATAAATGGAATGAAATGAAATGATTTTAAGTAAAATGACAAGACCCAACGGCCTCTGGAACAACAAATGTTACAGCTGTTTCAACAACAAAATGGGGCTGAACTTCAAGACAATGGTGCTTCTTCGAGTAAGTTGATTTTCCTTCTATTGATTTGGATCATAAATTCGGCTAACATTCTTTATCCTCGCCTGTTCTAAGACTTTAAACGTGGTATCCATGGGCTCGTATCAAAAAGCAATACACGAAAAACTTGGATCCTGCAGAGTTTCTAGTAATTTATATTAATTGATAAATTTTACAAACAAGTTAAGGGTAATACCTAGGGTTTCAAGTAACGCATGTTATAGAGTAGCAGCATGAAAAGCAAAGCAGAAAGCAATTATTTTTAATAAACCCTAGCATGCATACTTCATACCAGTTTTAACTGCAAAACTGTGGCCCGATTTTGGGCCTTAGTCCGAGCTTGAAGTGCGGCATCTTTGTTGCGCATAAAGGCGTCGCCATAGTCCGCCATTGCTCCTCAATAAGAATGAACAAAGCCCCTGTGGAGTTGCAATTTGTCCAAATAAGCTTTATGTTATCCCAGTTTCCGCCCATGCGATTGTCTTCCCAACGCCAACAAGACTTGCAGAGCAGAAATAAAAATGGATTTGGCGGATTGTGAATGAAGAGAAGTTTGGGCAGCGACCTCGCGAGGGTTTCTAAGATCAACCAACACAGGTTTTAATCACCCGTTAGTGTGAAATGACATCGGAATATGTATATAATTTTTGTTTTATACTAGGTAGGGACATTAAAATACAGTATCCATTTTTTTTTAAAAGGTGAACGAGAATCAAATCCACAAGCAAATAGACGTTTTAGGGTTTGGTCGTACGGAGGCGTCTTGCTAAATTTTTCACAATTATATGAAAGGAGGTCTCTTGCTGTTTTTTTTTTTTTTTTTTCAAATGAAAAGAGATCTTAAATTATATTAATGCAATAAGTTACAAGATAGCTTTTAGCAAAAAAGCAGGTGGTATGAGAGCACGTCCCAATACCACAAACAAACTAGGCCGAGCACGGGAGAACAACAAATAAATTAGGCACCGCCCGAAAACCACGAGTATACAAAATAAAACAGCAGCAGCAAACATTCCCGAAGTGGGAGGATCATGATTGTCCGGCCAACCTGAACATAGGAGGTCTTTCCCAGTATCTCGAAATGTCCCAACCAGTGGGATTACCTTCTTCATTTTCTCGCATCCCGAGTGGGGATAGAGAGAGGGCGGGGTAACTTGTCCGAGGGGCGGCGGAGGCAGCGAGGGCAGATTTATGTCGTCCAACATGCGGGTCTTAGGGGCAACAGGTGAGCCCCATCTGAATTGACGAGTAGGAGGGGACCCCCAACCTTGTTGGTGTGCTGGTGGCGAATGACTCCTACGTTGTTGAGGGTGGGGTGAGCGACAAGCCCTACTGAAAGAACGTCGTTGAGAACGGTTGCGACGACCACCACGGCCATGCGGTGAGGAGCACCGAGATGGTGAGGGTGGTTCCCAAGTGACATTGCATGGGGCATCCCCAGTGTCGCAACAAAGTTTGTAGGTGGTCCAACTCCAGGGCAACTTTGGTGGCCTGGACTTGAATCTGCAGTAGCACATTGGAGATAACCATAGACTTGTTATACACTGAAAATTGTTGATCAACTTCAAAATTAGCAAAGAAAAAGCATTTATTTCTTTCCATATCCAAAATAGAATTTCCCTCCGAAAACATGCCAAATTTGGGCGAACATAGGCAGAAGTGTGGGGTTATCTCTTAAAAGGATATTCTGCCAAGTAAAACACTGTGGTCTGAGAGGAAAGAAAAATGAGTGTATCCAATTCCAAGCAAGTTGTGCTTTCAGACAAAACCAGAAGAGATGCATTAAAGTTTCCAAGTGGCCACAGAATGGGAACTTGGGAGTCGGGACCCCAATTTGAACAAGTCAAGACCCCACCGCGCGGACATTGATGCGTAATACACCAGAGAAAATGGACAATTTTAGGCTCCACACGAGATAGACCAAACAATGTCAAATCGCCTACTCTAGGAAGACGGAGTGGAATGAATCCCCATCGAGTGTTGAGTTTTTCAACCATGGGCAAATGAGGTGAAAGCCAATGGTAGCCTTTCTCAATGGCCGACTAATGCGAAATGGGGTATCGACATACCATTTCGGTCCGTCCACAGTGGGAAAGAGTAGTACGTAAATCTTGTGCAACATATGGTCGTCAGGGACCGAATTGAGCACTTCAAGAAGATCTTTGGCATGATCCTCGGTTAGTGGTAAACCGAGCTTTAAGCTCAAGCCAAGAATACCAGGATTGAGAGTGTTTACAGAATAAATTTTGGATGGTGCAAATTTCGCGCTTGAAAAGTTTGAGTGCAGAATCCCTCAGGATATTTGAGAAACGCTTATCCTGAGCCTAAAATATCGACAACCACCAAAGAGAATAATGGTTAATGGAGAGCCCATTATGAAAATTGTCACATTTCCATTGAAGTCGTGGTTTGATGCACTCACATGCTTTCCAAATGCTTTTAAGCACAGAAGTGCCAACAACTTTAACAGCAATCAAGCAATAAGGAGGTTAACAAACCCTAAACCTTTCCATGCAGGGTGCTTGTAAGATGATCCTTCTTCGATGTCATGGTGCAGAAGCACTTACCATGCATCTTGTCCTTTGATGCATTTAACAATCTATTTTCGCTGAGTGCCCGCCCTTAGCGTTGAATGTCAATAAGGCCCAACCCCCATAATTATGAGGAAGGCAACATAACTCCTAAGCAACATGACGAAAGCCTTTTCCAGTGGAAGCATTGGCCCAGAGAAAGGCTTTAAGGAGCTTCTCCAACTTCTGAATAGAGGCTTTGGAAGGCACCCAACACGAGGAGTAATAAATGCGTGTGGTAGCCAGAACTTTGGAACAAATTTGGAATTTTCCTGCCAAGGACAGAGGTCTGGTGATCTAATAATCCAAATTTTTGGTTGCTGTTGAATAACATCGCTTTATAGCTCGGTCATTCGGCGATGCTTGAAAGGAAAAAGGGATGCCAAGAAATTTAAACATTTTGTCATGTGCTAGAATCTTCCACTAAAAGAGGCCGTAAACAGCAGCACAAAACAAAGGTAGGATTGTCGGTAACATTAGGTTTTCCACCATTGAATGGAAGAAATAGAGACGATAAGCGAGAAAATATCAAGGCAATGCATGGCATTATGGATATTGGATTCATTCTTAATGAGCGTGAGAAAGGAATCAACTGCGAAGTGACCATTTTAAGCAATCGAGAATTGGTCGAAGGCAATGAAATTCCCTAACAAGCCCTTAGGATTTAACGTGGGCCAGCAGATACCCAAAGCCTTCAACAATAAGTACAGAGAGCGCAGATGTTAACGGGCACCCTTGACGAATGGAACGAAACAATCTGAAGTACTCAGAACTGAGGCCATTAATAGTGATCTGGGTAGAGGCATCAGCAAATATGATTCTGACTGATTGAATGAAAATGAGGCCGAAGCCAAGGGCTTGAAGCATGGCAAGGATAAACGACCATTCAATCCGATCATAAGCTTTCTCAAAATCAATTTTATGAACATAGCAAATTTATCGATCTACGGACCCATTCCATACCTTCACAAACAACAATGATGTTTTCAGGGTGTATCCTCGAATGAACGCAGCTTTTTCTAGTTGAATAACAACTGGGAGAATATTATGCACTGCATAGCCAGGCGCTTTGGCAATTTTTTTAGGAGACATTAAACAAAGTGATAGGTCGCCAACATGTAATTTGTTCTGGATCCCCTGGTTTTAGGATGAATTTAATATTCCCTTTGTTGATACACGGTCCCAATGACTGGTTCTAGAATCCCTCGAGATAGACTTGAAGAAGGTATTGATCGACTGAGTCCTATAAAGCTTTATAGAATTCACAAAGGAAGCCATCACATCTCAGAGCCTTATCATTGGCCATTTACATAAATGCATCATGGAGGTCATCGATGGTGAGCATCTGGACCATGAGCACCACCTTCTGAGCATGGGAAAGATTGCACGACACAACAGCCAGACATTGTTCAAGGGTTGTTTGTTGATTGACACAGGGTTGTTAAGCCTGAAAGACCAGTTTGTAATGTCACACAAATGCTTGCAGCACGAGTTGGGGGTCAATGACCCTAGCTTCGCCATCAAAGATGGCCCAAATTTGCTGAGAAGGTTTTTTGGATCTGAGAGAAAGAAAGAATTCTTTCGAAACTCGGTTGCCAATTTCAAGCCAATGCAAGTGGACATAGATTTTAGCTCCCTGGGCATTGTAATTATCTGTAATTTAGCTTTGTTGGTGAAGTGTTGCAATTTGAAGTTACAGAGTTTCAGAGAAGGGATTGCCTTAAAGCGCCACCACCGTTAAGCTAAGAGCAGAATGTTAGCAAAGTATAAGCGGCGCCTAATTTTGGCTTGGCTTGTTCGCCGTGAGATTCTCGGGAATCTAGTAGTCTGAGTCATAACGTCCTCCCACCATTAAGTCCAACTGACATGCATAGGTGGATGAAAGGCTTTGAAGTGGGAGTGCAAGAAGTGTTAGGGTCATAAAACCCAAACTTATTCGCGCATGAAAACCACGCTCCATTTCGCCAGCTTGTCCACCCTCATCACAGTGGTCACATTTTTCAATGGGTGACTCAACCATATTAAAATCACCACTTATGACCCAATAAGCATCGGGAATTGTGCAAGCTATCCACCGCCAAAGATCGGCCCTTTCAGCTACATCATTAGAGGCATATATATTAATGAGGCCAAAAGGGTGGCCGTCAACATTAAATAGGACCCATATGACACGATTGGTGGGGTCGATGTCATGGTCAATCAACAAGGGCTGCCATTTGGGAGAAAAATGGGAAATTAAACCCCACGCCCGCTTCATGATTACTGTAAAAGGCCAAGTTGTTAAGCCAAATGGATTTACAAACCACTTGTAACTGAAAACCTGTAATTTTCACCTCCTGCAAAAATAAAACATCTAAATTGTAAATCTTTTCCAAGTTTCATGAACAACATACTTGCAACAAGAGTCTATAAGACCCTAAACATTCCAAGATAAACAATTCATGGGAGACGTTGGTCAAGAGCCATGTCATCAACATCCAAGCCATCAAGGGTGTCGAACTAGTTTTATAGAAATTGCGTAATGTCATGTTGTAAGAAATCCTGCAGATCAATTTTATTTCGCCCGACATATTTGATGTTGTACTCCTCTTCTATTGAGTCCACACTATGGTCTCAGGAGATGCAATAAGGACTTCGGGGCCTCTTGGATGGCCTATGTGAGTTGTTTGTTAAAGCATCGGCAATGGTGCGATATATGGCAACATTATAAATAGAATTTGTCTGGTCCATGAGAATCGAGGCCGCCTTAGGCGTGCTAGAGTATTTTGGTAACTAGAAAGACGAGTTGGCAACAACAGTTAGTTCCTTAACAACAACAATTGGCTCCTTACTCTACGAGCTATGGGGTAGTTCTTTAATAGATGGCTCACGCTGATTGTTTGAACCAAAAGCCTTAGATTGCTGATTTTTATTCCTATTTTTCCGATCACCCGTTGTTTACTAACCTTCCTCTTGCGGGGTTTGGCTAGTTCAGAGCTACTTTGGCTCTTTGGGTGATGTGAGGGACATAAAGAGGACAATCCTTGATCTTATGATCATATACATGACATCGGAAACAAGTGTTAGGCGGGTTGATATACAAAATATGTCGAAGTAATGTGATCGTCTCCCATCTGGATTTCCACAAATTCTTTTAGGTCTTGAGAAAGATCTACCTCAACGCAAACACGCCTCGTGGGTGAGCGTGGTAAAACTTCTCCGAGTTCGAGGCGACCACCCACCTAATAGAAGAGGTAATTTTATGCGAGAAATAAACATTAGGCAAGGGTAGGCCAGAAATTCTACCCAGACGGGCACTTTAAGTGCAACATACTCAGAGACCACAAAGTCTTTGGTCCATGGAGACATGACCAACAAAGAGTTACAAACATATCAGGTGGCTTGTTTCGGGCCAAAATGTTGGGGGCATTGGCTGGGTCAGAAAAGTGAAAAAGGAAGAATCCTTTGGTCATATTTTGGACGCTATTGAGCCGGACCCCATGAGGAGTCCAGGCCGTATTAACCAAGGATTTGAGCATGCTTTCAGAGGGGATGCGACCCACAAAATACCTAATGAGACAGAATTGTTCCAACCATTGATAAACAACATAAAAATTAGTTGCTTTGATTTTTTCACAATTATATTTAAACTAGTATTTCCGCCAAACAAGCAAAAATACGAGGGTTTTTAGAGTTGTCAAGTAAGTTTAGGATGCAATGAAGAGGTATGTTCGTCCTGGTAGTAAGGTATGTAAGGTTTGGAGGGTCGTTGAAACATTGAAGAAACATATATGACACGAGTAATGAGGTAATAAACATACATATCCCACAATTAATCGACCATTATGTTAGTGAGAGGGCCACCACCAATACAACTTTTCCCTATTGGCATAAGGATCATAATATATTATCATGGGAAAGCTCATTCAATTGAGGCAACATTGATTTTTTGACTGAATGAGGAGTGTTATAGTCATAGAAGCAATTTCAAGATGCATGGAGCCCACAACACCAACCACGCACTTCGTTGTTGCAGTGGCATCACCCGAAGTGAAGACATATGAGTGGTGCTCGGTGGCCTAGATTCATTCCAAAGTTATCGAACAATTTTACACCATTATTTATGATGCGAGATAGAAAACCCCAAATACAACTAGGCATCACATGCGCTTGATTTTGAACCTAAGATGTCCGAACGATAATGATATGCGGTTTGTTTTAATAAACTCGAAGGTCGAAAAAATGAAACCGCTTGGTTTTGCCTCGTAATTAACAATTTTTCTATATATTACTTTCCAATTCATGCATTTATATATTGCATTAGTAATTTATAATATTTGTTTATATTTATTTTAGAGCATATAGTCACCATTTAGATAATTTTAATGTTATTTAAAATAAAACAATATAACTCTCACTTTAAATTGTAGGCATCGATCGTTGAGTTTTTATGATAAAATTGTTATTCCAACCAATCTGTTTTTGTGTATACATGCTTCTTATTGGAAGGTCGACACATGAATGGTTATACTCCTTAACATAAAAACTATAGCAATTTAACCTAGACACCAACATTATAACTCTGGAAAAGTCATATTTTTGGTTGTTTATCCACCTTTGGGTGATGAACTTTATATATATACTCCTGATTATATCAGGGTTTTTGGTTATTATATAAATAGATGGTCTTACCCAATTGTGTATATCAATACAAAAATATGTTATAAGAGTTAATGGCAAGGACCTTTAATATTTTAAAACAATACGATAATATAGATTATACAAAACAAAATAAAATAAACTTGTTTCCAAATCATAAATGACTGGTTTATTGTAATAAAAAAATAATATCAATTACAACTTATCATGGGAATAAAGTTAGGTTTGCATAATGCATAGGATAAGTATAGTATAAGTAGAATTTATAATGTATAAAAGAAAATGAGCATTTGATGTGTAAAAGGGAGGAGAATTAAATGTTGAAGTCTAAAGTGGGATGGAATTTAAGGTTAGCCACCACAACAACTACCTAAAATCAAGTACCATCCATATCACTCCTTAAATAAATGAAACATTAAAGACATGTGGCTTGATTTAGCTATTTAAAAAAATTGATCGATAATTTGGGCGTGAGGGAATTTATTACGATGAGAGGGCATTTTTGTCGTGGTGAGGCTCTTTTTGGAGGCATTCTTTCATCCTATAATATAGCTTATCGGTTAAAACAAATAGTTTAATTTTTAATCGTTTTTTATTAAAAATGCACTTTTATTAATAGAAAAGACCAGTATAACATTAATTGTACAAAAAAATATGGTTGGAAAGAGTCACAACCCGTAATGCCAAACAAAGCTAAAAAGGCCTTGAGACATAGGCCAATTCACCTCAAAGTAACAACAAAAACAAGGAAGTATGAGAAAAGGAAGAAATGCAAAATCAAAGTTGTCACGAGGAGATGGCCTCAATCTTGTTTTTTTCTTTCCTTTTTCCCAATAGGAGGTCCCGTGATAAACACTTCCAGTCGAGTTATGCATTTTGATTAAGGGTTGATCTTTAACTGATTCAAATTTTTCAAATTCATGGGCTCTCTTCATTCCTCTTGCTGAAATTTCATTAACAACTAACTCTCTCGAGTAAGTATCCTCCACAGATATTGCTTCTTTGCGAACATAGTTTAAATCTTCAATTTGGGCTTTTGTGGCTTTAGTTTTCTTCTTCTAAACCTTTGAGGTGTGAAAATAGTTTATATTTTTACCACTTTTGGATTTTGAAAGAGGGAGCTCGTATGGTTATCGACTTTTAGGTTTTATAAGTTGCCCCTTTCTCCTTTTAGGAAGCCCTTGAGCTTGAGGACGGGATTCCTAAAATGACTTGTTTGAAGGCAAAAATGACAACTGAACATTATTTTTTCATAATCTAGGAGTTGGATCCATTTTGAGTGACTCTAATTTAGAATTAACTTGTTTGGGAAACCCTCCTTACTAAGGTTATTCTCCACACAAATTCGAGCATAAGTGAATATATTTTGCATAGATCACTCGTTGTTTAGCTTTCAAAGTCTATCCAAGGTATTGCCAATATCCAAGAGAACCAAATGAGACCAAAAAGCAATAAGCAAATTTGGGAGATGAACCTAAACCGACATTTTGGAGACTACCATAGTGGAGGGGTCAAAATCCAGAAACCAAGGGGTAATGAAGAGCCCTACTCTTCCCCAAAACCAAGGCCCGTTTGCAAAAACTTGATGGTAGTCCTCATCCTCGTAGAATTGAACTATAAAGAAACCTTTGGAACATAACATAATATCACGTCTTGAGGACCAGTTGGAATGAACCCATTGGTGAAGCTCGTAGCCTTAGGCCAAAATCCATTAAACCTACAAATTATAGCTAAAGACTTAATGGATGTAAAGAGTTCCTTTACCACTCCATGTCTGACCTCCAGAGCAGGAACATCATCTGATTTCTCTACAATATATAGACTTAAAAAGGAAGGGGGTTGGGAAGAAGGAGGAAACTCGTTGGATCGGGTAACATCCTTGTATGGTTGTGAAGATGCCTCTAACCTCCCAACTCCTCCATGTTGTCCCTAAGTGAGTGGTGTCATGAAAAACCTATCTACCTACCATTTTTTTATTGAATTTTAAATCTCAAAGGAATATCTTTTTTAATTAAAAAGCATATGGTTATTAATTTAAATAAATAAACAATGCAATGTTAATCATACAAAAAAAGATGGGTAGAAAGAGGAATATCATTTAAGGTGTTATGTGGACAAAAATCCTAAGTGTGGTGGAGGAAACTTTCCGATTTAACGAAATTAAATACAATGTAAGGAAATTGTTGATCTTATAGATAAAATATTTAATAAGCAAGATTAAGCTAAAGAAGTACAAACAAGAGTGATAGATAGGGTTTAGAAAATGAATCACTTGAACTATATGTCCTGGACTGATTATGGGCAGTGAATGATCTGGAACAACTAATCCTAGACTATGTAAGCTCCATGTCTAAAACTATGATTTGGAAACCGACATGACAACCACCGGAATGGGATAGGGCCACCCAAGCGCCAATGTCTATTATGGGCATTGGCGTCTACTAATAGATTGAGATTTGGTTCTTTCTTTATCACTTCTTGTTCATGGTAAGTCACGTCCACTTGTTACACCTTTGTTCTATTTGACTTGTACCTACAAAAAAACCCCGACTATTGCACAATACTCAAGCGCACATTAAATGAATAAAATATGCATATGTTTGAGTCAGACTAACCTCGATAGTCACCCCAATGTGATTATCATAGAGTGTTGCACTACATTTCGAGTCCAAGTAGTTATAGTGTGTGCGTGAATGAAATAGTGTCCCTTGAGCTAGGATTCCCTAGTGT